>VZRV01008914.1:0-28977 GCA_013398115.1 Falcunculus frontatus | reverse complement strand
CCCTCTGTTGCTCCCCCCCCGCAGCCACCCCCCCCCCCCCCCCCCCCCCCGTGGCCCCCTGTTTGCCCCGAGGGAGGGTTTGCTCCTTTAATCATCAGGCTCTCAGTGAGTGTTGGGATTAAATCCGTGCTGATCTTCCCGGGAGCTTTGTGCTGTTTACCTGTTTGCAAACCCCATAGGTGTCCCTTTTATCTGTTCCCATTGTTTCCAGGGATCCCAGGCAGTCTGTAGGTCATGGAGAATCCCCAGTGGGGAGACAAAGGGAAAGATTAGGCTCAGGGAGCTGCAGGAAAACATCCTGCTCCTCTGTGGCTGCCTGGAGAGCAGAGTCCCAGGGCAGGTTTTATTCTCCTTGTTTCTCTAATCCTGCTCTCCAGGAGGCTGAGCCTCTGGATAAAGGATGAGCTCCCTTCTTGGTGGAACATGATGCCGCTTCCAAACCCCTCGCTGCCGTCAAATCCTCCTTAGCCTATGGAGAAATTAGATTGAGCCTGTTGAAAGAAGAAAATAATGATGTTTCAGGGGATGGCAGTGGAGCAGTAATGGATTTTATTGTGTTTAAATCTGATTTTATTTGTAACGAATGGACTGGCTTTCTGGCAGGAGGAACCAGCTGCACTAAGCTCCATTGTGGCCATTTCATCCGAAAATTGGTTGTCTCCCCTCAGAAGGGAGAAGCAGAAGCGGGTTTATCAGAGTTCAGTGTTGAGCCAGTGGCAGAGTCGTGCACCAGCAGCCAAGCAAGGCAAAGCCTGGTCATGATGACTGGTTAATCAGTAATCTGCCTTTAATTACTATTTTTCTAATCAGGCACTAGCACTGGAGTGTGAAGGTAACTCGGGGGGATGTGGCTCAGGAATTACTCAGCACAGCAGAGAGGGAAAGCTCTCCCTCCCTCCTCTCTACCCCTCGGAAGCAGGCAGCACGTGGATGGCTTGGATAAAAAAGCTGGGCATGGATTCAAGCAGATCTTGTTGCCCCTGGTGCCTGGCCCATGGGGTTAGACCTGCCCTGAGACACAGTATTTCTCCCTCTCTGGCTGTTAGAGACACTCTCATTTATCATCTCTCCAACAGACACTGCTGTTGGGAAAAACACGGCTCTGCTGGGAATGCCCCTGGCACGGCAGCAGGGAGCCGTGCAAAGGAAACTCTGAGCATGTTCTTCTCCAGGCTGCTTGTAAAGGTCACACACGAGATGAGGTTGGGATGTTTCTTTTCCCCTCCCATTGTTTTGTTTGCTCTGGCTCCCGGTATCCAGGTATCTGCGTGCTGCCTGTCTCCTGCCAAGAGTTTCTGCTCGTCCCTGGCATGTGCGGGCCTCAAAGAGCTGCTGGGGGGGCTGGAGCTGTCCTAAAGTCCTGCAGGTCAAGGTGTCCATGGCTTTGGGTTGGGAGTGACCTTAAAGCCCATCCCATCCCACCCCCTGCCATGGGCAGGGACACCTTCCACTAGCCCAGGTTGCTCCAAGCCCACCTCCAACCTGGCCTTGGGCACTTCCAGGGATCCAGGGGCAGCCACAGCTTCTCTGGGCACCCTGTGCCAGGGCCTCCCCATCCTCAGCATGCTGAGATCCAGCTGGGCATCATGTCCAAGGAAATTACCCCATGGCGCCAGTGTGAGGCAAAAAAAAAATCGTTACATAAGGCTGAGAGTGTGTATTTTAAATGTGTGAGATGATTTTGGAGGTGGTGACAGACAAAAAAACGAGTGAAAGAGACGTTTGATGCCTAAATAAGGGCTATTTTGGGGAACACTTGTACAGAGCCAGCTATTTTGGGTCAAAACCTGACCTATATCCCAGAGAGGGGGATGAGACAGGAGCCTGTCCACGAGCATCCTCTCACCCCATGGGTCTCTGGGGACACAGGGCCTTTATCCCCCTGTTTTTGAGGAAGTCCCAGGTGGGAGCTGTTTTCTTCCACACTGCTGCTTTCCTTCATTAGGAAATGGGATTCTGCATTTCAAAGCTGGGATGTAAATTCAGCCTCCCCTGGATGCCTTTTAAGTGGAGGTGTTTCTGCTTTGAACTGGTATTTGAATATCAAACACCCTCTCTGCTCTTTGCCGGGCTGGCGGAGCCGGTTCCCAGCTGCTCCCAGGGGAATAAATAATAAATAATAAATGTTTCGGAGGGCTCTGGCAAAGCACAGCCCAGGTGACGCCTGGGTGCCGAGGGATGGGGACGCAGTGGGTGGACCCAGTTACCCCGGCAGGCTTGTCCAGGGTGAGGGAGGAGGATGGAAAAAATTGGAGCATAATCCCACTGGAGGGTTAAGTCTGCTGAGCTAATCCCAACGTGTCGCCGTTCCCAGGAATATTCCCCCCTCTGGCTGCCACCTCGGCATCTGTGATGCCTTGCACCCCTTCCCCACCTGGCTGTGGTGCTGTCCCCATCTCCTGTCACCTCTGCTCGCATGTTTGGAGCTGCCAGGGCACAGCAGGTGGTGCTGTGGCCATCAGTAGGTTCCAGAGTTAACCTCAGAGCTCCAGCCCGATCCATCTCTCCCGGAGTCGTTGCTTTGAGTGATTTTTGCAGTTCTTGCTGAGGTGGCCTCCCGGGTGCTTTACTTGCTGCTGCTTTGTTGTTCACCTGGAGCAGCAGGAGGAGCAGGAGAATCTGTCTCCTGCAGCAAAGGAGCAGGAGAATCCATCTCCTGCAGCTCCATCCTTCTCAACCCTGTAGTGCTCCCAGCTCCAGGCGGCCTCTTCCACTGCCTCTGACCTCGGGCAGGAGATGAGAGCAGCTCCTGCTCTCCTAAATGCCAGGTTCTGCTCGGGATTGGGATCCAGCTGCCTGGAAAGGCAGCTTTGAGGATGTTTAATCTGCCCCTTGCTTAGGATTTTTTTAGATTCGTCGCCTGCAGAGAGGGTGGTGAATCCAGAGAGGGAGGTGGATCCGTGGGGTGTGGGAGAGGAGGCGGTTCTGGCGCAGATGTGTGGGATTGAAATGCTTTCTAATGCCTTTGAAACGACCAAACGAGTGCTCTTTCCAATGGATTTTCTTCGCTTGTTTAACCAGGGGGTTTATGGCCTCCCTCGCTCCCGCAGGAAGCCGGTGTCAGCACTTTGGAGGAGAAGACACGTGCTGGGCTGCAGCTGTGATTAGAACCCAGCTCAGCTCTAAGCTGGGAGCAGATAAGGGGAAAATTGAGGACGTGCTTTTGCTTTGCAAAATCGCTGGAGTGGTTTCAGATGTTCCCATCGTCCCTCCCCCAAGTGAAACCTCCACTGGGAGGATTTAACCCTTCTTTGCCCCAGAGCCAGACCTGGATTTGTCCAGGCCCTTGTGTTGGGAGAGGATGTCAGGGCCCACGGTGGCAGAAAGGTGGATTGTGGCCACATGGGGGACCACCACATCCATGATTTCCGTAAGAACGATCCCCGTGCTGCTGTGAAGGCGTGGGTGGGGTCTGTTTGCTGGATTTTCTTGTTTTAATAACATCAAACCCCTTCCTGAGGCTCAGGGTGGGATTTGCCCAAGGACTGGGGTTGCTGCCTCTGGGACTCTTTTGGTCCAGAGGCTCTGGCAGAGGCCGAGGGAGCCCTGGGGAGTGGGATGATGATCCTGGCAGTCAAATCCCATCCTCTGAGACTGAACTCTGCCATTAAATCCTTCCTTTCCTGGGCTGCACTGGGGGTTTTTCCCCTTCTGCAGCTTCATCCCACTCTGAGGGGATGACAGTTTTAGGCAGGAGCTAACCCTGCTCCATCCTTCTTTTCCTGGCTAAGTCATTCCTATCTAGAAAACCCGGACTGATGCAGTTGCTCTTTCCACTTCAATACCACTGGTGGAAAATCTTGGCTTTTAGGACAATAAATGATGCAGAAGGAGGAGGGGAGGAAGAACATCCCAAGCTGAGCAATACTTGCACTGCCGGAGTCTTCACCTGGGCCTCACCCCAGCCCATCCCCTCACAGGGCTGATGTCCAGGTCCCATCCCAAAATGTCCTTGCCCACTGCTCTGAAGGATCCTGCAGCTCTGGGATGGAGTCTGGATTAGTTCTCTTGATTAAAAGCATCTGTTGTCCTCAGCCCCTGGGATGCTTTAAACTGCTTAAGGTGAGGCCTGGACATCCCGGGAGGAGTTGCCTGGAGGATGAGGCTGCACTGGCCAGCCCCGGCTGCAAACCCCATCCCAGAGGGATCGAGCGCTTTGTTCTATTAATGGGATTACTCTCCTGCCCAGCCTGGTGGCCTGATTGTCCCAGCTGTCACTAGCAAGGAGGCAGGAGGATTTTTGGGAGGGAGTTCGCCTGCCGGCCTTGACTCCCTGCTCGCTTTTCCCCCGTGTGCTCCAGGCCCTGCTGAAGATGGACTGCCAGGGGCTGGTGGTGCGGCTGATCCAGGACTTTGTGCTGCTGACCACGGCCGTGGAGGTGGCCCAGCGCTGGCGGGAGCTGGCTGAGAAGCTGGCCAAGGTGTCCAAGCAGCAGATGGACGCCTATGAGGCCCCACACCGCGACAAGACGGGCACGGTGGACAGCGAGGTGAGAGCGGGGCCTCCACGGGCCCTCCATGGAGATCTGGGCCTCCACGGGGCCCTTCGGGTTGCAGATCTTGGAATTCTTTCTGTTGGAAAAGACCTTCAAGGTGTTTGAGTCCACCCAACACTGCCAAGCCCACCAGTGTGGGCCCGGTGCTCTCAAAGGCCTTTCCAACCCAAACAATTCCATGTTTCTCTGGAGATTCCTCCAGAACACGTTCTCCTTGGAGGATCACAGGGATCTGGGGGGTGGTGTTTTCCCAGGAATGTGCTTGTTCTGGGATGCTGGCTGAGCTCTGACCTCTTCCCACCTGTCCCCCTCTCTCCCCCAGGCCATGTGGAAGCCGGCGTACGACTTCCTGCTGACATGGAGCAGCCAGATGGGGGACAGCTACCGGGACGTCATCCAGGAGCTGCACATGGGGCTGGACAAGATGAAGAACCCCATCACCAAGCGCTGGAAGCACCTCACGGGCACCCTGATCCTTGTCAACTCCCTGGACATGCTGCGGGCAGCTGCCTTCAGCCCCCAGGACCACGAGGATTTTGCCATCTAGCTCGTGTTTGTCCGCTTCTCCCTGGCTGGGAATTTTTTTTCCTGTGCTTTTTTTCCCCCTCCCCTCTTTTTTAAGCTGACTTTAAAGAGAAGAAGTGGAGGTTGCTCTCCCTGGGTTTGAAGAGGCCGGAGTTTGCAAGTTCTCCACCAGAACTGGGAATCAGCGGGAGAGATCCCACCTCGATGGGAATTCATCCGGGATTCATCCGGCTTTTCATCCAGTTAAACTATTTCTTACTAGAAAAAAAAAAAGGCTTTCAAGAGGGCGAGAAGAGGTGGGAAGGGATCCCAAAAGAGATCACGTTTTTTTAGGCATTTACAAATAAAAGTCTAATTTTTGTAACGAGCAGTAAAAGTTGTAACCGCTTTGGGGAGGGGTGGGGGAAGCTGTGGCTGGTTTTAGGTTGTAAAATCTGCTTTTAAATGATGGGTTTTGAGACAAATACGACTCCTGTAAATACATCTTTTAAGAGGAAGCACAGTAAATCCCTTTCCCACCACCACAGGCAGGATTTTGGCTACCAGATATGACTAAAGCACCATAAGAATTTGGGATATCCCCAAATTTGGGATGTGCTCAGCCCAAGCAGCACCTTGCACCAAAAAAAAAAAAAAATTATTACTTATTTTATTTTCTTCACAGGCCCTATGAGCCTTTTGGCTGCTTTTTGGGTTATTTTCATGTCTCTGCAGACGTGAATTTTCTTGTTTGTGGGTGGGGAGATGCTCGTTGCCTGTTGCTGTTTTTTAACCAGGAGGAACTTCATCCCACCTGGATGTGGTGCAGGACACCTGTGGAAGAAGCTGGAGGTTTGGGGCTTGCCAGAGACCTCAGAAGGTACATCAGGAGGATGGTGAGAGGGAGTCGAAGAGGCCAGAAAAGGGGAGGGAATTGTTGCCATCCAGAGAATCCCTCTACAGGCCAAAAAAAAAACCAACCAGAAGAGGGAAAAGAGGGAATTTTTCTCCTAATTTGAAATCTGAGCTCCCTGGGGATGTTCCAGGGGCTCCTTGCCATTGATTTATAATTCTTCAAGGCTCCTCAAATCCAGTTTAATTTGTAAATAATCTTTGCTATAAACCAACAATCTCAATATTTGTGGCACCCAGTGCCTGTATTTTTTTTCCCCCGTTCCTTTTAAATCTGAGTTTTTTGGATGACTTCCTTTCCTCCTCCTGCTCCCCAGCTTTCATATATTTCACCTGTGAGGGAAATACTTTTTGCACAGAAAGATTATTTTAACTGCAAAGGATCTTTTTAGTGAAAAGCTGCTACCAGAGGATGTGTAAAGGTTGTTAGAGGATGATTTTTTTCGTTTTCAGGTTAATTAAAAAAATAATGGAAGAAAAAAATAATGGAAGAAAAAATAATGGGAGAAAAAGAGTAGGAAAGGCATCTGGTGGAGGGAATGGTGTCCTTTCCTCTCCCCAAAATCCCATCCCCAGAAGTGATCACACTCCATGGACCCCACCAATAGCACCCTTAATTTCTCCTCAGGGGCCTTAAGGGGTTTCCTGTGCGAGTCCCCATAGCACAGAGGGTCTGTCAGCAGCCAGCCCCTTTCCCTCCCCCTGAGGCACCCCAGGAGCCCATTTCTCCATGCAGGAGCTGAAATCCCTGTTGCAGTGAGGGTGACCTGCACGTGCAGGCAGCAGGATGCCTTTTCCCTGGGGTTTTACCCAAATCTGGGCTTTCCCCCTTCTTCTGGCAGGCTCCAGAGCTCTGCAGAAGGCTGAGCTGGGAGATTGGCAGCAGCAGCAAGGGCAGGAGTTGGAGCCTCCCATGATCCATGAATAATCCCATTTTTACCCCCTCTTGGTTTTTCTGCCTACCGCAGGTACTCTGAATACCCACCCTGGCATTTCAGCAGCTGCCTCAGGCACCCTGGGCTCAGCTCCTCACCACCCTGTGCCCTCCCCAGCCCTTTGGGACCATGTTTTGGGGCCCGTGGGGTGAGGCTGCGTGGATTTGGTCTGAAATCCAGTCCTTCCTCCCATGCTGGGACTGGGAATGTGTCCCCCAGATGCCTTCTGAGCTAAACATCAAGGCCTTCTCCTAAAAATCTGTCTGGGCTCTCCACTGCCACCCCCGTGCAGTAACTGGTTTTTGTTCCTGTTGTTAATGGGCCTTTTTTTAAAGGAAAAGGAGTTTATTGGGGAAAAAAAAAATCCAATTAAAGCTGTTACTCTCCAGTGCTCCCGGTCAGATCTCATCTGCTGTTGTCTCTTCATCCCCAAAGCAGCCTGGATGAGTGGGATTAATTTAGTGGGGTTTCCACTGTGCCAATATCCAGAGCCAGTGCTCCTCAATCCCATTTCCTCCCCTCAGCCTTCCCATCCCGCTTTCTCCAGGAAGAAGTGGCTGGAAACGACCTCGCCTCCCAAACTGCTGCTTAGGCTCGAGCTCCAGGTGAGGAACTTCTGAAGTGGGACAAGATGGGGTTGTGGGGTTCGTTTTGGCATGGAGGAGTTTCCCTGGTTGTTTTCTGACAGCAGAAAACATCCTTGGGTTCAGTCGAGGCCGTTGTGATGATCCCAATCCCAGTGGAGGTCAGATCCCAAGCCAGGAAAGGGAAATATTTGGGTGTCTGGCTGTGGCTTTTGGGCTGTCGGGGGTGGAGGAGTGACAGGGTGGATCCATGATCCCAGATGAGGCTCGCTGGAGAGAGCAAGGTGGCAGGGGAGCCCTGCAGCAGCCCGAGGAATGGCAGGGAAGCAGCAATCGCAGATTAGAGGGCTGTGTGTCCCATTGCCTGGCTTTATTCTCATTTATTCTCATTTCCAATGGCTCAAAAGTAGTGAGGCACAAACCCCAGGTCCCTCTGGTGAGGTGATGTCCTGACGTTTTGGTTTGGGGTGTGTTTTGGGGCTGTCTCTGAATTATTCCTGAATCATTTGTACAAAACTCTGTTTTTTCCTGGAGCTCTCAGCCCTGTCCAGCCCCAGCTCTGTGGGATGGACACAGGTGATGCCCCAGCATGGATACCCTGTCTCTTTTTTCCCTGCTCTGGGAAATAAAGACGCCAGCCAGATGATCTGGGGATTTCCCCCTTGGCTGCTTCCCTGCTGCCTGGCTCCCTGCAATATTTCGGCTTCAAGGAAAGGATTTGGCTTTTTATTCCTCAGGGAGCAAAGTGCTCCAGCACGGGTCACCTTGCAAAGGCATCCCCACAGCATTTTCTCCTCTGCTTCAGCCCTCACAAGCGAGGGATCAACTTCCATGGACTCGTCCACCACCAGAAGGCTGAGAGAGAGGTGTCAGGAGGGGAAGGGAGAGGAAAGTGACCCCTCGGTTATCGGGGTCTCCACACAAAGCGTGGTTTGCAGGGAGATCTGCAGCCTGTGATGGAGGACCCTGGAGGTCTCTGGGTGTTTGTTTTCATCCTTGGAAATCCCTGCTGAAAATGAATGGATTTGCTGCCTTCCCAGCTCTTCGTGAAAATCCTCTTGTGGATTACCAGGACACAACGTGAGGAGCTGCTTGTGAGTGCTTTGAGGAGCAGGGTTGCTCCAAGGGTTGCTCCCAAGTCTTCCTCAGGTTTTTTTGCCAACCAATCCCCGCCTTTCCAGGGCTGTCCCCTGCATCCAACCTCCTCTGAGGGCCATATCCCCCTGCCAGGTGGAGGCTTGATGGATTGTTTTGTGGAAAACTGTGGTAGGGGCACCTTCAGGATCACAATGGATCACTTGGAATTCTGCCCTGGCTGCTGGGATTTGCTGGCATCCTGAGCACACCTGGCTCTACCGGTCCAGGTTTGGGTTTCCTTGTTTGCTGGATCCTTAATTTCTTTTACCTTAACAGCCCGAGGTGACTGAATCAGGCCTGACCCTGATTAAAACCAAAAAACCCTCCCCAAAAAAGGCTGGGAATTAAGGGAGGTGATGATCATCCCGGGAAATGCAGCTCCCATTCCATGTTTACAGCATGACCCGCCCCAACCTCCTTTCAAAAGCCCCTTTTTTTTTTGGATAACAGGCTTTACCCAAAACACCCCCTGGGGCTCCCCTCTTCACAGCTCAGCAGGTTTCATCCTTTGGGGGAATTCAGGGGCTTCTGAGCAACAAATGGCACCTTTGGGGTTTTTTTTTTTTTTTATTATAATGGGAGGGAAAAAAAGAAGGATGTAAAGGTATGTTTTTCCCAAGGGGTGGCTGATTGCTGGATTTGGGGTGGAAGGACCCTGATGTCCAAGTGAAAAGGAAGAGGGCTCTGGCTGGGGGGAGGAATGTGGGATTTTTTTTTTCTCGTTTCACATCCTCACTCGGTGTTGGGATGTTGGGGTTGACGCTGGTTGTGGTTTCCCCTTCCTCCCCCTGCCCCTCCCTGAATCACCCGGCTGCCTCCCTCCTGCTCTTCTGAAATCATCTCCAAGGGGTTGGGACCAACCCAGCCCCTAGGGATGGCCCCAGCCCCCCTTCAGCATCCTCTGGAATATAACTGTGGGTTCCTGCCCTGCTTTGATTCCCCCCCCACTGAACATTAACTAAAGCTTCCAGCTCTGTGGCACAAATCCACTGGGATGCTCCCCAATCCCTCACTGGACAACGAACCACAGAGGGACGCTTGGATCTGCCCCGGGGAAGCAGGGATCATGTCTTCCCCTCCCCTAAAATAATCCAGGCTGGTGGCATTCCTGGGAAGAAATCTGCTCCTTTTATTCAGGCCGGGTTTTGAGGACATTAAATAACCCAGGCAGGAGCTGGCTGGGGGGATTTGGGATTTGTTCGGTGACTCGCTTTTATCATCCTAAGCAATCAGATGTGGCACAGGAGACCTTTCACCCTTCCTTAAAAGAGAGGGAATCAGTGCTGGGAGCACTAGGTCGTTGCTGTCACATCAGAGTGTGTGACAGTGGCTTTGTGTGTGAGCTGGGACCTCCTGGCTCTGCACAGCTCCCTGACAGGAGGGGGCAGCCGGGGGGGGTCGGGCTCTGCTCCCAGGGAACAGGGACAGGAGGAGAGGGAACGGCCTCAGGCTGGGCCAGGGGAGGCTCAGGTTGGACAGCAGCAGGAATTTCCCCATGGAAAGGGTGCTCAGGCATTGGAACTGCCCAGGGTGGTCTGGAGTCCCCATCCCTGGAGGTGTTCAAGAAACACGTGGATGTGGCCATGGGGACGTGGTTTAGCTGGGTTAAGGGTTGGACTCGATGACCTTGGAGCTCTTTTCCAACCTGAGCCATCCCCTGGCTCACGGAGCTGCAATCCCAAAGCTGGGGCACTTCGCTCCTCTCCAGGTCCAGCCGAGCACGTTCCTCCTGTGCAGGGAGAGTCTGCCCTGCCTTCTGTGCCAGACATTTTGGCAATCCCTCTTCCCCAGGTTTCATCCCACTCTCCTGTAAATAACTCCTAAAAACACCTCTGCAGGTGAGAATTAATGCAAGGGCTCCGTGGCTGCTCCAGCTAAAAGTGCCTGGGGTTGCTGCTGCCAGCTCCCTGTCGCCCTCAGGCAGTGCCAGGGCCCCAAGCTGCCGTGGGATGGGACATCTCCAGCGCCAAACCCTCTGGAATGCTGCAGGGATAACTCTGGGGGATGATGCAGGGGCCAAGGCATGTTCTGGAGCACTTCCCATGGTTGTTGCCACAGCATTATCCCTGCACTGCTCCCCAGGCTGGACCAGCACAGCTGCAATCCCAAAGCCACATTTTTTGTGGATGCACGTGGGTTTGGGGTGAGTTTGGGTGGTTTTTGTTCACTGAGGCTGGTGCTGCTCCTGGCAGGTCGGCTTCCCTCATCCACACTCCTTCCTCAGGGAAGTGGGATGCACTCCACATCCTCTCGTGTCGTGCTTCCATGATTTCCCACAGTGGGAAATGGGGCTAATAGGGAGCTCCTGGAAAACCTCCCCAAACTGGAGTCGTGGCTGGGTACCAGCAGCAGTACGTTTTTACTTTTTACAAAGCCCAAAACGTCATTTATAAAAGAAATAAATTAGATGATTAATTGCAGGTCTGAGTGTGAGCAACCAAGTGAGAGTGTCCAGGGCAAGGGATCCAGCTGTGGGTGGAGCCCTACAGAGGTAAGGGAGTGCTCCTGTGCCTGTGGATAACCAGGATATTTATTTATAAGGACATATTTCTAAGGGGGAATGGCTTTCAGCTGATCAGAGAAAAGGTTTAGATGGAATATTGGGAAGAAATTCTTCCCTGTGAGGGTGGGGAAGCCCTGGCATAGGGTGCCCGGAGAAGCTGTGGGTGCCCTTGGATCCTTGGAAGTGTCCAAGGCCAGGCTGGACAGGGCTTGGAGACCCTGGTGTGTCCTTGTGGGCCAGGGGTCTCCATGGACCCCCACACTGAGGTGAGGGGGAGGAGCCCGAGATCCACCCAGAGCTCCCATGGCAGTGGAAAAACCTCGCTGTTGCCCTTGAGGGCTGGGGTGAGGCTGAGGAACCCTGTGGCTGCAGAAAAATGCCAGCAATTCCTGTCATTTCCCGTGGCCTGGCTGGTGGGAAGCAGGGAGAGATGCCGGCTGCATCCTCCCCCCGGAGCCAGGGCTGCTGCGTCCCCGAGGATGCCTCATCCCAAAACCAAAGAGCCTCGTGGCTGTATTTTGCAGCTGGGATGGGGCTGAGCAGTCCAGAAGAACTGGGAAGCAGCACTGTCTCTTTCCCAGACTTACTGGATGTTAAAATCCAGGGGAAAATAAGATAAACACCCAAAAGGTGCCTGGGTGGGAGCAGAAATCACCAGCTCTGGGGAGGGTTTACCTGAGAGCTCAGTGATGCTGAGGTGGGAGGTGTTTGTACCCCCGTTCTCTGAGGGCAGTGAGGGCATTTTGGCTGCTGCCTTTTCCCAGAGATCTGAAGGATTTGCTGGAAAAGCTCAGCCTGCAGTGCCTGGGGCTCTGGGCAGCTCAGGGAGAGGAGCAATGGTTGGCCCTGCCTCAGTTTCCCCTTTTGGGAAGTGCCCCAGTCTCAGCTGGGCTGTGGCTGTGGATTTCTCCATCTCCCAGCAAGGGAGCTGGGCTGGAGGCTCTACCCTGGTTTTTGGCTCTGTATGGCCCCCAAATATGGGGCAATAAGAGGGGACATCATCCCCTGGTTAACCCTTCCCCTAGGAAGGTTTGGGGGAACTGAGCTGTGGTGATGATCCAGCTCCTTCCTCTGCACCAGAGCCACTTGTTCCAAGTGCTTTGGTTCCTGATTGGCTCTGGAAATCCTCTCCTGGCAGCAGTGTCCATATTCCTGGAGCACAGGGGGATGAACAAGCCCCTGTGGAGTTCCAGCCACCCTCCTGGGCTGGCTTGGTGGGAAGGGTGGCCTTTTCCCTGCTCCTGCCTGCTGGTGATCCCAGAGTGTCCTCTGCTGGGCACAAGGATGCTTCTCCAGCCCCAGCCCTGCACATCCTTTCTCCAAGGGAAGATAAAGAGCAGGATAAAGCAATGAGGGTGAGGAGAGCGAAGGGAGGGAGAGGAGGATACCTGGTTTCTGCTGCTGTTTTCTTTTGGCTATGTTAAAAATATTTCTGAAGTGAATTAAGTCGTGGGATGGGCATTTTGATACTTCCTTCCTGTCGGTTTTACTTCCCCTGCACAAGGGGGTTGGAGCTGCAATTGGGGTATTTTTGTAATTTTTTTCTTATTTGTGCTGCTCTGATCTGAAATCAAGGAGTTTTCCCCTTGCCCATGCAGAGAAAGTCACTGGCTTGATGCAAAGCCAGTTTGCAGCAGGGCACGCGGAGAACTTCTCCTCAAGGACATTTTAAAGTGGGTTTTTTTTGGCATTGGTCACTGCTGGGAGCCAGGGATGCTCAGAGGGGACTGAAACCACCGTGGCTGTGCTGTGACAGCACTGAGAGGTCTGGCAGGGTCTCCTTTCCAGCTGCACTGCTGTCACCAGCAGCACGGGGACGGCCGGAGCTGTCACCTCAGGAACGCGGGGAGCTGCAGGAGTTGTGTCTTCAAAGCAGGGCAGCCCTCACACACCATGGGGGGTCTGCTCACCCCTAGGAAAGGCTTCCTGCTGTTTGTGGTGGGCAGGAGCAGGGGCAGGAAAGTGCTGGACAGGTGGGGTGGGTGTCCGGGAGATTTGGGGACAGGCTGAGGGTAGAGACTGCCTTGAACGTCACAGCTTCCTCTGAAATTCCTGCTTTTCCAAACAGCCAGAGAAAAGAGCAGCAGCAGGGACTCAGCAGGACATCTGTGCTGCTCTGAGGTACTGGTACACCCCAGTTCTGAGCCCAGAATATTCACTGGGAGCTGTGGCAGCCTCAGGATGTCAACTCTCAGCACGGCCCAAGTCACCAGGCAGCGGGGCAGGAATGCTGGGAAGGGGTTTTGTGTATCAAGGTGGCTTTTACACTATGGGATTGAATTTGTCCCTTCTCCAGCTCTTTTTCCATGAACAATCAAGCATTCCCCCCATATCTCTCAAGACAGACAACACAGGAGCCTTTACTTTTAGTATTTGAGGTTTATTTATAGGGCTGGGGTTTGGAGTCTTTCCCTGAGCATCACTTACAAAGAGCAAACCAGTTGGCGTTTATAAGCAATGCTTACAAAGGTCTCCTCACCAGCAGGTGAGCTCCAGGTACAGCACATCTGCCTGATGGGGAATTTGAGAGGAACATCAGTGGTTTTCCAGCAGCTTCCCTGCCAGAAACCTTGGTTTTGTTCAGGGTCTTGTAAACACACACAAAAATGTGCATCGAGCTTGGTTTGCGTGACAGGAATTGTGAGTGTACAACATTTCCCACTCCTACAGCAGCAGCCACCCAGAGATTTCGAACAGAAATCTGACCAGGTAGTTCTCCTAAAGTCATCCAAAATCCTTCTATCTCTGCTGTGTGTAGACGTTCAAAGGAAAAGTCACTGAGAGTCCTCTGCACACCGAGAGGTGGAAGCCAGGAGCCTTGGATTTCACACTCAGACCTTCCCAAGTGACTGCAGCACTCCTACCCAAGGCATTTTCAACAACCCATTCTTAATTAAAAGGCCAAAATTAGATCACTGGAACAACCCTTCTCATGGCTCTATTTCAAAGGATCCCTATCGTTCCTCAACTGAAAATCGTAGTGTTTAATTTGAGTGAAATTTGAGCTGTTCTCTGACCCTGCTGCCGCTCTGGAGCAGGAGCTTTGTCACCTACCGCTGCTTCCAGGTGCTAGTGGGACTTGGCTTTGGTCGCCTTCCTCATCCTGCCCTTCTTGCAGAAGCACCTGCGGCAGCAGCAGAGGCAGCACTTGAAGGAGATGAAGA
Source organism: Falcunculus frontatus (assembly GCA_013398115.1). Classification (NCBI taxonomy): domain Eukaryota; kingdom Metazoa; phylum Chordata; class Aves; order Passeriformes; genus Falcunculus; species Falcunculus frontatus. The sequence continues at coordinate 14,742 of VZRV01008914.1, read as the reverse complement.
GGGTGAGGAGCGTCACGGCCGCCAGGAAGGCGATGACGTCCAGCGAGTGGTACTGCACCCAGTTGAGGTCGTGGGCAGCGGGGCGCAGGTGAGGGGCCCCCTTGTGCCTCATCACGAACTCCACCCAGTGCACGGCCAGGTCCAGGGGGTGGATGGGCCTGTCCAGGTGCAGGTCGGAGAGGCGCTGGATGTTCTCTTTGTACCTGCCAACAGAAGGGTTGGGGAGGTTCAAACATGGAATCACGGCGTGGGGTAGGGTGGAAGGACCTTAAAGCTCGTCCCTCGTGGGCAGAGACGCCTTCCACCAGACCAGGTTGCTCCAAACCCCATCCAGGCCACTTCCAGCAGCTTCTCTGGGCTCTTGTGAGTCCCTTGGGAAGGACAATGGCAAAGTTACAGGCCCAGGAAATGCTGTTTCCAATGGCAGAAAAAAAAAAAAGAGGGAAAGCTTCGTTTGAGCTCTCAGCAAAACCTCTGGGGTGAAGGTCTCTGGCCGTAATGGGAGACTGGGGGTAGAAAGGCTGGCCAACTTTTCCAGCTGCATCACTATTGTTGTTACTATTAGTAGTAGTATTACTGCTATTACTGCTATTATTGCCATAAAAATCGGTTAGGAAACAATGTCAATAAGCTGCTATTTCTCAGGAACGTGGTGGAGTTTCTTAGTCCTTGGCATCCTGGAATGGGAGCAGGGAAGAGCTCTTGTGTCTGAAAGAAATCTCTGTGCTGCCTTTGGACCCCTTGGGCGTGCTGACTGCAGTGCTGTGGCGTTCCCTGCACTTCCCCAGCGCATCCCTGCACGTTCCTCCTGCTCCGTGCTGGGATTGCCCAGCCTTGCTGAGCCAGGCAGCAGCTCCCTGTGCTCACAGAATTCCTTCTGAGCACTGAGGGGGGAAAATGCCTGAGAAAACTCCCCTGTGAGATAAATGAGTGATAAATATGTTTGATTAACCCTTTTTAGGTTCCCCACTGACCCGTGCCACCACAGGTTTGGGAACAAAAGCTGTTTGCCACTTGTGTCAAAGCCCTCTCTGTCACTGCCTTGGCTTCAAGAAGGTGACACGTTTTTTTTGGCAATTTGATTTCTTTCATTGCATTCATAGCCCATCTCCCCTGATCCCTGCATCCTCCCCTCTCAGCCACTTCTTGTCCCCTATAGGGGACAGCCTGAAGTTAACCCAGGGCGAGCATCAGCTCCTCCATGGAAGAAGCTGCTATCAAATCCCTAATTTTGATAAAAGAAGCCATTTAGGAACAGAAAAACCTCGTGTTAAGCTGGAAGTGGATGTGCTGGGATCACACAACAAGAAGGAGGAAGGCTGTGCCTCTGGTACTGACTTTTTGTCGTTGATCACAGCTTTCAGGGCGGTGGAAATGTCGTTGGAAGTCATCTCCAGGATGTTGAGGGTCAGCCCTGCTCCACGGGACTCCATTCGCTTGGCGTTGTCCATCTGGTCCCCGAACAGAGGCATCAGCACCATGGGCACCGCGTTGCAAATGCCCTCATAAACACCATGGGAGCCTCCGTGGGTGATAAAGGCACGAGTCTTGGGGTGGGCTGTGGAGGGAAACACAGAGGCTTGCTTAGCTCCTGGAATTACTGACTCCCAGCAACACATCCCTGGGGGAAAAACCTGCACAAAAAAGGGCTGTGGCTGGGATAAATCAAGGATTCAGGGCTCCTGTGAGCATCATCCTTCCTGGCCAGACTTGGGGATTGGAAGGTTGTAGACCTCTGTCTTGGTTTTGGGTAATCCTCCAAGGCTTCTTTGACTTTAGGATTAAACCAGAGCCAGGAGAGGTTAAAGAGGATGTTATCATTGATTACTTTTTACCATCTCTTCCATGGTAGTGAAGGTCTCTCACAGCTGAACCTATTCTGTTACCAGCAAATGCTCTCCTGGAAACAGCATAAACAATTCCACCACTTTAAAAGCCCAAAGATCTGTCTGGAAGTGCTCCCTTGAGGACCATGAAGTTTCTTTTTGGTCCAGGAGACAGGACAAAAACACAGCTGGGTGTCGAGACTGCTTAGTCAGAGATAAAGACTCCCATTTCTGACTGGTCCTCAAGTGCTGGAAAACCTTTCCAAGCAGGGTTGTTTCGTAATTCAGCACTTTCCAGCTAAGTTCCTAAAGGACAAGTCCTGGCCCCAACAGCAAAGGCTGCAAGGCAGGTTTGTGACCCACAGTGATGGGTCAGGGGGTGGAAACTCACACCTGACCCACAGATGACGCCCTTGGGGGCCTCACAAGAGCAGCCCTGGAGTAGCAGCACCACCTGGTGTCAGCCCAGGTGTGCCAGACCTACCCAGGAGGTCGTTCTGAGGCAGCCACTTGACGAGCTTCACGTTCTTGGGCAGGTTGGGGGGTGCCTTGCCCGTGTATCGCCACAGGACCTGGCAAGGGAGCAAAGCCCACGTCAGAGCCCAGCAGGAGAAGGGAGGGAGGACCTGAGAGCAGCGTGGAGCTGCTCTCCTGGAAGGGGAAGAGGGAATTGGTACCGTCTGAGGGACTGTTCCCAAGGCCTCTGCAATCTCCATGGCTTTCTTCATGGGAATCTCGGAGACCATGGAGCCCAGCGAGAAGACAACGATGCCGTGTTCTCCAGAGGCGTTCACCATGGCTTCAAACTCCTGCCAAAGGAAAGCAAGCCTTTAGTCAAAGTCCTGTCTCTTGCCAGAGGTTGGAATTGCTGCCATGTTCCCACAGAACTCTTTGGAAAGGCAACAAAAGGAGCAGTGAGCACAACAAAATTAGGATCAGGAACATGAGTTGTTATTGACAGATCTGCATCCAAAGCAGCACAGCCAGCAGGTCCGGGGAGGGGATTCTCCCCCTCTCCTAAAACCACACCTGGAATCCTGCATCCCGCTCTGGGGTCATCAACATGGGAAGGACATGGAACTGTTGGAGCAAGTCCAGAGGAGAACCATGGAGTTGATGAGGAGACAGGAACACCTCCCCTGTGGAGAGAGGCTGGGACATTGGGGCTGTTCAGCCTGGAGAAGATTGTGTGGAGACCTCAGAGCCCCTTTCCAGTGCCTGAAGAGGCCCAGAAGGAAGCTGGAGAAGGACTCTTCATGAGGAACTGGAGTGATGGGACAGGGAGTAATGGGTTCAAACCAAAAGAGGGGAAATTTGCGTTAGATACTAGGAAGGAATTGTTCCCTGTGAGGGTGGGGAGGCCCTGGCACAGGGTGCCCAGAGAAGCTGTGGCTGCCCCATCCCTGGACGTGTCCAGGGCCAGGTTGGAGCAGCCTGGGATATTGGAAAGTGTCCCTGCCCATGGCAGGGGGTGGAATTGGATGGGCTTTAAGATCCCTTCCAACCCGTTCTATGACCCTACAGAAAAATGAGTCCTGGGGAAATAAAAATGGGCACATTTAACCCAAGTCTGGATTTAGAGCTTGTTTTCTTTTTTTTTTCCTTGATGTTCTTCTTTTCACTCAGCTACAAGAGAGAATTAAAATCCTGGAAGAGGGTTCTGACAGCAGGTAATTCACATTTCTAATATCTGGATTTATTGTATCTGCTTTAGGTGTGGTAACACTGAACTGCTGCCAGTTTTGTCTCTATTTTGTTTGAGTGATTTAAATAATAGAAGGAGATCTAGCACTGGAATCCATGAACAAAAGGATTCAGATGAAGCAGAAAAAACAGCCCAAGGCTGGAGCAAAAATTCTTTGAAACAGAAAGCAGGAAAGGCAAAACTGGAGGAAATTGTTGCAGGCATCAGAGTTAAATCGGTGGAATACAATGAACTAAATGTCCCTGTAAGTCTGGCAATTGCCATGTTATCTCTGGGATCTGAGGGGATAACCAGAGAACCATGGAATGCCTTGGGTTGGAAGGGACTTTAAAGATCCTCTCATTCCAACCCCCTGCCATGGGCATGGACAACGGAGACCGACTGTCAGTTTATGCTCTTTTCCATATTTTTGTGGCTGTCTAGAGGCATATTAATCCTGTTTATATTCTGTGGGACATCAGTTTTACTTTGTTTTTTAGATGTTTTTTGTGCTTCAAGGTCCGACTTTCTGCTCAGAAGTTCCCCTACTACGAGGAAACTTTTTGCAGCCCTGCTTTGGGGATATGCAGGTTGTTTTACCAGTGGTTTTAATCAGCACCTGCTCATGCCTTCAGGAAATATCTGCAGTGGACACTCATGGAAAGAGAAGAGAATTTGGAGGATTTCTTAATGGAAAGAGGGATATATCCCATATTGAGGAAGTTTGGCACGGTTGAAGCAAAATACAGTTACAGTGCAGAGTATTTTACACAGAAGTGGGAGAAGTGCTGCTTCACTGGTGGTGGGGATTTCATTCGGGCCTGCCTGAACTGTCTGCAGTCCATGGAATATCCTGAGTTGGAAGGGACCCACAAGGATCATTGATCCAACCCCTGGCCCTGCACAGACACACCACCAATCCCACCCTGTGCATCCCTGGGAGCGGTGTCCAAACGCTCCTGGAGCTCTGGCAGCCTCGGGGCTGTGCCCCTTCCCTGGGGCGCCTGGGCAGTGCCCAGCACCCTCTGGGGGAAGAACCTTTCCCTGAGATCCACCCTGCCCCTGCCCTGACGCAGCCCCAGCCTTTCTCTGGCTCCTGTCCCTGTCCCAGAGAGCAGAGATCGGAGCTGTCCCTCCACTGCCCTTCTTAAGGAAGCTGTAGACAAGAAAAAGGAAAAGGAAAAAACCAGGAAAAATTGGAAGAGAAAAACCCTTTTTTTTTCTTTTTTTTTTGTTCAGGTTTTCTGGGAATGCAGAGGTGCCTCACAAAGTAACTTTTTCCTCATTGTTCAAGAGATGCAGAGGAGCAAAATGCATTCCCAGCCACTTTCACTTGGCATTATTTATTCCAGCCTGGGAGCTCCATCTCCTGGACAGAGCTCCCAGCGCACCTACAGCTAAACTCGGGGGAAAAAACCGGGAACTAACCTGGGATAATTTGCTTTCCCAAATGCAGCCTATGCCTCCAACCAAGACCATGTTGGGCATGAGGGGCCTGGGGTACTCAAAGACAAAGTCGTATTTCATGAGCCAAACAGCGGCGTGGCCGAACAGCTCGGGCACGGTCGCCTCCCGCTGCAGGAATTCCCGGATCAAGGGATCGTAGGGGGAATAAAGGACAGAGCAGGCCAGGGAGCTGCCCAGGGTGGCCAGGAGGTTGGCCAGGCGCTGCAGGAAGGACATGCGGTCCGTGGAGCGTGTGAAGAACCGCGGGACATAGGAAGGAGGGCCGGGACACAGCGTGGCCTGGAATTCCAGGCTGCACGGCAGCCCCCGCAGGAAGTACACGGAGGGCAGGGACAGATGTTCTGCCAGTATCTGCCCACACGGGAAGAAGGGATCCATGAAGACGGCATCAAATTTGCTTCCCTCGAGGTATCGGATGAGCTCGTTGTCGGACAGGAGACGTTTGCAGGAATCCAAGAACATGCTTGTAAAGTTGGCTATTTTGGAGAGTTTTTCCAAGAAGGGCTGAGGTGTGAAACTCCTGTGGCCCATCTGCTTAAACTCTGCCTCCACAAACTCCTTGGTGTAGGACACGGGGTAGGTTTTCAAGGTGTAAAGAGGGGATGAGTGGATCCGCAAATTTATCTCTGGCGCGACCACCACGATCTCATGTCCCTTGTCCCTGAGCTTCTCCACGACCGGGCGCATGCTGAGCCAGTGGCTGCCATCGATGGGTATGACCAAGAGCTTCCCACCTTCACAAGAGGTCCACAGCAGCAGGAAAAACACCGCCCAAGAGGCAAGAGAAAGAAATCCTGGCTTTGGATAAACCATTTTCCCGGTGCCACCAGCAAAGGTTTAAGCGGCAGTGAAACTGCAGCCGGGGATGAGGAATGAATCGTGGGGTACTTCCCACTTGAATTTTAACTAAGGTGGGTGTTTAATTTTTAACAGGCAGAAGTTTGGGTGATTTTTAACAGTGGGTAAATATTGGGTTTATCATCTGTTCACAGGGAAGGCTTTCAGTGAGTGGGTGCTGCGAGGTGAAGTTGAGTGTTTGGATTGACCCAGGAGGGAGGAGTGACCAACAGCCGTGGGGCTGAGAGGCTGAATGAGAGCCATGAATGGGGCTGACCCAGCAATCACTACATCATTAACATCCAGTTAATGATCAACCCCCTGCCTTGAGTCCACTGCACTGATTGGACACAGAACTCAGCACAAATCTGACCTTTGGATTGCTTTGTGCACCCGGAGCGTGACCAAGAAGCAAAGATTGGCAGAAGTTTGATACAGACTGGGTTGTAAAGGTTTATCTCCAGATTTGTTGCTCTATCACAGCAGTTATGCAAGTGAAAGCCCTGAGTTTACAGCAGTAAACGTGTTGTAAGCTTAGCAATAACTCCTACTGTTCCACACCACAACGGTCTGAAAGCAGAATAAACCAGGGACATCTGCACTATTTGCACAGCACAAGGGAGATCTGAACAAGGGAGAGTAGTCACAGTCCTGAAGGCTTCCTTTCCCAACCATCCTCTTATCTGCTATCTTGCACTGCTGCTTGCACAAATCCAGAGGCAACAGAGCTCCCTCTGCCGTCTTTGCACACCCCTTGTTTCAGGCTGTTGGTGTTTATGGAATATCCTCAGTTGGAATATCCTGACCCTCAAGGATCATCCAGTCCAACTCCTGGCCCTGCACAGACACCCCAACAATCCCACCCTGTGCATCCCTGAGAGCGGTGTCCAAACGCTCCTGGAGCTCTGGCAGCCTCGGGGCTGTGCCCCTTCCCTGGGGAGCCTGGGCAGTGCCCAGCACCATCTGGGGGAAGATCCTTTTGCTAAAATCCAGCCTAACCCTCCCTGATGTTCTGTGCTTCCCTCAGCTTCATGTTCTGTGGCACAGCAGAAGTGCCTGGGTATATCCACAGAGTTAATTCCACATTTCCAATTTTTCTCCAGTCAAGTCTCCTGCTATTAATTGGCGTTCCACATCCCTTAGGAATATTATATCTAGTGACCTAGAATTATTTTGTCATTTACCTGGATATAGAGCATGCCACAAGTGGTGGTGACAACTTGACTTAAGCTGTCCTGGAGAGAAACCCTTCAAGCAAGCCTTGTGATCATCTCCTAGCCTAAGATACCCATGCCATCCTGGGATTCGATCACGCCCAAGCACGAATATCACTATAGGAAACACTTAAGGAAAGCACATCTCGAACAAGCACCAACACCACCCTCAGGGTAAGCAACGACAAACCTTTGAGAGTGGCTTCTTCTGCAGACAGTTGATGCCTCCAATATAGACCATGTTGGGCATGATGGGGTGCGGATACTCAAAAACAAAGTCGTATCTCATCAGCCAAACCGATGCTTGGCTGAACAGCTCCTGCACTGTTACATCCCTCTGCAGGAACTCGGAGGCCAAGCTGTCGTAGTTCAGATAAAACAGGTGGCAAAGCAAAGGCTCTGAGAGCCCGATCAGGAAGTTCTTCACACGCTCCGGGAACGTCATGTGGTCAGAACTGGACGAGAAAGTCCTGGGCACATAGGATACGGGGCTGGGACACTGCGTGGCTTTGTAGTCTAAGGTACACGGAAGGCCACGCATGAAGTACACGGAGGGGAGGGAGAGATACTCAGCCAGAATTGGCCCACAGGGCAGCACAGGGTCCATCATGATGGCATCGAATTTGCTCTCCTGGAGGTACCTCATGAGTTCTTCGTTGTACAAGAGATGCCGACAAGCAGAAGAGAACAGGTCGGTCAGCTTTGAGATGTTGCTGAGTAAAACTGAGAGCGTTAACTCAAAGCTCTTTTCCCCCAGCTCCTGGTAGTATTGATCCACAAACTCCTGGGTGTAAGGCACCGAGTATGTTTTGATGGTGAAGGATTGGGAGCTTTTCAAGAGCAAGGCGGCATCTGGAACCACGGCCACGATTTCGTGCCCCTTCTCCCAGAGTTTCTCCAGGACCATGCGCATGCTCAGCCAGTGACTTCCATCCTGAGGCACCACCAAGAGCTTCCCACCATCTGCCAGACTCCACAAAGCAAGGAAAAGCACAAGCCCAGTGTGTACCTGGTGCCTCCACATAACTGTCATGGGGCAGGAAGAGAAATGAGCTGCTCTTTCTTACTGCTTTCAGCAGCATATGAAGCAAAATCTCCTTGTACCTCATTTATATTGTGCTGGACTTCAATGGTTATCTCTACAAAATGTTTACTGAAACAGGTTATTGGAGTTCGAAGACCACGTTGCTGATAAAAGACTTGATTAAAGTGCTATCAAGGCACCTAAAGAAGCTTTTCTATGCATTTAAGTTATCTTGAATGATTCAGAACAATTAGCAGGGCCATTGATTAGCAGAGGTAGCAACAGTTTGTGGAGGGGTTTTGCTGTGTCAGAGTTGCTTCAAGTGACCCACTGTGCACTTGATAGTCCTGGGCAAGATTCAAGTCAGGAATCAAATTTATGGCCACTGAACTTCTCCACAAAGCTTATACTCCAAGAATTGTGTTGCGCTGTTGACATGCAAGACCTAAACCTCCAACCTTTGCTCAGGAAGGTTTTTTGCCTGGAGTTCATAGAGAATGTTCTCCATGGCAAGCAGGAGCTAGCACGTGGAGCAGAGGAGTCACCAAAGTTCAGGTAACACATTAAGCAACCACCTTTCACCTTTTTATCAAAACAGTGATACAGCAGAAAACACAGTTTGTGCTCTAGAGGGGCCACCAGAGTTCGTAGGTGAGTGGCTCGAGGCCAAACATCTTTTTGAAAAGCAATGACACAGCAGAATATGTGGTTCTTGCTCAAGAGGGGCCATGGGAGTTATGGGGTGAGAGGCTACAGGACAAATAGGTTTCAAAGTTCTTAATAACAGTCCCTTTCCCAAAGTTCAGAAGGCTTGGCTGTGGTATGAGCCAAGTGAAGTCCACACTCATCTCCTGTGCTCACCAGAAGAAGGGGAGAACAGTTTCTGAGAGAAGGAGAGAACAGAGGTGCTTCTGCCAGTGCTATGAGATTTTTAAGACAAAAACCCACCAAACCCATGTTAGGAGTCCTGATCTTGACCATAGGCTACAGCAACTTGATCACAGAATCACAGAACACTGAAGCTGGAAAAGCCCTCCAAGACCATCAAGTCCAACTTGGGACCAATCCCCACCTTGTCGCCCAGCCCAGAGCACTGAGTGCCACGTCCATGTTCTTTGGACACCTCCAGGGATGGGGGCTCCAAACTGCCCTGGGCAGCCGCTTTTAAGGCCTGACCACCCTGCCTGTGAGGAAATTCCTCCTATGACTGAGCCAAGCTCTCCTGGGTAGCAGTAAATAAATCAGGGCAGCAAACAGCAGTTTGAGACACCCGGACCGAAAGTTTGGAAAAAGCCTTTTACCCCTGAGGTTTTGTAGGTTTGCCCATCTAACATGGTTGATCTCATGCGGAAGACAGTCCGACTCCAAGGACTTCTTTTGATATCCAAATCAGGTTGTTTGGAATGGCAATTAAGTGCCTAATTATTCCTGAGAACCTGGGTTGAAGCTGCAGAGAGGGATGCAATGGAAACCCAAAGTTTAGACAAGGGATTGAAACCTTTGCCTACAACAAAGTCCTTGGATAGGGAGCACATGCAAAGGCACAGGACAACTTTCAAGATAAACCCAAAAAAGCTGATATCTGCAGTTTGTGCTTAAGAGAAGGGCCTGGCCAAGCAGATCTCCCCTGCCCTTAAGGCATATTCCACGTGGATAGGGAAAAACTGGATGCCAAACATTTGCAAGTTAACAAAAGCAAAACAAGATACAGGAATGGTACCTGAAAAAGAGCTGGCTGGAGAAGACAGATTCTTTTAGACCCCCCCCAACCAAACACACCTGATCAGAGTGAACTCTGAGCAGTTTCTCCAGGCTTGGAAGAGTTCTCTTGGAGCAGGTAGGAAAGATGGGAAAGCTGATCCATGAAATGGCTACCTTTGCCAAAGGCACCTGAGTGTGGTAAGTATACTCCAAGGCTAATCCTAAGTGTTATTCCAAGGTTAAGACTAAATGTGTCCTAAAATGTTTATTTGGAGAGGAGGTTCTCCATGTGGCCTATTAAAGAAAAGGGATTCTCATAAGCCAGCAAGAAGGACTGTAATGTTTACAGAAAATGCACTAAACAGGAAGGAATTTCAGACATCAGTGGGGAGGTTTAGATTGGATATCAGGAAAAATTTCTTCATGGAAAGGGTTGTCAAGCACTGGAAGGGGCTGTCCAGGGCAGTGGTGGAGTCACCATCCCTGGAAGCGTTCAAAAAACGTGTGGATGAGGCACCTGCGGACACGGTTTAGTGGTGGACCTGGCAGTGCTGGGTTAATGGTTGGACTCTGATCTTAGAGGGCTTTTCCAACCTTAACAATTCCATGCTTTGATGCAGTCCCTTTCTGCAACTGGTGAAGCAAAACTGTGGCTGTAGCTGGCGGTGGGGTAGCATTGAAAGACCAAAGAACTGCAGGAGGTGGACGGGAGGGATTCTCAGCTGCCAGGGCTGCATTTCCACATTTCTGTGGTAAAAAGATCTCAAATAACGAGGTGAAGCAGCATTAAACAAGCCTTAAGGTGGCAGTACATACTCAGGCAGTAAAGTCAGAGCTGCAGACACACTCTTACCCTGCATAAAGGCCTCTCAAATCTCATATTTGATACATAATCACTCCCACCTAGTTAAGTTCTGCTAACATTTCAGCCAGAAGTGTATCATCTGTGAGACACCACTACAAAACCCTATAAAACAGCACTAAAGAGGTAAAAAAAACCCTCAACCCAAACCCTTGAGGCCACGTTCAGAAAAGTTAAAAAAAAAAAAAGTTCAGGAAAGTTCAGCAAAAGTCCATAAAAGTTATGGCACTGGATTTTGAGCAGCACATGAACACCCTTCCATGTGTTTATGAGTGCAGAGACTGAAGTCCACAAGTCCAGCCCATTCCAAAGGTGAGATAGCAGGAGAAAGTCAAGCTAAAATACAGAGCTGAGTGCCAAGGTTGTAAGCTGGAAACATTTCAGCAGATATCCGAGCTAAGGGAATCCATGATTATCTCTCCTGTAAGCCTACAAATCCTGGCAGGCAGCCTGTACCTCTTATTAACCCCCTAAATCCCTTTTAAATTCAGAGGGTTTGTCTACAAAAAAGAAAATCTGTGGCTCTTGTGAAGCTGATTTGGGCTTTTTTGGAGGCACAGTGTGAAAAAATACTCCCTTTTGTTTGCTTTAAGCTTGCTGCATTTCAGTGTTACTCATAGGACAAATATTGGGAGAACCTATCAGTTCCCCTTGCACCTTTAGCTATGATTTTCCAGATTTTATAGACCTCTCCCATAATACTTTTCGTAGGTTTAGCTGTGCACTTTATTCCTTCTCTGCTTTACTAGCCTGAGTGCCAAGTTTGAATCCTCTTAAAAATGCTCTGTTTTTACTGTGTGAGATTGTGCTTTTTCTGAAAAATCAGCCTTATCTCACCATTTTGCAAAGCAAATAGCTGAAAAACCCAACAGGAATAGTTGTTATTAAAAATAGAATCTATGATGATACTCTGCAAACCACAAAATCTATTCGAAAACACATTTAAAAAGGGCTGACATGCATCCAACATTCATTTTAAAACAATAAAGCAACTTAAACTTCATTTTTTTCAATGCTGGATGAAACTTTAACTAAGGAGCATCTCCGGCCTGAGATATATGAGCTGGAAAAATGAGCCAACAGCAACATCATGAAGGCCAGCAAAGGAAAAGTTCTGCCTCTGGAGTGGGATAATCCCATGCCACAGGACAGGCTGCACTACAGCTGGACTGCAGGAGATGACGAAATGTTGAACAAAAATATGAGATTGACAGTGGCAGGACAAGAGGCAACAAACACAAGCTGAAACATGGAAAATCTGGACTGAATACAGGAATTAATTTGCTATAATAAGGTGTGTTCACTATAGGAGATAGTTAAAATTTGACAATACAGAGAAAGGAGCAACCTGACCTGGACATGTTCTGAACAGGATGTTCTCAGAGACGCCTCTAATGACCTTCCAGATGACAATGTTTGAGGAGTCTATGACAATTCAAAGCACAGAGAATCCTTCTTTAAGGAAAAAAAAACAAAACAAAACAAAAAGACAGAACGGTAGAGGAGATCAGCCAGGGGATAAAGGAAAACCTCCTCAAATCAAAGTGTGACTTGCACCACACCAACAGCCTACTCCAATCCAAAGCTGGCTTGGAGCAGAGGCACAGGATCAATGGGGACTCTACCAGAGCTAATTCCATACAAAACACTTTCTCTACATTTATACTCTGAAAATCCTTCACTGATACCAGAACCAGCACCTCTCTGCAAAGCAACAGCAGTTTGAAATCCACCTTTCTAACAAAATCTATGTTTCAGCTTCCCAGAGGATTTCAAAGCCTGCAAGAACAGCAAGAAAAAACAGAGCATGACGCACCTGACTTAGCTTCTTGTAAGCACAATTGACACCACTAATCAAAACCATGTTGGGCATCAAGGGTTTTGGGAAGTGCAAGACAAAGTCCAGCTTCATGAGCCAAACGGAACCCTGGCGGAGGAGATCCAGCACGGTCACCTCCCGCTTGAGGAATTCCGAAGCCAGTTCTGCATAGGGTTGGAAGACAACATCGCAGAGGAAAAGGTTTGGGATGTCAAAGAGCAGATTCTTCACCCGCTGGAGGAAGGTCATGCGGTCTGTAAGGCCTGTGAACAACCTGGGGACATAGGAAGGGGGGTTGGGGCACTGGGTGGCCGGATTTTCCAAACCACATGGAATCTGTTGCAGGAAATACACAGAAGGAAGGGAAAGGTGCTCCGCCACTATCTGCCCACAGGGGAGAATAGGATCTGTGAGGACGGCATCAAACTTGCTCTGCTCAAGGTATCTGATGAGCTCCTTGTTCTGGAGTAAGTATGTGCACGTGGCCAGGAACACAACAGAGTTTTTTTTTGCCCGTTGATAAAGTCTAATAACTCTTTCCAGAAAAGATCCTTCTTCGAATACATCCTTTATTAATCCTTGGAGAACTCCGTCCATCTCTTGCTGCGTGAAAGGCACTGGGTATGTTTTCATCACAAAGTTCTTTGATGGTTTGATCTGCAAGGAGACTTCAGGTGCCACCACAACCACCTCGTGTCCCCTCTGCCCGAGGATGTCCAGCACTTCCCGCATGCTAAGCCAATGGCTCCCATCCACCGGCACCACCAGGAGCTTCCCAGCAGCTGCCAGACCCAGCAGGGACAGGAGCAGAACCACAACTCGTGGAGAAGCACTGAGCCCCAGGGCCATTCCTGCAGAGATCAGGTGAGTGCCTCCAAGGAAGGAAACCCACGGCAGCACCAGCTCCATGCTTTTAAGCAATCTCTGCTACAGCTTAACTTCTGATCCTTGTTTTATTTGCTGTGTGGTAAATGTGTAATCACTGGTGGGATAAAAGGCTGCATAACTGGCAGCAGAGTTCAGGCAGCTGATAAATGTGGGGGATGAACCAGATAAGCCTCATGTTTTATAACAAAACCTTTGGCACTTTTGTCACCTTTGAGCAGGACCTGCCAAGCATACGTAGCCCCTTGAGACTCCTGGAATTTGCTGTTAGACCTCACTCAGCCATCACCAAGCCAAGATTTGAGATCTGCCTGCAAACAGAGACACTGCTTTTCAACCTGAGAGCCCCCAACCTGCCACATTCCTCAGGATTCCAGCTTTGGAAATACCCATGTGAAGAAGTGGAAAAATTCACTGGCAAAGAAAGAAGCAGTGAGGCAACAAGGACAGAAGCCTGAGGTGCATTTCTCAGTAAACACCAGACCCAACTAGAACAATTTGCTAATTAGGGATTACACCTGATTGCAAGGCTTTGACAGCCCACAGACTCATTCATCACTCACTAAGAGAGTGCCAAGTTACACAAGGTTACACAGAATGGCTCTTTATGCGTGTAATGAAAACAGCATAAAGAAAGCACTCTTTAAAGGTGAAAAGGTACAGCACAGCTGCCTACAAATGGAAAGGGAGAGAAAAATCCATGAGTATTCACCCAACACACTCAAAAGGGAACTCAATTCCTATCACAACACAGAATTCCACCCTCCTGAACACAGAAATCAATCAGAGCACAAATTAAAAACAGAGTGTGACCCACCTGAGGCAGCTCCTTGTGAGCACAGTTTACTCCTCCAATTGGAATGATGTTGGGCATCAAGGGTCTTGGATAGTCTAACACAAATTCCAACCTCATGAGCCAAACAGAGCCTTTCCGTAAGAGATCCAGCACAGTCACCTCCCGCTGCAGGAACTCTGAAGCCAGTTTTGAGAATGGCTCAAAGGCAAAATCACAGAGGAAAAAATTCGGGGTGTCATAAAGTAGATTCTTCACCCGCTGGAGAAAGGTCATGCGGTCTGTAAGTTGTGTAAAACCCCTGGGGACATAGGAAGGAGGACTGGGACACTGAGTGGCTTCAAAATCTAAACCACACGGGACTCCTCGTAGAAAATACACGGATGGAAGTGAAAGATGCTCAGCCAGGATCGGCCCACAAGGTACAACAGGGTCTGTAAGAATGGCATCAAACTTGCTCTCCTCAAGGTACCCGATGAGCTCTTTGTTTTGCAGAAGCTGTTGACAGCTGGAGGCTGACATATTACTGAGTTTTTTCATACCTTTGTACACTTTAAGAAATCTTTCCAGAAAAGATCCTTCTTCAAATGAAGTGTGTAAAAATGCTTTGAAATCTTTCTCCATCTCTTC
>VZRV01008903.1:99776-159392 GCA_013398115.1 Falcunculus frontatus | reverse complement strand
CACTGTGGAGGGACTGGGGGCTCGGGGGTGGGGGGGACCGACAAGATGAAAGGGGAAGGTTGAAAGTTTGCCCCTGGGATCCCACATGCTGCCCCGCCTGCTCAGGCGCTGCCCCTTGGCACGAGGGCTTTTCCCCGGGCGTTTTCTTGAAGCGATGTTCCGTGCCCGGGTGCATCCGGCTGCTCCCCGGCTCCTGCTGCGTGCTCCGGCCGTTGTTCCCGAAGGGACGCTCGGGATGCCCCTGCCGGCCCCTCTAGACGAGCGGCTCCCTGCGCGGGTGTGCCTCCGTAACCCTCGGAAAGCAGCCTGTCGCGCCTGGAGCCGCCGCACCTCGGAGCGGGGGGTGAGGTGGAGAAAGCTCCTGCCGGTCGTTCCCTCCCCTACACGGGCCGTTGTCCGCCCCTGAAACACCGGGGTGCCGGGCTTTCCTTTCCGGGTGCCCGTGGCCAAAATTGGGATTCTGCCGCTGAAACTCCCCATGTCCTAGGTTTGTAATTACCGAGGAAATTTCCCCGGGATCATAGGCGGTTACCGGTAATTTTTCCTCCGCAATCGTTTCTGAATTGTGTTTCTGTGGAAGTGTTTGACACATCCTTTCAGGGGCCAGGGGTTCGGCCGGGTTTTTTATGGTTGATCCTGACCGGCCCAGACCGAACCTGAGCACCCCCATTGCTGCTCCGCGCTGAATTTCAGTGAAATACTGATTTGGTATTGTTACCGTTTCGGTAAATTCCAGCTACAAAAAAGCCCGCTGACGCATTCAGAAACACTTCAGCGAAGGAAACCCTTGGTAAAAGCAAAGGCGACGTGTGGTTACCTGGGTCTCCAGGCTCTATAGCTAAAGGGGAGAGGAATTTAATGATACGGACAGGGAGACAGACAGAGAATAGTCAGGAGAAAAACGGGCTGAGGGACAGAGAGGAAAGAAACGAAAACATTGGGGCAGGGACCTGGAGTGAGAGCATCCAAGAAAGAAGAAGTGTACTTAGAATACGGGGCGCAGAGAGAGAGGAAATAAAAGTTGGGGGGACATCACAAAGACCTAGAGGGTATATAGGGAGAAGTTAAAAAAATTGGAACGCAGATAAATGGAAAAAGGCGAAAATAGCAATGGACTGAGATAGAGGATGAAAACAAGAGGGGTGAGGAAGAGGACGAAGTGCAGAAAGGAAAAGAAAACAGGTAGAACGACAGAGAAAGACGGGAGCTCGAAGAACAGAGAGGGAGAGGTGCAGGGAAGCAGAAAAAATTACATCAGCGGGAGAAAGGTGGAGTGGTAGGGATGGGATGCAGAAGAGGGGCAACATGGACTAATGGGTCCAGGACGCATCGCAGCTCCCACTCAGAGCTGCTGGGAGAATGCGAGAGTTCAGATGTATCTTTGTCTCCGTCCCCCTCTCCATCCCCATCCCTTACTCTGTAGCTCCAGTGGCTCGGCTGCCATCCACCTAAGACGTTAAACTCACGTCTTACAACTTCTACGGTATGAGGCTTCACAAATACACAGCCTCGCGTGTGCACACCCTACGTGGCCACACCGTGCTTCCGGTTATACATACAGACCCTGCCGTGCTCGGCGGTGATCTGCTTAGGATTATGCTTAGAGAAAATCTTCCTCGCCCGCAGAGGCAGAGGAGATCCCAACACTCCTCCCCGGCAAGAATGATACGGTTTTCCCCAGACTTTGTCCCTGCCCCCCCCGGACAAACGGGCACTCCTCGGAACGCAGCGCCGCCGGAGCTCATCTCCACTGCGGTGACCGACGGCCGCGGGGAGGACGACGACACACGCACCTGGAAGGCTGCGGACCTCGTTCGCGACGGGGCAGGAACCGGCGCCCGACTCCGCCCGCGCCGAACACCGGTAGACGGGCGGCGCGGGTGAGGTGGGACCGCATCCGCGCCCCGCCCGCCGCGCGCCCGTCCCTGCGGCAGCGCGCTCCGCCTCCGTCGCTAGGGAAGTGAGGTCACGCAGTATGGTGGCTCGGGGCCGGAGGGGCTGAGGGGCCGGTCGTGTCGGGGATCCGTGTCCATCTTGCTCGGGAGCTGCGGTGACGGTCTTGCCTGTCTCGCTAGTCTCGAGCGGCGAGACCAAAGCCGCGATGGCATCCGGAACCGCAGGACTGTGAGGCATCGGAACGAGAGCCGGCAGGCCGGGCGGAGGAGCAGAACCGGGTCGCGGACGAGCCGAGCTGCCGCCATGGAGCTGAGGGTTGGGAACCGGTACCGGCTGGGCCGGAAGATCGGGAGCGGCTCCTTCGGGGATATCTACCTGGGTAAGGAGGATGGCTCGCTGGGGATTCAGCTGGCCGTTTTGTGGCTCTGTGGAGAGTACGGGGGGCCTAGCCGGGTCGGGCGAGTACGTCGGCTAGGGGCACGGCGGCAGTAATTTAATATTTCGTTGACATCATGTCCTAATTTGGACAGTGCGGAAATCGGGAATTCTGGTTTACTCGGCCGCCTCTTCTCATTGTTGTCTAGTGACCTTGGGCACCGTTCGCGTCTGTCAAACGGGCATAAGGGTAAAAATCGCCTCATTTAAAAACAAGGAGGAAAAAGCACCAAAACCACGTAAAGCCTAAAAAGCCCACAACCCACCGCATTCGGAAAAACGTTTTGGGAAAGAAGCGTGTACCAGGGTTAAATATCGCTGCGGTGGACTAGGAAAAATTGTTGTCGGAAGGATGTTTCTTCCTCCTGTGAGGCCTGAAAACAATTACACAACTACCGGTGATTAGGTTGCAGTAAAAAAACCTTTTCAATCCTCGAAGTAATCCTCACGGTTTGGCTAATCCCGTTGCTTGACCGTCGCCTAAGCGTGGTCGCTATGCAATTGTAAAACGTACAGGATTGGAATTGTCTTTGCCGGTCCGTTATTGTATCTCTCTAACGTAATAGCCTACCGCTAATGCTTACGACAAGCACAAGTAGCTGGTACAACAAGTTTTGAAAGCGGGTATTTTTAAAATACTCTACGTATCGTGCAAACTCTCAAGCCGTAGGAAGCGGCTTAAATCCAAAGAAATGCGAATGTTATGTCCCATCCCGTAGACACAAGTACTTTGCTCTTGAAAATTGTGTTAATTTAGAAAAGAAAATCGAGAAGGGGGGGGGGGGGGGGGGGAGGTGGAGCTTGCAGCGGCTAAGGTTCATTGACCGCCTATTTGCGGAAGATAAAAATAATGTCGCTTGCTAGCTTATGTGATATGTTTGGCAGTGCGTGCGGTATGAGAGGTGGGGGTTGTTTTCCAGACAGCGGTGCTTCATCTTGCAGTGCACAGCTGGCATTCCAAAATGATTTGTTAGCTAAAGCTGCTTGTCTACAGATAATGAAATACTGGTTATCCATAATACAGCTCGTATGCCTGATGAAAAATACACATTTCTAACTGAAGGTATGTGGTTGTCCAGAGACAGAGAACGTGATTCTTCCTCTCTGCAACGCATGCTTAGAAGACCGAAGACGTGACCGTAGAAGATTGTGGTAAAGCTTGTGCAAAAATCCTTGTTAGCTTCCGTTGAGATTTTGGAGGGCGATTAAGAGGGCAGTTAAAATCTGAAAAGTCTTAGATGATTTGAAAAATTTTAACTTTTGACTACCGCTCAGATAAATCAGTTTGTATTATAGTATTAATTTAAAGGGCAAGTAAAATAAACGCTTATGTGTCGCTTCTATCTCCGTGCGTGCAGCTCACGCCGGTGAAGTTGCACGGAAAATAATAGTTCCCTGTATACTAATGTACGCGTTAATGCCACGCTGAATTTTGCGCAATAAATCCTCTGGATTTTACATTTTTTTTTATTTCTAAATAACCGTCATTAATTTACTTTCAGGGCTTACTGCGCTGCCATGCCCGAGCCAGTAACTAGCACGGAAGTACGTGAATGGAAGATCCAGCTGGCGACATGGGGGTAGTTTTCCATGGGAAATTACTGTCTCTCGAGATCTGAAGCTTTTTGTAGAGTCCCATTTGGTTTGCCTACCATTATCCGGTAGAACGGATGTTTCAAAACTGTGTTTTTTGGGATAACGAAATGCGGTCGGTTTTTTTGAAAATCCGGTTTCCGCTCGGTTGTCCGGACGGTGCGGTAGACGTGAGTGTCTTAAAATAATTTCTAAAGTTATTTCAGAAGTCAGTATTTTTTTTTAAGTACATGTGCCTTCTGATGGGCCTCAGTGAATTTGTAGATTACTTCAGCAGACGTTCCCAGCTCAGTTTTAGGCTTTCAAAAGGAAGATTTGACTATTTTTGCCTGTTTCCAGTCCCCAGGTTTTGTCTTAAATGAAGCTACAAGAGCGTTGAAGGCATTCCACCTTCGGTACAGGGGAGGGCCTTCCTCCCTTTTCCCACCCTTTCCCTTTTTCCCCGCTTTGGAATACAGAGCCAACAACGCTGTTGGGAGCGTAGTCCTCTCGCATTCTTTCCTCTTCTCCTTCGTACCTCAAACTTTGTCTTGTGGAATTTGGAATGGGAGTCGGTGGGACAGGATTTTGAAATGTAAGGTGCTCTTGTAAATAAATGAGGATGGACAACTAAAAGAAAATAAAATTTAAGAGTTTACCTATGTTACCTTCCAGAGGAAGATATGAAAGAAATTGATAGGTGGATATTCTAAGTAGTCTAAAAGGTGGACAGGAGTGAGTGGATCCAGAGTAAGCATTTATTTTGTTGACCAAACCGTGAGGTCAAGTAGGAATGAGTCGTGAAGACAGAGCAGTCGCAGTGTTTTCGTGGTTTCTTGTGTTACGTATATATTTTTCTTAAGAATGAGTTTTAGGTTGTAAACTAATTTAAACAATTTCCAAGGCCTTCCTTAGGGAAGAGGACTTCTCAATTACAAGTAAATTGGAATTTTGCATTTTAAAAGAAAATACTTTCACAACTTTAGTCTTTCTTTTTCACCTAAAAATGATGACTTCTCATTATACTGCTTGTTACTACTTTTTAATTAACGATTCCTTTCGTAGAACTGCTACCTCTCGAATAGTATTGCATATTCCTTGAAAGAAGCGAAGCTTTTGGTGAAATACGGGGCGCTGTGAAATTTTAGAAACTTTGTCTCAGGCTTAAGGTGTGGACAGAAATCCTTACTCGGGGACAAGCACCGGATCGCTTGGCAGAACGATTTCCGTTTTTGTGCCGCTCTCGTTGGTTTTGTTTGACTCGGAAATATTAATTGCGTTATTTTAGTACAAAATCTCTTGTCTCGAAGGAGAGGGCTTACACAGAAGTGGAGTGCAGGCTAAGGATCTTGGCTTTCTTAGGTGGTAAAGACTTCTTGGGAAGAGCAAGTACGCTAGGAAGTGACCTAGCGGGTCGAGACCGCGGTCCGTGAAGTAGCAGTTTAGTAGCGCGTCGAGCAGAACTCGATCCTGATAATGCAGGTCTCGATCCTCCTATGCTGGTTTTGCGCTAATCGACCGCAGAAGTCTGCAGCTGTCTGTAGAAAGATATGTCTTTCATTCTACGCAGACAGAGGTTTGTGTTTGTTTTGGATCGGAAAAGTTTTTAAAAAAAAGCCAAACCGACCAGAACCCCAAAACGACCCCGTTGCTGCTGATCGCTCGTCAGTTAATATGGTCTTCGGTCCACACCCTCCCTGATTTTGGCTCCTGTGGAACTCGGGAGAGCAAGGGATAGTCGAGAAAGGTCAGGAATTGTGTGGTTCAAAATCAAGATTTTCAGTAGAGGTGGGGAGGTCAATATTGAGATAAGTCCTTCCTCCTTGTATTGTTGATACGTGCTTTCAAATCTCTGGGTTGAAGTTCACCGTGATTAATTTAAAGTCCACCAAAATAATACATTTGTGAAACGTGGAAAATACTAGATTACGTAGTGAAGAGCTTTGAGTTGCTGCGACTGTACTGTGACCAAAGTAACAATCCGGGATCCTGTCACCTATTATGCCAGATAAAAAAGAGTCGTATGAGACGGATATATGTACAGCCTTATTTTTCTTTTGCGTTTTCCAGTTGATCACGTTGAGTTGCGCTTATCGTATCTAGAGCGAGCTTCATGTGTTCTGTCAATTTTTAAGGTGCGTTGCGAAATGCCTAATAAATACCTACTGGGGTGTCCGCTCGAGGAAACCCGGTGTTCCGGCAGCGCCGCCTTGATACCCGCGCGCGCGTGCGAATGGAAAGACGTTTTAGTAACGTTAAAAAAGGTGCGTGGTCCCGCGTGAGCTCGGAGGATTCCGTGCGGCATCAATCGGTTCCTGGCGGAGCGAACGGTCGTGTCCGCTTTTTTGAGGCGTGGGATGTTAGCATGTCTTTGTAGCCTTAGTTTTCCTGACTTTATGGAGAAAAGCCTATAAAGCACTAAAGTAGCTCCTTAATCACAGGAACGGGGTTTGGCGAGTGTAAAAGCTAGATCGGTGCACTGTAACGGCCAAAGAAAAACATACGGGAAAAAATAGGTAGGCATAAAGACGCATGATTACGCGTACGTGTCTTAATTGCTTTGTGTGACTCCCAAAAAGGGCATGATGGAACTGACAAAGGTACAGATAAAAGAAATGGGAAATAATATGCAGTCATTGAAAATTACTTATGCAAGGGATGACAAGTGTTTTTGAACTCTGAAAAGAGTTAAGGGAAAGTGAGGTAGGGAAAAAGCGTGTGCAATCCCGATCGTTGAAAAAAGTGAGTACAAAATGATTGCTTGCCGTTTCTCAGAAAAGCGAAACAAAATGACTAGTGAACCTCAAGTTAGGCTTTTAAAAGTGGGGATCGGCTCGAACGGTGGGTGATGTACTTCGCGTGATCCTGAACCGTGAGGTAACGCAGAAAAGAGCCGAATTCTGAAAGCAGAGAGGCTTGGCGGTATGTCTGTGAAGCGTCACACGTTTCCTTTTGCCGTTTCCTTTTTTCCCGTAGTTTGTGAGTTGCTTGGCTGTGAGAGAGTGTATTTTCTTCACTGTTTCTTTTTAAGAATGTCAGTTTTTCCCTACATACCTTGAAAGTGAACGGGTAAGCCATTTTTTCAGTCACTTGATTCCTGAAACAAGAATTTAGTGACATTTAAAGAAAGCTTTTTGGGACTACAGATTCTTTATTCTAGATAATCTGCCTTCCAGCCAATTAAAATGAGGTGTCAGGGTACATCCGGAGGATGTTGAGATCTAGGGAAGTTGTAGTCTCTATTTCCAAGGCATAAGAGGAGGTGATTAGAATTCCTGGCATTTCTTCCATTGGCGGGGCTACGTGCGGCGTTTGTAAATACTAATTCTCCGCAGCGTTTCCACCGCAAACTGGGAGCGGAGAGACGTACCTGAGAAGATGCACTTGGTTTAGTTTTGTTGTTTGGTTTGGTTTGGTTTTTTTAGTGGGATAGCGGCAATTTTGGCTTCTTGTGCTACAGCGTCTAATAGCTGTCTCTTAAAATCCTAGTCTGTTGGAGAGTATCTCTAGGGTTTCAGAAGAATTTTTAGATAATTGTGGCTGAAAGTACTTAATCTCTGGACGTTTGCCATTGAGAAATGGTTCGTTGACGTTTGTTTCGCTTCGGTCTCGGCAAAGGAAATGCATCTTAAAAATATTTTGACTAATGTTTAAATTCTTCTGGTTTTAGGAACTGATATCGCTGCCGGAGAGGAGGTTGCAATTAAGTTGGAATGTGTGAAAACCAAACATCCTCAGCTCCACATCGAGAGTAAAATCTACAAAATGATGCAGGGTGGAGGCAAGCAAACTATTTTCCTTCCTCAAAGATTTTACTGGTTTTACATCTCTGATGTGTCTGCCACCTGGCAGTTAATGTTCGGGATGTCTTTTGACAACTAAGGAGAAGGTGCAAAAGGTAGCAGGGCAGGTAAAGAGCAGCATTTCGGTTCTGCAAGGGTTGTAGAGGAGCGGTTCCAAATCCGTGGCTACCGCGCTTCGTGGTAACCGGTAAGATCCTCCAAAGATTCTCGGGGTTCCCGAAATATTAAAATGGGAGGACCTTGTGCAGTGTGAAACAAAGTTTGGTCCCAGAACGGTGATTTATTTCCGATTCTCGTGGATCGGTGAAAGATGGTAACCGCTGCTTGGGGCCATTTCACCTGACTTGCTTATTATGGTAGCACAATTCTAAACTTTTCAAACTCAGGGTAATTTTTGTTGTACCTGTCAGTATTCTTTCTTCCGAGTTAAAAATATTTCCTCGCTGGGAGAGTTCAAAGGCTAAATGGCATCAGTAGTGGAGAATAGGAGGGAAGCAACTTTGTAGCTACTGCGTGTTGCTCTGCTACAGTAACTTATTCGTGTATTTCGGAAGATTCCCGTGCGGTTCTGGGACATAAACACGGTGTAGTTAAGTTTTGCGTTCGTTTTGTGATCCCTTGAATTCTTCCTAAATGAGCCTATGCTTTGCATAAGGAGTACGTTCCACGCTGTGTCTGAAATGCCGAGTACGGTAATAAGACCTCTAGAAATGGATCATAAGGTGTATTTGCATTTAGTTATTTTTTAATTCCTGCTCATTCAGTTGCCACGTGTGCGTAACCGGAATAGCCTTCGTAGAGTAACGTGCTTCCTTGAAATTGGGTGAATTATGGCATTCCGCACCAAAATGCATAGAATTAACTCAGAATAAGGCATTTGAAGATCTGAATAAGGCTGCCTACACGTAGGTTTATTTCAAAATATTTGAGCCTTTCTACGTGTTCGTGTGAAATAAGATTCCTGAGTTCCTCCGTACGTTTGGGCTAATTATCGTACGGTCAAACCGAATGTATAATGCATCTCGTAAACAATGCTGCTGTGGTCGAGATTCACCGAACAACAAATACCATGGAACTGAGGGAAAGACAAGAATATGAAGGAGGTGTGGAAATTCGTTGCAAATTTTGGTGAAAGAGACAGGTAGTTCATGCTGATTTTGTAGGCTTTGAAACTAAGTTTATTTCTAAGGCCTTGTTCAGTAATAATATCTACTGGTTTGTCAGGGTCTTTATTTTCAGACTTCCAATTTGTGCCTTATTGCGTCTTAGAGACTACGTGAATATTAATATTGGTAAAATGCCTGGGGTTCGAATCCGACGAAGATGCTCAATATTTTAAATTTACAGTGTAAGCTCAAAGCCCGGGAGGTTTCTGGGGAAGAGAAAAAAGGCTATTTTTAGACCTCTGTTGCTGTAATTTTGTATTGATTCTGCTGGAAGTTATCAAACGCTTAATTTTGGAATGTCCAAAGATAGCATAAAATATTAAACTTCACTGTAAATGGAAACATTCATGGTAATGACCCTCTTAGAATTCATCTTAAGAGCCTTGAAGATTTGCGTGTATGAACTGTATAAATCAAATTGTTGTACTGAATAAATGGTTTATTTTTTTCTAGTGGGTATTCCCACAATTAAGTGGTGCGGAGCTGAAGGGGACTACAACGTTATGGTGATGGAGTTGCTGGGACCGAGTCTTGAAGATCTCTTCAATTTTTGTTCAAGGAAATTTAGTCTCAAGACAGTCCTCTTACTCGCTGACCAAATGGTAGGAAACAGCTTTGTTATCTCGATAGCGCAATATGTTGGGATATTGAAATTTTTTGGATAGATTATATACGTTTTATTTCTGTAACTTAGGGATGAATAAGCTGTATTAATAGAGAAAAAAGATTCAAAATCAGTTCTGTTTCTGTAAATCCAAGCTATCCCATCAAAAGCGATTACCAATTCTTCTTTAAGAACTGGTCCTCCACTGTTTGCAAACCGAGTGTTGCACTGCTCAAAGACTAAGAAATTTCCCCAAGAAAGTTTTTGGAAACCGATGTAAAATAGACACGGGCAAAGAGCTGGAAAGAAGGTTTGTCCGTTGTCTTCTGAATTATGTTCTCTTTAATGCCCTCGTATTTTACAGTAAAAAGGGGGGTCGCTTCTTTTGTTATTAAGACAGAATTGCTAGCGTTTTTGTCAGGAAAAGGTGTATGCTTAGTCTCTCGACAATGATTTTTTTTTTTTTTTGTGGTCTGTATTTAGATTAGTCGAATTGAATATATTCACTCGAAGAACTTCATCCACCGAGATGTGAAGCCGGATAACTTCTTAATGGGCCTGGGGAAGAAAGGCAATCTTGTCTACATAATAGACTTTGGACTAGCAAAGAAGTATCGAGATGCTCGAACTCACCAACATATTCCGTACCGTGAAAATAAAAACTTAACGGGAACTGCCCGTTATGCATCCATCAACACTCATCTTGGAATCGGTGAGCCGGGGAAAGCGATAAATAGAAACTTCAAAAGCGTCGACGCGTGTAATTTTAGTGCAAGTGGATGTTGCTTTGCGGAGGCGTAGGAGACAGTCCCTATTTTTGACACTAAGAGCGCGGGCGTTCGTGGCCTCGCACCTCTCGATGAGGTGGGATTCGGTCAGTTTGCAATGCTCGGGAATTAGCGCATTTTTTAATAACTACGGGGATAGGCTTTTCTCGTACTGAACGAGTTTATCGTGGGCATAGTAACTCTCAGCTGTCTTTTGCTTTTGTAAGGGTTTTTATAACGGTGTCTTTGCACAGACTTTTGTTTTTCCAGTAGAAAATGAAACCTAATGAGTTCACTTTTTTATGCTGTTGTAGAGCAATCTCGCAGAGATGACTTGGAGTCCTTGGGCTATGTACTGATGTATTTTAATCTGGGCTCCCTCCCCTGGCAGGGACTGAAAGCAGCAACAAAGAGGCAGAAATACGAACGTATCAGTGAAAAGAAAATGTCTACACCCATTGAGGTTTTGTGTAAAGGATATCCTTGTAAGTTTCTCCTCTGTGACACTAGGCCTATGTGTTCATGTTTTAGCAGTACTTCTCCTTCCTTTATGTTAAATTCTACCGCTCTTTTTCACCGTCTCTCTCTCTCCCTCCTCTCTTCCCCTTCCTTACCCCCCCGTGATTTTGCCGCATCTGTGGTAAAAACACTATGCCGAAGACTGAGATCTTTGTGTTCGTAGAGCTTTTCTAAAGATCCCTTGTCTCAACCGTTGACGTGCCCTCGAGTTGAAGGGTAGCGTGGTACATCTGATTTGCACTGTATTTTTTGTGCGTGTGTTGGCTGGATAATTCGTAACGGACAAATAGCATTTTAACAAACCGCCTGTCTCTCTATCTGTATGGGTACTGTTTCTTGGATAAATTGGATTGTATAGTCAGATGCACCTCTTACCTACTGCAGTTGTTTCGCTCGGGAATTACCATCACAGGTTCATCTGGTTTGGCCTGCTGATGGATTAGAATGTGTGAGTGGCATAAGAAACCCTCCTGTATCCTAGTGTCATGCCTCAAAGCAGTTCTGTTTCTCGGTTTGTTATGTACACCAAAACAATAATAAGCCATTTTTGAGTCTTGTAAAATGATACTTCAATCTGTTTTAAAACTTAGTAACGCTAGCTGTCATCAGAGAATATTTTCGTTTTCACTAAGAGTTCTGTCTCTTTTTTCCATCCTCTTGGCTTCGGCAACTAGTTACGGTGACGAGAACTACGGCGTTCGTTTGGGTTGTATGAAAACTCATTTTTGATGCGTTTCAAATGTTGCTTCATGCATGTTCCTTTACGTTCGTGAACTATGTGTTTTCTCTGGGGTTTACAGGCAGGGAAGAGTAACCGGCTTCTCTTGTGCCATTCGTTAGAATTTCTTTCTTGATGTAAATTAATCTCTTACTTCATCTGGGAAGACTTAAAGTCGAAAGCTAGTATTTTGATATTGCTGTTTTCTCTGGTGCACTGAATTCACTACAGCATTCATTTTTTTGGTTTGCAACTAATATTTTGCTTGCCATTTAAAAACAGGCGTTCAGACTGTTGTAAATGAAAAATGTGGCATGACTTACCCGGGAGATTAATGAGTCCCCTAGTCTTTGTGTGTTTTGTGACGTAGCAGACGTGAATCTCTATGTGGCTTAACAAAGAAATGCTATCCCGTGTCCCGCAATAAATTGTGTTCGGTATATTCCAAGCAAAGTTTTAAACCTTTTCTCCCCCACCAACTGTTGGTTAAAGAACTGTACTATTGAGTCCTCTCTGCTGTTGACAAATGAGATCTCTGCCTGCTCTGCGATAGAAAAATAATTTATTTTTCAGGGTTGGCATGATAGATGAGGTATAGGGTTCCCTTTGGTATATTTCTAGTATTAGATAATTACTCTTTTTCTTATGTTTAGGAGATTTCCTACTTTTCAGGTTTGGGGTGGTTTGGGTTTTTTTGACTCAGAATTATAAAAAACCAATGTGAGGCTGAAGATAAACAGGCTTTCTTTAATTACAGCTGAATTTGCCACATACTTGAATTTCTGCCGTTCTTTGCGTTTTGATGACAAGCCGGACTATTCCTACCTGAGGCAATTATTCAGAAACCTCTTTCATCGCCAGGGGTTCTCCTATGACTATGTATTTGACTGGAACATGCTGAAATTTGTGAGTAGCTCGCATAGCTTTCTAAAACTTTGAATTTTTAATGTTTTTGGCTGGGTATTTTTGCTACATTGTCACTTTTGAGTATCTTAACTGATACTGTAAGATTGTCTTCCATTTCTCCTGCTGGCAGCTGTACTGTATAGACGAAAAAGATCAGGAAGGGAGGAAAGGGAGGAGATACGGGATCCATGCCGTAAGGCTTGAACGACAACTGCGTTAAAGTTACGAGGTTTTCAATGTGAAAGGCCTCTTAGATAGATCCTTTAGGGCAGTCACCGGGCTAGATTGTGGAATTATTGCTTTCTCCCACCTCGATCTTTAACGTCGGTCATTTGCAACTGTCGAGGAGGTGGTCGGCTGCCGTAGCAATGTGTGTGCACATTAGCATTTTGAAGACTGTCCGAGCAGCCGTATGATCAAAATCTACGTTCTCAAGAAATTTTACCGAAACAGTTCATGCCCTATCAAACTTCCGTTCACGCGTTGTCCAGTTCTTTCTTTTCAATATTTTTATCCAAACATATAGTTGTAAGCTCAGTAATCCCCCAAGTTGTTCACTAGTCTTGACCCGTAGGGTGCGAGCAGAGCAGCTGAAGATGCTGAACACGAAAGGCGAGAACGAGAGGAAAGATTGAGACATACGCGAAATCCGGCCGTACGTGGATTACCCTCCACTGCTTCTGGCAGGCTAAGAGGAACGCAAGATGTAGCTCCTCCTACTCCCCTTACCCCAACTTCACATGCTGGTAAGTAAGCAAGTACCTGGGTAGGTGCACCTTGCAGGCTACTCTAATTTGCAGTTTGTCTCTGGGCGGAGTTTTTCTTTCTGGTTTGGTTTTTTTCTCCCTTGCTTTTTAGTAGAGTGAAGGTAATTGCATATGCTCATTGCCTGCCAGTTGATATTTTAATTTCTGTGAAATGTCAAACAATGGCCTTAATTCCTCTCGTTTGTTTCTATGGAATTTTTATGTGCAAACAGCAAGAGTGTAATTTTTCCGGTGACCGTGTTTAAATGGCATTTCTCATTATGAGAATCTAATGGAGTGTTTCTCACAGCCAACACCTCTCCTCGGCCAGTA
Source organism: Falcunculus frontatus (assembly GCA_013398115.1). NCBI lineage: Eukaryota > Metazoa > Chordata > Aves > Passeriformes > Falcunculus > Falcunculus frontatus. The sequence goes on along the minus strand of VZRV01008903.1, from coordinate 145,927 downwards.
TCCGGTATGGAACGAGAAAGGAAAGTGAGTATGAGATTGCATCGTGGTGCCCCAGTCAATATCTCCTCGTCTGATTTAACAGGCCGACAAGATACCTCTCGCATGTCAACTTCTCAGGTAAAAAAAAAAAAAAAAAAAAAAAAAAAAAAAAATCATCTGCGTATTGAAAAAAATGAGGGCGATTTGATAAAGTTAATTTGCCAAAAGAACTTACCAGGTCATTGATGGGATTTCATACTGGTTTTGCAGATGATGTTCATTAGTATAAATGCTTGACGTTTACCCTGAATGATGTGGGTGTAAAGAAATTTTTATTTTTACCTTGACAGCAATGAGAGGATGCAAAATTGTAAAGATGCGGCATTTTAACCTTCAATTATGGGATTTAGCTCCTTAACTCATTGAGTTTCTTGCATCTGTTACCAGTGAAGAAGCAGAGTAAGAGGCAGTAGTGAATCGTGTTTCCAAATCCACAGAGCGGAGAATATTGGTGCAGAGAAGGCACGAAGCATTTGGTGAAGAACGGAAGGTGCAATAGTGAAGAAATGTTGTAGTGCAGTGCTCCTAATTCAGAGCTGATAAGAGGCCGCATACATGGACGATGGATGCGTTGCAGAAGGCTCATTTGAGAAAAGTGGCGGGAGGATAAACGATAATGATTCATAGTTAGCACTGAAACCATCCTTACTGGTCACAGTGACTTAACAAAGACATTTTAGGAATCTTTCTTCTTAGGACTGCCAATGTTAAATGTGTTTCTAACTCTATGCTATAGCTGAAATATTCCTTCCTCAGCGTATTCACAGTCTTGTCCCAAACTGTGTGGCCTGGCTTTGTACAATTTACTTTCAGTCTTATTTACAGGATGGAAATCAGCCAAACTGTAGACATTCTGCAATATTTCTGTGTTAGCAATGTGTTATGGGGACTGGTGCAACGACCTAGGGGTTTTTCCATCCTGCCTCGCTACTGTGCGGAGTTCCAACGGCGTAAATTTTGCCAGGGACTCGTTCCTCGTTGACAGAGCGCATTGACAAAAATTAACTCGGTTCCTTTTGGTGTCATCGTTTAATTGGCAGAGTTAATTTTTCTTGGATAGTACATATTCTTACGTATGAAATCTGTCTGCTAGAAAGAACGGTTTTTTAGGTGGGGGCCAGGTGGATATCTCTAATGAAGACTGGGAGCAAACTGGGTTGGAGAAACAATTCCGTTGTGATAAAAGAGAAGTGGGATTTTGGGGGCTTTTAAGCTGAATGAGTTGTTTCACTACGTAGCTGCTCGGATACTTGTACTTGCACAAGGGATGAGCGGGTCGGGAGCAGAAATGACTGGACAAGAATAGGGGATAGATGAGGTTTTCTGTATTGGCTTTGGTGACACATTTCACCATCTTAAATTGTTCTTCTATTTGAACTGCTATTGTTGAACTGCTATTCTTGCTACCAGAAATTCTCACGCTGAAGTATTTTTAAATAGTATGAAAACGAGGAGGGTAGAATTGTGCAAAGTTATGGATCTTGTAAATTTGCATAAATACCCGTTAAAAGAATGTAAAAAAAGGTGCAACCGGACTGTTCGCAGCAACATCCAGTGAATGGACGATGGAGAGTGGGCGCAAATTGAAATATAGGAAATTCCATTTAGACGTACAAGAAACTTTTTTACCGTGAAGGTGGTCAAGGACTGTGACAGGTTGCCCAAAGGGGTTGTGGAGTCTCCCCTTTTCCAGATTACTGGGAGCCCAATTGGACATTGTCCTGAGGGGCCTGCTCTAGTTCACTGTGCTGTGGGTAGGGAGATCGGGCTACGTGATTTCCAGGGGTCCTTTTTGACCTTGGGTGTTCTGTGAGGCTGTGATGCGGAGTGCTCCCTGAAGGTTTACTTGAATGTAAAGATGGTTTCCTGGCAAAGTGTATATGCCAGGTCTGAGGCATTCTGAGAAAATATCGGATGCTTTGTCTCTGTTACCAGTCAGATAAATAAGTAATAGCAGTAACAGACAGAAATGCAATGATGCCACTTGATTGTGTTAGGTGAAAGGATATCTTTAATTTTTGTGCTATGTTCATGACGTGTCGCTCAGTGTGCAGGTGACACTTTTCAGACATTTCAAGATACGAGTGGGCTTGTAGATATATTTTGGTTCACATTTGTCAAATGTGAGTACCGTGAGGGCAGCGGGCAGTTTTCTGAGTAGTCTTTAAACATCCAGATGTATAATTTGTGATGTGGGCTGACGATACGGTCTGGCTTAATGACACATTCCATATCTGCCCTTTTTAGCGCTGCTCCAAGTATAGGATCGCTCGGTTGACTTATTTACAATCCCAACAGTGGCCTAGTCAGGATCATCTCTTGAATTTGTTAGAACTAATCATTCCTTGTCCGCTGTATTCATTTGGTTCTTAAGACGGTGAACCAGTGCTGGTATGTACTCATGGTGACCGAATGACAGTGTGTGACTGTAGCATAATTTGAACGGATTCCCGTGGGCCTGTTGGAATTGGAAGGCAACAGAGATTTGCAGTGGGAAAGGGGTTGGATTGGAAGAGACCTTAAAGATTACCTTGTTTCGACCCCCCTGCCATGGGCGGAGAACCTTCCGGTAGGCCAGAGTACACGGAACCCCATTCAGCCTGGCCTTGAACATCTCCAGGGATGGGGAGTCCACGACCTCTCTGGGCAGCCTGTTCCAGTGCCTCACTGCCGTTACAGTAAAGAATGTCTTCCTAACATATAAATCTTCCCTCCTTCAGGTTAAGGCCGCTCACCCTTGTCCTATCACTACATGCATTTTTTACATGCCGTGCGAACAGCCCCTCTTGAGCCTTCTTGTTGTAAGCCCCCTTTAGGTACTGCAAGGCTACTCTCAGTTCACCCCAAAGTCTTCTCTTCTCCAGACCAAACAGCCCCAACTCTCTCAGCCTGTTTTCGTAGGAGAGGTGCTCCAGCCCTGTCGTCAACTTAGTGGCTCTCCCTCTGGACTCATTCTAACATTGTCAATGTTGTTCTTGTGTCGGAGGCCCCAGACCTAGACACAGTACTCCAGGTGAGGTCTCACAAGAGCAGAATAGAGGGCGAGAATCCCCTCTCTCGAGTTGCTGGTCAGTTTTCTTTTGATGCAGCCCAGGACACAGTTGGCTTTCTGGGCTGCAGGCGCACGTTGCCGAGTCACGTTGAGCTTCTAATCCATGAAGATCCTGAAGTGTTTCTCCCCAGAGCTAGTCTTGATCCATTCTCCACCCAGCCTGTACTTACGCTTGACGTTGACCTGACCCACATGCCAGACCTTGCACTTGACCTTGCTGAACTACGTGAGGCTCCCATAGACCCAATTCTCAGGCCCGTTAAGGTCTCTCTGGATGGCATCCCTTCCTTCCAGCACGTCGACTGCGGCACACAGCTTGTTGTTGTCAGCAAATTTGCTGAGGGTACCCTTGATCCCGCTGTCCGTTTTACTGACAGAGATGTTGAAAAGCGCCGGTCCCGATACCGACCCGCGAGGAACAAACGCCGCTCGTCGCTGCTTTCCGCTCGGACATCGACTCATTGACCGCAGTTCTTTGATTGCGACCGTCCGGCCGATTCCTTATCCGCCGAGTGGTCCACGTGTCAAATCTGCGTCTTTCCAGTTTAGAGACAAGGATGGCGTGCAAGACGGCGTCCAATGCTTTGCGCAAGTCCGGGTGGGCGACGTCCGTTGCTCTTCCCTCGTCCGCCGCTGCTTAACCCCACTGTAGAAGGTCGCTGAATGCGTCAGGCGCGATTTACCTTTAGTGAAGCTATGTCGTCTGACGCCAATCGCCTCCTTATTCTCCGTGTGCCTTCACAGTTTCCAAGAGGATCTGTTACGTGATTTTGCCAGGCGCTGGGGCGAGACCGGCCTATAGTTCCCTGTGTCCTATTTCCTTTATAAAACTGGGGGTTATGTTTCCCCTTTTCCAGTCAGAGGGAACTACACCGGACTGCCACGACGTCTCAAATACGATGGGTAGTGGTGCGGTCCCTCACTCGGCCGGTTCCCGCAGGACCCGTGGATGTATGTCATCGGGTCCCATGGACTCGTGCGCTTTCAGGTTCCTTAAACGGTCCCAAACGCCGTCGTCTTCCACAGGGGATGGTTCTTCATTTTCCCAATCCCTGCCTTCACCTTCTGCAGCCTGGGTGGTGAGGCTGAAACACTTTACTCAGACTTCAGCTTATAACACTTCCGCTTGAGCTTTTTAGAGAAAATTCACTTTTCGTTTCCCCAGTTTTCACTGTCTAGCAGGCAAGATGGTGCAAGTTGCAGGTGTTGATAGCTTATGCTCTTACGGTCTGCATAACATTAAAGTAGCTCTTCTGTAATCAAAATTTATCCTTAGATGTTAGCCGGTTACCAATTTTAGCCATGAGTTTTCAATTACCTTTATACCTTGTTCTTAGGAAAAGCTACAGTCTTTGAGTTATGTGGCAAAGTCATGAAAGAGAATTTTGATTGGATAGATGTGAGAATATAGAAAGTCATCCGTATCACGCCTTATCGAGAAAACCATAAAGAATAGCAATTGTTTGTCCATGTCCATTCCAAGTGTGCTAGTTTTCTTAGGAAGTCTAAAGTAAATATACTACCACAAGTCGTTTCTCAGGAAGCGCTTAAGCCGTACTCCTGGTAGAAAGCAACTTCTGGAGTTTGCCATGCACATCTAGAGATGTTTTCTGTTAAGAACGACATTTGTTAGAGTTCTTATTTATAACTCGATAAATTAGTTTTGTTACTTCATTTATTTGTATGCCTTGGTTTGGTAAGGCGACGGCGCATCTGTAATCTGCACCTCTATTCATCTAGAGGAAAGGCTGCCGCTTGTTAAACTCCGGATAGTGAAATGTGCGGAGGTTACTCAAACACGGAAAGCTACTTGCCTCTAAGTAGAGTGCTTAAGGATGACTACTCCGCGTGTTTATCTTTCTTTTTTTCCAGATTGAATTCTGATCAGGTCAGACTGAAACAGAAAAACTACGGCTGTGAATGCAAATAACAGGAACCAAAATTCTCCTATGAAAACTAGGCATTCTCAGAGAAATTTAACACTTGTGAAGAAATGGTAATGGGTAAGCGTAGCAAAATAGGTGTCATTTATTCCCCGCATCCAAGATAGTGTCCACATAGCACCTAAGTCGTTCTCCTTAAAAAGACATGCAGTTTCTAACACTAAGTAACGAGTGTTTATTGGAGTAACAACTACCATGTCTGTGAAAGGGTTCACGAAACTTAAGTGTTTCTAATGAAATTTTGCACATTCTGTGGCACGTGTTATTCAGTACTTGTCTGGATTATATGAAGTGAACGCAACAGTGAAGAACCTGCAAGTTGTGAGTTCGCAGTGATAAACATTAGTGGGAGCTGAGCGGTCAAGCACAGTCTATTCAAATGTGTATTGCTGCAGTACTCCAGATTCTGGTTAGAATGAAGGAGTGGAGGCCGTTTTCCTATATGGGGGAACTATATCTGTTGTAAGTAATGACCGAGGAGGCAGGTGTACTGTTGGAGAGGTTAGTGTGGTTTCATAATGAAAGGGCACAATTTCCTCCTTGAATCTATGTATGATACAGTAATGAACAGAAGCGGAGATGTTACCCTGTGTCATTAGTGAGATGGATTGGGAAAACAGATTGTACAATGTAGGACTTTCAAATCTACTGCTTTCAGTTTGTCTGAAAGCTAGGAAGATACCTCGAGTGAATTGGTGTAGTGTTTGAGACGCAATGATTTTAACAGGAATTAATGTTAAAGGAGAAAACGTGTGAAGAACCTATTGCTTAAAATTAAAACCACTCACGTGTAAGGAAAGGCAAAGTAGAGGTCTAAGTGAAGGTAGTTACCTGCTGAAACAGCTTCTAAAATAAGTAGATCATCTCTCTTCTCTGCCTCTGCATCAATGCTGGATTCATTTCTAAGTGGTGTATTCAAGTCTAAAGCGAGTCTAAATTACAGGTCTGTGTGCAATGAAGGGTGGTGATCTGTGTTGGACAGAAAATCATACCGGCTGTTGAAAGATCCTTCTGCTCTTAAGCTCTCTAAGTGAATTGTTCCCTAAGTCTTTTTTACACGCAGTTTTTGAACATTAAGAGACGTAGTAAAGGAGGTAGTAAATGAGGTAATGAGTATTCTAGTAAAAACTACTTTGAATCAGTTCTGTCGGACCACATGCACAAACTGCATCCTGAAAGCAGTGATCATCTCAAGAGTCTAGTTGTGGGTGAGTAGTCTTCATTTCCTTTGACAAAAGGTTCAGTCTGACTGCTCGTGGCTACAAAGTAAGTTGTATCATTTTTTTCCCTCGAATGTAGCGTGTTCGGCACCCAACGGTCAAAGCTGTGGCAAATTCCTATCGGTAATAGAGGTATTCTCTCTGTAGTCGGAAGAAAAGATTGAAATGCTGCACAAAGAAATATTTGACTAAGTCTCTTTGACAGGAGGAGTTTTTAGAAGACTGTAGCCAACACTGGCATTGAATAACTTAAGTGTTGTGCCATACTTGCAGTGCTTCTGCATTTTCCATTTTCTCATCCGCAAATCTTTCTCCACGTGTCCATCTTAATAGGCATCATACTCCACATTGTTCTTCGGACCCCGTCAGCTTCCTTTGAGGATTAATGATTTGTTTCTTTTACGTGTCTCTTAATATGATGGAAATGTCTTAATAGAAGTCTGAAATCAGAGCTTCTCAAAAGATAGAGTTGCTACTGCGAGTTCAGGTTGGATTTTTGTTAGACATCTTTATATATTGGGGTAGTGGAACTGTTACAAATTGCTGTTTTTTCCCCTACCTCAGAATAGCATTCCTTTCGAACACCACGGCAAGTAGCTGCTCGTCTCCTTTCGTTGGAAGGCAGCACTGGGTGAGTGCTTCTCATTAGACACCAAAACTTTGGATGGGGTGGGGAAAAAGCTCTTTGGACACATCCGACTTCGGTCCTTCTACTCGTGTGATCTCATAGTTGCGTCTGTGCCTTCTGGTCAGATGCCTGATGAAGCATTGATTTTTCTCTAAAGTAAATGTCCTTCCAAAAGCTGAGTTATTGCTGCTATTCCACTTGGACTCTTGAGCAGAACTGACAGTAATAGTGACTTAAAAGGTCCCTAAAATTGTTCAAGTATCAACAATAAAATAACCGAGTCTAAATTTTAGCTGTTTGAGATTACGTGTCTTTCCAAGGATGTTGATACAGCGGTATGTCATCCACTGAAAACCAGATCTGCTCAGAATCATAAAAGCAAAATACTTGTATGAAGACTCAATTGACTGTATTACTCGAATGAGGCTCTGTCTTGTCTTGTCGTGAATGGAATGTTCTACTACAACCGTATCCATTTTTCACTGTTTTATATTCTTCTCCATGCCTTATGAGCTCTCATTTTAAAAATACTCAGATCTGTTCAGATCTATATTTAAAAAAATGTTCACATACTAACAAGAGTAGTTGACCGTGAGCATCTCAGAGGTAGACAGACTTGCATTTCGGTATTACGAAGTCCTTTCCACTGTTCAGTGCGGTAGAAGTTTCTGCCTTTCTGTGCGCAGCTTTTGGCTTTTTAGTCTGTTCTGCTTTTGGCAATAACAGGTTTTGTATGAGAAATAACAGCTTTCGGTTGGAATCTGAACCTTAGTGGCCGAGGGATGCTTTTCTTAAGTGTTTCAGGAGCTTCTTTGCTTTGCTACTTATTAAAAAAGGCTGTGAGATTTTTCTGTTCCTTAATAAATTCTGTTGTATAACTCTTGTCTGCTGTCTCACTTTCTCTATAAAGCCTAAGCTTGCATTAATCCCGTATATCTAGTTGGTGAAGAATCCTGCTATTCCTCTTCTGTTTTCTCCTTCTGCTTTGTGTGCTTGGCTGACTCTGCACAAGCTGCTTCGTGAACAGTTTATAACGTTAAAAAGATCCAACTGTAAATGACAGCTTAACGCTTTAAATACCAGTTACTAGATCTTAGTTAAAAAAAAAACCCGCTATAAAAATAAATGAGGAAAGCAAACTTAATGCTTTGTATTGAAAAGCCCGTGTACAGGAGACGTGCAGATTCTGGTCTGGGTTGTGCCTGTGTTGGTTGGCCTATACTGTATGCCTTAGTATTTGTAGCTGTTTACAACTGAAATGAATACTGAATACTGATCTGAGCTACTGAGCTACTTAGATGCTTCTCGCTTCTTAAATTGCAGAGATGGACGGTTGTTTTTTCACTTTTGTGGTGAAAGTGGTACTGTAATAATGCTACGCTCTTACTTCAGTAGGTCAAGATATGGAAATACAAAAAGTATCTTTTAACACAGTGTCCCGTGGAAAGTGAAAAGCTATTGAAAGTAACGGATTTCATTTTTACCTTCTTAATATTTTTTTAAGATTAATTATCCATTGAGTCTATTACTGTGCATTCATAGTGTTTTCATCTGGTTGGTTCTTTCTTCTGTGCATGTTTATGCTCTGCCTAATTTCCTTCAAAACATTCTGTCTGGCTGGAAAGGTGCATTTTCCATGTTAACTTCTAATAAAAAAGAGGAAAATAATAGGGAACTTCGCGTAGCTACAGGTGGGTGTGAAACATTGTACTGCTCGTTGGATTTTAAATTCACGCGCTTAAATTTTGGCAGTTAATGGTTTAAAAGTACCTTGTGAGACACTTGTATGTTAGCTGGAAGGATGTGTGCTGATGTTGTCTTGTTTTTTGGCTTTGGTAGATTCCTGCTCGGGTAACTACCAGTGTTCTCCAGCCTGCTGTGCACCGATGAAACTTATTTTGCCGTGGAAGGCAGATAATGCATGGCTGATCTCCCATGTTACCAGTGGCTTTACTAGCAAAAATATCCTAAACTAGAGCGGAAATTGGAGTTCTCCATGTGACCTAAAAGACACTTGGAGGAACATGCAGAGACTCCAGCAGCTGCCGTTACAGGACGCTTTTGCCAGAAACCCAATGACCTTAAGAGAACCCTGTGGTAACAGGGCTGGAAAAGAAAGATGGTTTACAGAGTTCACCGCCTGTTACTGGATGGCCATTTCAGTTTTCCCTCCACAGGCGGCAGACTTTACTCCCTTTTTATTATTCTACTGTAACTACAAATCTTTTACTTGGTTTAAGAAAGTTTTTTGTATCATTTTACTAAAATTATTGGCTTACTTATCTGTAAAGAACTCTTGCTTTTGTCTGATTTAAATATGTAGAATATAAACAAACCTGAACTAAAGACGATGACTTGAAATTTCTTGTTTAAAAGAGTAGTCTGCCAGGGAACATGTACATGAATCAAAACCATCTGATGTTATTTCAATTGTTTACTTTCATGTGTTGTTGCATTCTGAGTCGGTTTTCTCATGACATTTTTTAAACTGTTAGAAGTTTATTTTACTGTTGACTGTCTTTATTCACACTGGACGTTTAACTTTCTGTGTAACACAAAGGAATTTTTAATACATTCTGTTTCATAACAGAGGAGAACTTAATACCCTGCAGGAGAGTCTTAAGTATAGTAGAGGTTGTAATGATGGATTTCTGTTTTGTAAAGAACATGAAGGACCAAGTGAAAGACTAGCATTTGAGGGATTTAGAAGTAGAAAGTTTGTTCTGTCTCTCTGCTTAGTTTGGGTGAATGGATACTTTCAAACATTGCTTTTACTGGGAAAATTTTCTTTCCCCTTCTCTGAGGCTGGTTAGCTTGGAGGCTATCACAAGTGCAAAATACACATTGCTGCTGAGTCTTCAGTGAATTTGCATGTTTTGTTCAGTATCCACATGTTTATAAATAAATAAATACGTTGATTTAGTCCTTCTGTTACATGCCAACGCTCAAAAAAGGAATTCTTAAACAAAAAACAAAAAAAGACCCCCCAAACTAGCAACCTACTCTTCCTGTGAAATCCTGAGCATTTTTACAATTCCGGTGCATATTGTATTTAATTCTTAACTATATTCAACTGAGCATGCCCAGAATCATTAGCTAGGCATGAATGATTCAACGTGCTCAGGTTGTTGGAGGTGTTGTTGGCTCCTGTTGGTTATGGAAGACAGGAAATTCTTCATCTTGTTTGTTACTGTAAATGGTCTCATAAAAGTATGTGTTCTGTCCTTACGGTACTTGGAAGAGTAACAGAATGATTATGACTGAAATTATGGGAAGTTCTGTGTTGGAAATGAAAGTATATACAGAGATTTTGTTTGAACAGTTACATGTTTTGAGAAATTCTTCCCTGCTTGGAGGCAATTTTTAATGGTGTATTGGTCTTCAGATTTTTATGGAGAGTAGTTTTTATTGTTTGGGTGTTTACAAATTCTTTTTGCCCCTCTCAAAACTCCACGTACTAAGTATTATCATTCTTCTTTGGATGTTTTCATACCATTAGCTATTTGCTTGTGTGTGCTCTGGGTCAGACTGGGGAAATGTGTGCTTGGGGAGAGTATAGTGGAAAAGCTTGAGAATCTGATAGATTGATAAGTTTGCGTAAGAAAATGATTTCCTCGGTTACTATAAACTTTGGTATTTTAGGCATGTGCACTACTGTTTGAGCAGTTTTACACTTCGCTGTGCTTTCCTTGTAAATATCTGTGGTTAATAGTGTAATGTTTGAGGGACTTAGAAAAGCAGCCTTTTTATTTTCGATGTATCTGGACCATTAGATTGCTGTACTATACTTAAAAGTTGACTGCAGACTTCTAGAATTGTACTCATTTGTGGGCAATTTTTGTCCTTCGTAATAGTTAAATTCCATCATGCAGAAAATAGTTAGACTGTCTATATAAACCTGTGTATTGAAATCCAGTATCTCAAAGCACTTCATTTGTACTACCACTGTATTTGTGTACTTTAACAGTTGTGTAAATACATTCATAATAACTTATGTTCTTCTTTGGTGTAACTTACTGACTTGCAATGAATCCTTACCGTTTACTTGATGCAACTTTTTTTATTTTTTCTTTTTTAGAGGGGTTTCTGTACCTACAAAGAATATTGTCAGTTGCAAACATTTGAAGATATTGTCTTGGTACCAAAACTTTCAGCAAAAGAGTTTGGTAGTTACGATCCTGGGGTATACAGGAAGAAAGAGAAAGCATTAATTGCTTTGCTCACAGAAAGCATGTCTTTTTTGTCAGTTTAAAGGTAAATGTTTCTGTTTGGATGCTTCTTTTTCTTCCGGAAGTTTTTCATTTTGTACCAATGCTTTTGCTTATCAAGTAATGCATGGTATTGATAAGGAAGTTTAGTAAGGGAATTGAGATTGGATCGGTTGTGGGAGCTAGGATAAAAGCAAAAAAAATAGTGAGCTTTACTCAGAGTGCCCTGTATAATAAAATTCTGGCTTTTGCTATTTGATTCTCAAAAGTCTATTATAACCTGAGGTAGACGCACCTTCAGAACCCCCCTGTGTTTTCTTATTAGCAGGCCTTTAAAAGTAGGAAGGCTATTCTAATTTATTCTCATAGTTCTCATTTAGAACTGTGTAAATGCTTTTATGTGGAAAATACCACCTGTGCTGCCGTTTTACATAATCTTGAATGGTTACAGAGTCCTTGAGTTTTTTGTGGCACAAGTATTTAAAAAAAAATTGAAAAGAAATCCTCTGCTTTAAGAGAGATATAAAGAGAAAACATTTTAGTCCATATATTCCATGTTAACTTCATGAGAGTATTCAAAATGTCCCTTGGAGGAAGGCGTGTAGAACTCATTGTTTATTCTCCAGTGGGAAAAAATATCATAAGCACAACTATTTGTCTTTGTTTCCTCATGTCCTAGACCCCTGAGTCTAGCATTAGCTAGAGCAGCATACATGTTGATTTCAAGAATATTTCTCTTTGTAAAAGAATTAAATAAAAAGGCGTTTATTTTGTTCTTTAACTTTTGCTTTACAAAGGCTGCACTTCATGTGTACAAAAAAATCAAATAAAAACAAACAATGCTGCTGGTTTTTTTAATAATGCTGTGCCATCTGGTCAGAAATCAAAATTTAAGCTTTGAGATTGTGAGAAAGTGTAATCCATCATGAACTTAATCCAACAGCTAAGTAGCTTCTAAAATTCACTGGATGAGATAGGTTATAATAAAAAGGTTTTACTGTGAAATAATACCGTACTTTGTTATTAAAAACATTTCCCTCTGGTTGATTCAAGTGCCAATTACTGACTTTACATGTATATGTCTAGATTTAAGTGACTGTATGAACCTGAATTGTATAGACTGTATGCTACAGCCTGTATACTTCTGTACTAGGAGAGTGCTCAGAGGCCCGATCTTCAGTAAGAATGTGTTTCACAGCAAAATCGTGCTGACTTTATCAGCAGATATTTGCACAGTATTAACACTTTACGACTTCTTCTAAGATGTTGGTGGGGTTTTTTCTTGCTTACTGTTATTAAGACTAGTATGCTTTGGTTCTTCTGTCAAAACCATTGCGTGCTGCAGGCAGAGGGATAATAGAAAATGAGAGGAGAACTGTACATACAGAATCTACAAAAATATGCCTAAAAAAAAAAAGGTGTTCTTTGTCAATCACATTTTGGACAACTCTTGATTCAAAATGCTTAAGATCTAGGTCAGAGGTATATATACATGTATATAAGCCTAATGGATAAAGAAGAATGTGGAAAAAGGGAGAAATGGTGCAGATCATCCTAAAGTATTAAGCCCTAGTGTACAGTGTCTTTGCTGTGACCAATCCAGAATGCTTGGGGTGGAATGTGGAACAAAACAGGAATGTATTTGGTACATTATGCACTAGGAAGAAAATACTTAGTCCTGAGCATAACAGGAAAAAAAATTTTGCTTAATTACAGTCCTCAGCTTGGTTCGGACCTGCAGGCATTACAGGCACAAAGGCAGGACAGAGCTTCTGGTACTGCCCTTAATCCTTAAGGAAAGGATAAACCAGGGTAATTTGAGATCACGCACAGTTTTTTTCTCTTAGAAGACCCCAAACAGCAAATGTTTCTCTGCTCTCACTGCCAAAACAATGTATTTTAAATTTGTCTGACATGTCAACAATGGATCTTGAGGCATATTTTTCAACAAGACTCAAAAGGTCTTTTATTATTTAAGAATTTTAAATACTAAAATCTGGATATACTTCTTGATTGGGTTCGGAATTTTACTGTGAAAGGTTTTGAACTGTTAAAAGAACAGTAGATGAAAAGTCAGAAACGCAAGAGCTGTCCTTTCTTAATGCACTGATGTATTCATCTGGGAGTAGCGAGGAAGGCTGCCAGCTGAAATGTTGCTGACGTGACGAAGCAAATACAGAGATCAGTCAAGGAACTAACAGTGTATAACTAGAGATAAGTAGCTTTTTACTCTGCCTCTACTTTGCCATACTTTCTCAGACAAATACGGGACTGCTGATCTCGCAGACTGTGTCACTAGCAAAATGCTTTTAAGAGCACAAGCATTTTAATGCTTTTTAGTAGATACACCTTCTTCCTACTGGCACAAAGATGAGCTCTATCTCAGAAGCATTGAGAAAGCTGCTAAAACGACCCGTTCCAAAGCTATTGCTTCTCATTATGCAGTGCCTCTGGCACTGTCAAGGTTGTTTACTGTTTCAGTATTGGTGGATCACCTTCCTTCAACAGGTCCAGCAGCAGAGAACAACAGCCGTGCAACTCAGGTCGAGCCCATTTTCCCCTACAGTGAATGGCCCTATTTCCTTCTTTCAGACTCAACGAGAACCAGAGGCAAAGATAAACTCTGGTTTTCTGTCACAAGGGTGGGCTGGCTACATGCTGGTAAGTTCTGTCATTTCAGTCCACCCAGTAACATTAATTCCTGTAGCAGCATACGGCTTGATCTGGCCATGGGGGTGGCAAAGTATTTGATTACGCCTTAAGTCTTGCCAATTTAACTAAACTAGCATAAAAAAGGTAATCATATCTCTATTCAAACATGGGGGTTAATGTAAACTAGGCCTATGACCTTTTCAGTGTAGATCTACAGAGAAACTTCTGAAGCTGAGCTTAGAGAGATTTATCAGAAGTTTCTTGCCAGAGAGAATTGAGTACAAGTAGGTGTCAGTCTTCTAGGTCACAAAAGATAGGTCTTGCTACACTGAAGAGCTTGTAATTTTGATTAACTTGGGTGTAGCCTTGAGATTATACCTTGAGGAGCCAGTCCTAGCTGAGGTACCATAGGATCAAACTAAACCACAACTTAAATGAATTCTTACACTGTGTTTTCTTAGGAGCTTTCGAGCTCTAAAGAGAATCATTTGACAGTAAAGACAGCTTGCTGGCATGTCAGTATTCAAAATATTTTGGGCTTTATAAGTCATGACAGTTCATAAAACTTTACCTGCAAACAAAACCTGGAGCACTATTTAGAGGAGAACGTTAATATTTTTTTCACAGCACAGCGCAAAAATAATAGCCGTTATTTTAAATTAGATGATGCTTTAAAATAGTCTTCAGGATCATTTACAGCAGGAGCACGTATCCATTTTGGAATTGGCCGAACTATGAGTCATGGCAAAAGCAGTCCCCTTGCCCACATTAAATTCTGGCTGCCTGTCAGCTGAGTGTCACCTCTTGTCTCCGTGTAGCTGATTAAGCATGTGCAAATGAAGCCCAATTTCCAAATTGGAGTATTAATTTTTTCCGAGCTTATTTTCTCAAACCCACAGTTTTTGACAACCAGATATTTATTCACTACGTTCGCAGCAGTTTACTAGAAAAGCATTTAAAAAATCTAAGTATAACTGTACACATTACATTAAAGTGCATTAACAAGAAACAAAATGTCATCTCACACAAAATTGTAGTGTATTTCCGTGATCCTAAAGACAAGCGTGGCAAAGAGACACAGACTCACATACACAAGTCAATACTTACCGCTGTAACATGTAAGAGTTTGCATTCTGAAATTCTTCTGCTTATGATTGTCTACCAAACTACACATTTTCTTGGGGATGTACCACAGGTGCATATATGAATTCTGCTTTTTCGTTTCGAAGTTTGGTTGCTTGATGAGGGGAGTGTTCTAATTTCTTTTAAGAGAATGATTCTACATTGCCTAATACACATTTGTGTGGATGGAGTTTAATATTAGCATGAAATCTCTCCGGTCCTTTACACCATACCTTCATACCTTCTCAGGTCTTAACTTTAGGGAACTGGCTTAGCTTTAAACAGATAGCTGCATCACTTTAGGACTTCTAGTTCTGATGAGATCTTCTAGGCTCGAAATAGTTACAAAATATTTCATTTAGAATTTTCAAAAAAGCAAACTTATCTTTGTATAGGAAGAAGAAAATCATTTTAACTCTGCTCATTGTCTAATAAATGGGCAAACTGTCTCTTGTCTACTCCTTGAGGTATTTTGCATGTTATATATATATAACATGTATGTATGTATATACATGTATATGTATGTGTGTATATATATACACACATACATACATACATATGTAACTATATATGTGCAAACACATGTATGTTTGTTTATACAGTCCCCGTGTATTGCTGGCATTTATACACATTTCTTCTCCTTGCATCGGGAAAATAAGGGCCTAAGATCCACTACAAGATCAATCATACAATATTTTAACCATAAATCCTATAGTACACAATTTATAGAATGTGTGAAGGTCCAAAACGCTTTAAAAATTTTGCTAGCCTGCAGGGTAAAAGACCATTCACTACTTTCAGAGAAATAGTCTTTGAAAACTGTCTTTCAGTTTTCTGATTGTTTACTTCCCAGACTTCTTAAATATATTCACGAACTGTGTGTCTAAAGAAATTACATTTGTTTCAATAGCGTATGATGCAGGAGTGAACTATAATCTTTGGGTGCTTGGCAACTCAGTTGCATAATTACCTACATTCCCTTCTTTTTCCTCTTCCCTTTTTTCAAATCGCAAAATTTTAATCAGGCGAAGGTTGAGCAAAGGTTCGTCTGGGTAGATGTTGCATGAAACTGTTCCGCCTGTGACCCTGGGCAATTAATGGCTCTTTAGCAATGCTTTATGTCTTTGACCATATGCATCCTCAAAATATATGGAAGAGCGTATCTCGCAGACTGCTCTTAAGAGCATCTCAGTGGTGTTGAGATTAAAGACATACGGTAGCAAAATAACTGGAGGGATTTTAAATCAATTCCTTGCTTCTAAATATACAAAATACAATTTTTTAATGTATTTATCGATGTATTTATTTACAATAAGCAGAGTTAAATTAATGGGAAGCCTGGCTGCACGGTGCTGGGAACCTAAGGACTAGCTGCTTGTGGGGCTGCTTGTGGTTTTGGTTTTTCGAAACATTGGGGAGGAAAGAGAGAGCTCTATAAAACAGGAGGTCAACGTGAAGGCCTTTGCGGCCGTGTCGATAGGAGCGGTTGGGTACATGCTTCAGCACAGTCTAGTATGGTGGCCAGCAACCTAGGGATCTGACATGGAGGTTTCCTTCCCATCCGTATAACAACTCTCTTTCCAGGAAAATAAAGGCACGTGAATCGAGAGAGGACTGGAGCACACACTTGGGTCTTACCCTTGAATGGGACAGAATGGGAGCAAGGAGCTTAACTGGCTCTAGAACTCTGAAGTACTCTCCAGCCTGCCAATTTTGATGTTGCTGAGAGAGCTGCATTGGGAGTTTCTCACCTTTGTTTTGATGCTCCTTGTAATTAATGAAAATGGTGAAAGATTTTATACTGCTCGTATGGCTTTTTAAGCTGCTTAGCGAATTGAATTCTAACCCTTTTTTTCTCACAGTCAATAAAGGAGTCCTGTGATTTGACCGCTCTCATTCAGTAAGCATCTCCTGCTGTCATAAATACTGTAATCCATTGGTACGTCTGTGCTGAAAACAGCACGAGAGCATTGGCAGTCCCAGTCAGAGTAATTGGTCTTTGAATTGAAGAAAATAACTTGTATCGGCAAATGAGGCCTTTCTGTGAACACTAGTTTTACTTACGAGATTATGTATGGTTTCTTGTTGAAATGCGTCTCCTCGTCTTCCTAACTTCCTCTTCTGTCTCAAAACACATAAAAGTTACAACATAAAACTTCCTGTTTCCAGCTTAACTGCTGAAGTATTATGTATGGAAAATGAAACGTGGTCCGGAAGTCCAGTATGATAAGCACAAATGACATTCTGTCACGTATAAAGCAGTCTAGACAATTTGCAGAATGTACAGAAACTTAAAATTGTGCCAAAACCTGAGGTCAAAGGAATAACCATTTAGTTCTGTGATAAGAGCGTAGCATTATCTAGTAAAGAAATCCGGTGATCAAAACACACAGTAAGACAGGAATGGCTATCTGAGAATCTGAATTCACCTTTGGAAAGGTTTCTAGTTTTTGCTTTTTGAAACAACGGGGAACTCCAGTCTGAAAGCTGTATCAGGCCTTCATGTATCATCTGAAGCAGCCTCCGAGGATATATTAAATTTCTCTGTGGATTCCGTTTTTCTCTTGCCTTCTGGAGCTACCAGTGTTGTATTTCAAGTACCAATTTAGTGTTTAGTGAACTGGAGCTAAGTTCAGTGACTAAGCTTTTACAGCTGGGAATTGTCATTCACTACAATTGCTGCCACTAAATTAATAAAAGATTTTAAAATAACGCACTACATAGGATATAAAAACAAACAGTTTATTCTGTGAAGCATCCATTTCTTTTAAAAGTTATGATTCTAACTTTCCAATCTCTGTGCAAGGTTGTCCTAACAATGCAAAACCATTTTAAAGAAACATCAAATATGGAAGCTGGTATCTGAGATATTTCATTAGAGAATGGTTCAGGGTTTTGGCACTTTGTTTCTGTTAAAAATGGTAAAGTATGAAGTAAAGGATGAAACAATGATGTTAATTTAAAGGGGATGCGGGGTTTTAAGGGATTAGGGTCTTTCAGTTTTCAGTTATTAAGCGGAACAATTTTGGCACCTGAAGGCCACTATTCCTTTGCTACTGCTAAGAAAACTGAATCTGTTACAGTTAGTCTGTTTTGAAGATTGTGACTGCAGTTACAAAGCCTAGACAGCTTTTTATAAGCAGATCTGAGAGGTGGGCTGCAGTAGCATGATTTTGTATTAAGAAACCTACATTTCTGGAGTGGTTTTGGGTGAAAAAAAAATAGAGTGCCTTCCTCTTGCCTTCCTTTTCTATTCGGTACCATGCCGTCATAAATAGGATGAACAGTTCTATCACGTTTCCTCAACCAGCAAGAATGGCACTTTGAACTTCCATAGATTTGCGAAAGGGTAGGGAAGTGGGATAAATGGGGAAGAAAAAAAAATCAAAACCAAACATGTTGAAACCCTCTCATGTTGCTAACATTGCATTTTATGGATGACTAACACGTTTCAAAGTAGTTCAGTCTCTTCCCTAAGTCTACCCACTCTATAGGTCATCTGGAAACTTGCATCATTTCTTTTATAAGCAAAATGGACACTTTTTCAGAATATTCTGCTAAACCTAATAATCATCTTCTCCATGTTCTACTAGACCTCATCATCTTCTCCGTGTTAGTTGTAATATTTTTCAGTGCTCTAGGAAAATTTTACTGAAAACAGTGTATGGAATTGTGGGCTAATTTTGTTTGCTTATGGTCTGTCAGGATCCATTCTGCTAATTTTTTTCCTTCTAGTACTACCTAAGAATACCACTTGTGTGATCTGCTGAGGACGCTATCTGTAATGTGCCTTTCCAAAAACACGATTTCCAGATGATAGTTGCAAAGGTTACAGGTTTAGACAGAAATGCATTTACATAAATCAAAGTTACAGATATTATCAAAATTAAATTAGGGCTGAGCCAATTAATCTAAAAAATCTAAAAAGGTAAGAAATTCAAAAACCTAATGGAGACCTTTACGTTCCTGAGATTTTTATCCATCTCAAACTCTTTTCCCTTCACAGAGAACACAGGGAAATTATATTTAGCCACACAACACAGCGATTTCATCAATAATCTGAAAACATACATATAATTCCACTTTTCTTAACATATGCTTTTCCTATATCTTCCAAGTGAGCAGTTTCAGGTGATGCATAGCACGAGCCTACTTGTGTTCATAAAAGCTTTTTAGTTTACATAAAATGTATAACCGCAATGCTCCACCTTTTACTGATAAAGCTAATTTTCCAGTAAGATGTTGTCTAGCTAATCAGCTTCCAAAGAGACTTGGTGAGCTGACTAGCCCCCAGTTACTAAAGCTGATGGCCCAGCCCTAAACTATTTCTGTTTCTAAAATAAATAGTGTTGAAAATCTTTCTTTTCTAAACACTTTTCAGTTCCTCGTCGTGCTCACACACATGTTTCTGGGTTAGTTACAACTTCGCCATTTTTTTCAGGCTCATCTTTCAGAAACTGCTCCACTTCAATAGAGTCCACCTTGGCGTCTTCAGGAGTTTTGTTTTCAGATTTGTTTAATTCCTCTCTTTCTGCTGCTTCTTCTTTTGTATGTGGTTCTTCTGGTTTTTTCTTAATGCAGAAGAAATTTCCCAAGGCCAGTACAAGGGCTGAGGTGGTTACTTCAATTCCAGCAATAATGAAAACAAACATGTACCTCCTCGTTGCATCCAGGAGTTTTCCTGAAAAAGGCAACATTCCAGGTAATTAACAAAAGTGGTAATCTTGCAGTGAATATTTTTCTGCTTTTTAAAAATATTTTGACTCTCCTGTCTAGAATCACCATGACTATCTAACCAAGTTTTTTGAAATAGGGTTTTGACAAGTTTATGACAAAATGTTTTTCAATTCAGTTCACTTTAACAGTTACTGACTTTACATGACATCACATGATATCCCAAAATACGTGCTCCCCTGCACACACAGAGGCATGCGGTTCGTCTGAAATAAAACCTGCCTTGCCTTTAGATGCAAGAGATCAAACAAGTGCTCTGTGTTTCAGATAAGAATGTGTGCATTCTTATCTGGGATCTGTATCGTGATCTGGTCATCATTATCCTCTTGCTCCCAGTCTCATTTACCTTTCTACATGGGCAGTGCGCTGTCTGCTTTAAATGCAAATCTTATTCAATAGTCAGTCCGGAGTAATTGACTGATTCTGACACTGGTAAAGGTAAATTTCAACAGAACTCGGTGGACGTGAAAGAACAGGTGGGAGGATATGAAGGAAGTGCCTCTCCGAAACGGAAGATCAGAGGAAGTAGTGCATAGTACTGGTTTTCCCGTGAAGGGGGTTCTGTCACGATAAAAATACTTGATGTTTTTAGTGTCTGGTATAAACAGTAAACATTTGATGGCAGTGACCTGGTGGGTTTTGAGAGGGAAAGTGTGTTTCAGTTCAGGGTCTGTAAAATGTATGTTCTTTGATTGATAATTAATTTGCATTTTGACTTCAAATTAATGAATTTGACTATTTTGTCATGTCCCCTTATTCCTGAGTTGTGAGACGTGCAATAGAAGCACTCTACCTTCCTTAAATCAGTCCAGTTTTATAGTCCTCCTCATAAGACTTTTTTTCTTCCTTCAGATGTTTTCTTTGCTCCTCCAAATCTACTGTGGATATAGAGAATGTATCCTAGTATTTCCCGAAGAATATTGACAGGTTTCATGTTCTGAATCCCAGTCAGCTATCTACCAATAAGAGGTTCGGTGCAGGCCTTCAGAGGAGAAATAGCATCTCCAGATGGCAATTTAATCGGTCCTGAGATAGATCCAAGAAGGAAAAGGTTCATTCCACCCGTTCTTGGACTATTTCAGAGTGTAACTGCAGAAAGCCTTTGAAGCGTGTGCCGCGCTAGCAGCAATCTGCATTTCTCGAGTGACTTACGTCTTTCTCTCTGCTCCTTTACATTTTGTGTAAATGGATGCAATGCACACAATTTTAAATTCTGAACTAAATGGCATACTTGCCTGCTGATGGTGGACCAATCAGAACAGCCATAGCTTCTGCCAGGAGCACTAAGCCGATAGCGCTGGAAAACTTCTGCGTACCAACAATAGCCATGAGAACTTCAAACTGAAGAGCACCTACCATTCCATAAGAAATGCCAAAGAAAATACAAAAGACCACCAGTCCACCGTAATCGACAGACATAGAACCCATGAGATCTGTAAAGCCATTAAAAATCATAGCAAAACTGAAGAGGTAGACACAGCGTGGTCTAACCCATTTGAGACCAGCTATCATTCCACAGATTGGCCGAGCAAAGATATCGATGAATCCCAGAATAGTCAAAAGAAAAGCTGCTTTGGTGTCTTGATACCCTAAATCCTTGGCATAACTCACAACAAAAACTGGGGGAACAAAGAGGCCAAGCACCATGATAGATGCTGCTAGAGCATAGATTACAAAACCACCATCTTTAAACACACTGAAATCCAGAAGTTTTTTCTTCACTTTCTTCTCAGCTGGCTCTTTGGTAGCTTCAGACTTTTTGGGTGGCTCCAAAGGTCTCATTAATGCTCCGCATACACAGCAGTTGAGCAGCATCCCACCCAGGATAAGGAATCCTCCTCTCCAGCCATACTCATGTTGTAGTATCTGCCCCAACGGTGAGAGAGCACAAAGAAACACTGGACTCCCAGCAGCAGATAGCCCATTGGCTAAGGGCCGGCGTTTGTCGAAGTAACGGTTTAACATGATGAGTGAAGGCTGAAAGTTTAGTGCCAAACCCAAACCTGTAGCAGAGGGTACATAAAAATTAATACTGGCCTACAGTATCACTGTTAAAGATATCCTAATTACAGTTTTTCTGACTCATGATTTAAGAGAAAATAGTTTTATTCAAAATGGACAAAAGAATCCTAAGATAACACGAAGCATTCTACCCCCACAGTATTTTTGTACTTTGTGATTACACTTCACGCTGTTAAGCATTCGTAGCAGAAATAAATGACATTTTATTTCCACATTTATCTGCCATCTTTATAAAAGCCCAGTTGGGTGATCCTGATACTCCAGGTATTTTTCACTTACACAAAACTTCAGCCTAAAGCTAAGACGTAAGTTAACTCATTTTCAGCAAGGCATACTACTTACCAGTAATCACACCTGCAGTTAGATAGATCTGAATGATGCTCGTGCAGAAGGAAGCTATCACCATCCCCATTGAGGCAAAAAGGCCACCCACCAGCATGACAGGGCGACAGCCAAAGCGATTGACACATACACTACAAAGTGGACCTAGGCAAGAAAAGCAAGTTACAGTTGCTAAGATAAACCAACTTTTGCAACTGATTTTATGACACTTTGGATTTCTTTGGTGGACTTCAAAGTGTTAGGTTCGTGGTTGGAATCGGTGATCTTAAAGGTCTAAGGTCTTTCCAACCTCCGTACTTTGACCATACGGTCGAGCCAATCAGGAAAAATGTCCTTTCCTCTGTAGTCAAATACTTCAATCTTTTTTGTCTTCAGAGTGCCTTGTGATTTTTCTTTTTCATCATCTTTAGCAGCTACTGAGTTAAAGAGACATAATTTTAAGTCCAAACTGGATGGGCTTAAATAACCTTTTGATTTATGTGATTAATTGTAATTCCTCTTCGGAGTGCCTTACTTGCACACAAGTAATGATACGCAGTCATGATACACACTGTAAATGGCTGTAAGATTTACAAACTTAATTGTATGACACAATACTGTTTCAAAACCAGATAACTACTCACCTGTTCCATAAAGCATGGCCAACAGAATGGAGGAAATCCATGCAGTGTCGCTATATCCAATGCCAAATTCCCGGATAAGTTCTTTAAAGAAGACACTAACTGCCTTAGGAAAGGCATAGGAGAATCCTGTGATGATAAAACAGCCGAAAAGGACAGCCCAGCCCCAGCCTCCATCAGGGGCTTTAACACCAGATGGACCATCGTCAGCTACTACAGCTCCCATGATGAAGAAGCTTGTGTGTTCCCTAAGAAACAAAAAGCAATTAGTGTCTATAAAATTGCACTGCCATTAAAACTAAGGAGTGGAACTACTTTAAATGAAAGTCTTTTAAGATGCAGTGCAATTTCAACTATTCCTTGTTTGAGTTTAGTTCTTACAAAGCTTGCGAAAATACATGAAAATGAGATGCAGGCAGCTGAGTTTTAAATGAACGTCCCCTCGCAGCTCTCAAAGTCAGAACTGGATTTCAGCCAAATAAATCACTGTTTCATCGAAAAACTGAAGCCATTACAG
Source organism: Falcunculus frontatus (assembly GCA_013398115.1). Lineage (NCBI taxonomy): Eukaryota > Metazoa > Chordata > Aves > Passeriformes > Falcunculus > Falcunculus frontatus. Next base: position 122,828 of record VZRV01008903.1, on the reverse strand, counting down.
CAGTTCAGGGGTGTATTTGACTTGCACAAATACGTAATAATTGCTGCGTTAAAGTCTGCAGGATTTTTTATGTAAGACCTTGTTACTCCTGGCCTATTCACTTAGGAGACCTGGTATATCACGCGTGTTCTGTGAAATGGTGGACTAATCACCCAGCTTTTTTGTTTCCCGCTGAGGACAGCCCTGATACGCTGCTATCTTGAAAAGGTAGATCCCTTTGAGATGATGATGAGCTATCATTTTTCACACATCAAGTAAGTTTGTAAACTAAACTGCAATGAAAATCTCCACAAGCCGTTTTTGTGGATACTGGGAACTAGTAACTGCAACAATGCGCAGTACAACTGCCTGCCTGAAGCAAGGCAAATACTTTCCATTGTTGTTATTATGTGATCACTAAGAAAAAGTAATATTTGATGAATCACATTTTTCACATTTTCTATATGCAGCCATAAGCACCTTTGCAGCTAAAAATTAAAATCTTTTGTCATTATTATATTATGTTCTAGGCAGTAATGCTGCCAGATTTTTAAAGGGGGAGAGAGATGTAGGGTAAATAAGACACTGAAAAGGCACATAAAGTGTACCTGTATGTGAGGAGTGCAGGGAATTACTGCATCGCAACAGCTAGGTTTCTGTAGGATCTGTGTTCTACACAAGTCTTGAAAATGTTACAAGTGACCTTCAAACAAGGATCTTACTCATTAAATCTTATATGTACAAAAACTGGCCATTTCTTTAAAGTGCAATTGATTGTGTCAGTGTTTCTCTTCAGTGGTGTCTAAGAGAGAAGTGCAACCACAGTTGCACATGAGTAAAGAATGTTTCTACTTTCAACGATACAAACCTGGACAGCGATTGATTTAAGTTGGGAACTATGTAATTCTTACAGCTCCATTTCAGAACCAGACTATATATGACACAACAATCTGATGCAGACTTGTCTAGACAGCTGAGCACTAGATGCATGATTCTTAATAGGCCGGTGTGGATGTACTTACTATGGTATATTAGACCAGCACTCCCACTTCTTGAAAGAAACAACTTTATATACATGATACAGAAATAAATCTGGTCATGACTATGGCTATTCTAATGCCCTGGCCTGTAGGAGGACAGTAAGCCTCACAGTATTGGCTTCACCTCTTGTTTTCTGGAAATCAAATATGAACAGAAAACAATTTGTCTTAAGTCCAAACAACTAGAATATAAAATGGTTTAACAAGAAGGGAAACAGAATACCTTTGCAAAACTAGTCATCAAGGTGTCTGAGACTCATTTGCTGATTGCTGTGAGAGTTCGTAAAAATGCACAGCTTGGTAGTCTCGGCAATTTCTGCAGCAGGCTTTGAGTTACTAAATAAAAGTCTTAAGATGCATCTCTGCCAAGACTCCCAACGCTGGGATCTGTCCACCCTTCAAAACTCTTTTTCCCGGTAGCTTTTTTTGACACAAGGTATAAAGCATTCTTCAAATAAGGACTTATTTTTTTAAAGCAATAACCAGACAGCACAGAGTAGGTGCACAAAGGGTAATCCTTGTGACAGTGGCAACTCTGTAATATTAATGATGACAGAGGAAATGCTGGCGGAAGTATCTCGGCTCATACGTATAAAGAACAGGAATAAGATGTAAAATTGAAGGACTCCAGGGGATAGGAGGCATTGTCGCTCACACTGCTTCCAAGTTGTCAGAACATTTCATTTGGAGGGTTTAAAATGCTGGGGGAAGGGTTGGGCAGGTTTTTTTTCATTTCCATTACCCATCTAATAGCAACACAAAGTCAGTAATAATAGATGAGCATGCTTTGTTGAAAAATAGGAACTGGCAATCTCTCCAGACTGCTTACAGAGTGCTGGATGGGGACATTCGGTGCCTTACGGCATTCGCTTCTGCGCACAGGCTGGGGCAGTCTCCTTTACTGCGTCGACAGCAAAGTTGTTTTGAGGGCAGCCTCTGCAGACCTACAGTACTGAACCCCGATAGCAAGCTACATCCACGCCACGTGAAGCGGCGAGTGGCTTTGAGAAGAAAAACAGTTAAGAACTAATTGGCAGCACGCTTGTTCCTTCCAGAAGAGAACTGTCCAAGCTTTTCGGGGGGAATAGAAGTCAAGTCGGCATCCGGCGCACCGAGTGACCCAGTTCCCCCACCCCCACTCCGACCCTCGGAGCAGGGGCTGCAGGAGCCGCTCCCGCCCGCGGCCCCGCGTGACCCTGCACTGTGNGGGGGGGGCCGCCGCACTGAGACGTGCAGGACGTGACTCGGGCGGGGGGGGCGAGCGCTGCCCGCGGGTTGCGCGCGCGGTGCGGGCGGGGCCGGGGCCGCACCCCCGCCCAGCGCTCGCAGCCGCGGTTGCCGGAGCCCGGTTCTCCCACGAGAGGAAAATACCCTCCTTCCTGGCCGTTCTTAAGCTCTTCCATGCCCAGCAGAGCAAGTCTACCCTTAAGAGACATATTCTGTTCCACGTGCCTTAAGGAGCCTGCAAGCTTTGCCACGAGGAACAGTCTCTTAAAACGGTTTTATGTTCTGCTGTGATGAAAGAGCTAGGCTTGCTGATATAAGAGAACCCGGCCTACTTTCCAGCATTTCACAAAAATAAGCCTACAGGGAAACACACAGTAATATCCATTTACTCTTCTTGACGTCGTGTCTACTACCACATTTGGCTAAAAATCACCATAAACCGTCACACCAGATCTTCAAGTGCCATCCTTTTAAGAGTGGTTCACCTTTCACACACACATGCATCAAAAGCAGCTCTCTTAAAGAGAAAGGCTGAGAGAATTCGGATTGTTCAGCCTGCAGAAGAGGATGCTCTGGGGAAAACTTACTGCACCTTTCCCACAAGAAGGCTGGAGAGGGACTTGCTACAAGGGCATGTAGTGATAGAACGAAGGGGAATGGCTTCAAACTGACAATAGGTTTAGATTAGGCATTAGGAAGAAATTCTTTAGTGTGGAGAAGAAATTCTTTCTTCTCTGGCAAAGGTTGCCCAGAGAAGCTGTGGCTGTCCCATCCCTGGAAGAGTTCCAGGCCAGGTTGGATGGGGTTTGGAGCAACCCGGTCTAATGGAAGGTCTTCCGGCCCACGGCAGGGGGTTGGAACGAGATGAGCTTTAAGGTTCCTTCCAACCCAAACCATTCTATGATTCTACAATCAATGTTATTCATCTGGTTTGGTCCATTGGTTGTTCATGTTAACACATCAAAATTAAAAGACCATTAACCAGAACTAAATGAACCCTGTCTCCATAAACAAAGCAAGAATGCACTTCATCCTGTTGCGGTGTGCCTTACTAGGCTAAGATTGTATTCACCTCCTTAAGAAAAAATAAGGAAGTAGTGCGGAGGTTCCTGTGTGAAATGTACAAACGAGGAGTACCACCTTTAGAAAAGGCAGGCTTGTGGTTGATCAGCACAGGCAAAATTTTTACTTAGGATTTCACTACAGTGCTGGGATGCTGTGAAAGCCTGCTAAGACAGGAGGCTACTGCCTAACTATTGCAACAGCTTGCTTTGCTTTCTGCTTTTGTTAGCCCAGCCCTATTTAGAGGCAAAGGATTACATTTAACTGGCTGCGGCACAGTTTCGTATCTCCACAACAGACACGGTAGTATTGTCAGTGTTCATTCCGGATTCCTTCTATCGTGAATAGGTTCTTGCTTTGGTTATGTGTAAAACAGAGGCAGCAATGCAGTTAAATCTGTGGGGTTTCATCTTCCTGATATTATCTTTTTGTTGTCATGGAAACTAATATAGACTCAGTTAGGAGGAAATATTAGGTGACTGCAGGTAGCATTGTGGGTGGTTTGATGGTGTGGTTTCTGGGATGATGTGTATAAGAGGAGAGCATTTGTATTAAAGAAAGGAGCAGCTAGAAATGGCAAGTATCTATTATTTGTGTTTAGCCAATACTCTTTATTGGCAACATAGCTGTACTTCTTGGTCAGCAGTATGGGTAGGAAGGACATATATGAGCATGTAGGCTGACCTGTATAGCTTGAGAACTTCCTGTTCTCAAGAAGAATTAATTTCAAGAATTCTCAAGAATAATTAATTTCTTCTAACTGTGGCTGAAATCTACACAACCTTGAATTTCTGTGATACAAATAAAAGATGGTTATCAGAAATGGAATGCAAGCTTCCAAGTAGGGAACCCAGTTCAGCGTGGACTTCAGTCTGGAACCCCACCCGGCTGAGAGTTGTATAACTACAAAATAAGGAAGATGGTCTAAGCTGAGCAACACAGACATCCTCCTTCAGTTTTCTGATATGTGAAACAAAGAAAATAAGGATTCTCTCATCATAGGGTGTTGGGGGTATGAATACATTGAAAAGCATAGGCTGCTCAATACTGTGTTAATAGGAGTCATAAACCTCCTGTATTTGCCCAAGGGTATTAAAATCCAAGCAGACTAAACAAAATATGCATGCTATTCTTGGATTTAAGTGAAGAATCCTAAAACTAACCAGCTCTACTGAAATTTTGCAGGAAATGATTCCTGAAAAAATATTTTTATTTTAATATGCTCCAGACCCTTATGATAGCCCTCTACATATAGAACAACTACGCTTTGTATTGACATCACTGACACCTGCCTATTCAGTGTGACTTTAACTCCTTCCTGATTCTCTAAAGTACAAATGCATATATCTTTAACTCAAATTTTATTACAACTCAGGTACCTCCTAGAAGCCGTTTAGATGGGCCACCGGTATAACCCACTAATGCATTTCTTGTGGCTTACCTGCTTAAATATCAGCCAATTGAATTATACGTTCATTACAAAGGCTGCTGCAAACTTCTGTTCCCCACAAAATCATTGCCATATTTACCAATGCCTATCCTGACCTCTTGTCCTCCCTGCAAGGCCCCACAGTGACTGTCACTGTCCCATTTTGGCCCCCTCCGTTTCGACAGAGACAGTTTTCCAGATCTGCTGCCTTTCTTAAGGGTTTGCCATTTTTCCCCATTCTCTCATCTCCTTCTCAGAACTCCTAGTTTAATTCTGTGCTGTCTGTAGCTGCGAGTGATGTTCCATACCAGCTCTTGACTATTAACCAATCTCCAGTCCCCACTTGGCCTCAAAACATGTTAACTGTTCGCTGCTGCAGCACAGTGAGTAACATTCGTCACAAGTTATTAGCAGACCGTAGTGACAGTAAATTCACACTGCAAGTTTATGTGTAGCAGATAATACTAACCAGTCTAAATTCTATTATGTGGGTAAAGTGCTCCACAGGGAAAGTTGTGACTATTTATTTGCCTGTTTTATTTTATATCATGAAAATGTTAGAACCCCGCTCTTTATATTATTTGGGAAAACAAATATATTAGTCCTATTACAATAGCGTTGTCGACCTCCAGAGTTATTGTATCTATATCAAATGCCCAGTTTCTGGAGAAGTGGATTTATTTTGCTAAAAGTCTGTGGGTTTTTTTACACCACATCCATTACGGTAAGTTCATTAATGTCAGCATCACAGCAGCACCTTAGCACCAGAGAGCACATGCCCTTTCTGTGTTCACAGAAAAGTGACAAACATGCCTTCAGTTGTATTGCAATTGTCTGACTGTTTTACATATGCTTTCAAAAATATAAGTTGCAGAATGCCAGCTTCAATTAGGAACAACTTACAATTCATTTTCATGTGTCATGAAAAGTAATTTCAGCCCTGCAGCTATGATGGCTTTGCAATGTGTTGAAGCTTTAGAAAAACAGAAATGCTTGCCAATTGCTTATAGTGGAGAAGTGTCCTTATACTGTTTAGCATAAAACCAAAAAGTGACAGAGCTAGATAAATACTAATTAAGGGTCTAGTCCTGTCACCAGCTGGACATCTGCGCTTATTGTCGCAGAATACCATGGAACTACCCTAATACATAAAGTGCTCGCATGCACGCGCACTGTATCTCAAGCTAGATGAGCACATATAGCTGAATATAGCGAGGAAAGATGTCTGGCTCAGAGGTGTCATTTTACACAACCACTTTGGACAGTGCGGCTGCATAATAGGGTGTCATACACTGAGATACGTGAATTGCCACTTCAGTCGCAATTTAAAACGCTGCCTTCTTATTTCTATATTATACCTTGAGTTATGCTTCTGACTGAACCACAAGAGGTGTACTGTACTAATAGATTCTGGTTTGCCTTTTAAAACGGCTGACTGCCACACCACTTCCTCTGAAATAAACACTACAAAGCCGTACATGACTTTACTCTGTGACATCTTAAATTGAACGGTTTTCCAATTGCTTTACCCCAAAAGCATGCAAATCCGCTGCCCAAGAGGAGTGAATTTCCACTAGTGCTAATGGTCTGCGCCCGTGAGGAGGCTGAATTGCTGAAATTCAACTCCACCTTTGAGCGCTTTTTCTTCTCTCCACAGAATTGCTAAGAAAGCGAGCCGCAGACCCCTCCAGGTGGATTGCGAGCAATATCAAAAAAGGGCTCTTTCCCAAGAGATGGAGAGGGGCTGCGGCGGCCGCCGCGCGGCGGGGGAGCGGGATTGGGAAAACAATGGTGGCGGTCGCGGCGTCGCCACGGCCACGACCGCTCGCGCGGCGCTCCGGGGCGAGCACGTAGCCCGCGCAGCCCTCAGCCGAGACGGCTCCCGCGGAGCGATTGGGTCGCCGCCGTAGCCGATGCTCACGCAGACCGGGGAGACGCCGCGCGATTCCGCGCCCCGGCACCCCACGGTTCTTAGTGTGCTTGATGAACCGAGTAAGGGAGTTCACGCCCGGGGCTCCGACGATGTCCTTATGAGGGGACGGTCCCTCAGACTGCGCGTCGCTCTCTCTGACGGATCTGAACGGTCACCGCTGTGACAAAGAATTCCGAAATTCACCTCCCGGGGCTCGACAATGAAAACGGGAGGTGAGCAGTAGCGAAAGGACCGCGGAGGCGAGGCTTTCGCGGAGACCCTCGGCGCCCAGTAACGGTCTGAGGCCACGAATGGCGGGAACAAAGCCCGAGCTCGCGGGTGTCCCACGAGCCACCGGTGTGGCACTGTACGTGCCCTCGGGCCGACGGCGCTACACGCCTAGGCGTGACCCGGCTGCCAGAAGGGAAGCCGGGAGCAGCGCTCTCTCGTAGCAGGCTGAGCGGGACTCGGTGGCCAGCACCGCTCAGCGCCCGGACAGCGCTTCAGACCGATGGCGATGAGCACGTTGGGCCACCCATACGGCAACGCGGGTTTCCCGAGGAAGAGGTGCGCCCGCCTGGCCCCATGCTCGGGGAGAAACGCAGCCGGCGGGACGGCGCCCCGCCGACCGTCGTGGGGTGGTGCCAAGGGGTGCGAGGACAGTCGGCGTCGTGCTTATCGCCCCACCGGCGCCCAGCGCAGCTTCTGGGCGAGGGATGAACCCGAGACTCCTGTGCCGCGCTTGCCCAAAGCTTGGGCGGCGCTCGGGCGCATCCGATGGTCCGGAGAGCCCCACGCAGAGAAACGCCCTCAGTCAGCCCGGCGCTCTGGATTCGGCTCACCCGGCTCTGGACCCCCCACTCCGCGCTCCCCACGGCGTTCATTCCCCTGCGCCAGGCAAGCACCCCGCAATATCACGCACGACGGCTCCGTCTCAGTACCTGAGTCACGTCCCGCGCCTCAGCGTGAGGATGCCCCTGCTCCAGCCGGACCGCAGCCCGCTGTCCCCGTGTGCCCACGCAGACCCGCCCCGGCCCGTCTGGTCCCGCCGGCTGGGGAGCGCTCCCGCGCGGCGGGTCTGTGGCTGCTCGCCCCGCCCTGCCACACGGGGCGCCCCCTGGGTCCTATCGCCGCCACGGTGACTCTTTCCCTCCGCCACAGGTTCTTCCGCGCAGGGGCCCCGGCTGCGTGCAGCGCGGCTCCGCCGGCACCCGCTCGGAGCGGGGCCCCGGGGCCTCACAAGGCATCATCACGAGCTTTGCGCTGCTTGCGTAGAGTGCAGTGCAGAGCTGGATCCTGCCGGCGTGGATGTTGCACTGGCTGTCCGGAGGAGCAGGACCTGAGCAATGGACTTCAACGTATGAATGGGCTTCTGCGGTTGAGGTTTGTTCTGCGCTGCCCTTTCTGTTTTCTCGGGAGCGATCACAGTTTCTTCATTGTCTCCTCCCATGAGAATTACTCTTACTAGCTTCCTTGCTTCGGTGTTTTCTTCTTAGTAATTTTGAGTGTGATATTTTTCCGTAGACAACTTACAGGCTTCCCTCCTCATCCTTTACCAAGGGAGCACTCCCTGCAAATATGCTTTCATAACATACCCCTCCTTTTACATCAGGATGGAATGAGCTTTCTGCATTAATCTCGTGTGACTCAACGGCGATTCATACAAAGGTTGGATTATAAAACCGAGTGTGTGTTGATATTGCTATTTAGCGTCTATGAAAGTTGTGGTGGGATTCTCAAGTGCAGTACAGAAAGTAGCACTCCCAAGGCTACCGGGGCTTAGGAAATTCAGGAGTAGGTGCTTGACTCTTTTGTGCGCTTCTAGCACACAATCCACTATGTAGGGGAGTGACTGGCCCCATGTGCTGGGCACTGGTGAGGCCACACTTTAAATCCTGTGTTCGGTTTTCGGCTCCTCACGGCAAGACGGACACTGAGGGGAGCTAGGGAAGGGTCTGGAGCACAAGTCTGATGGACAGTAGCTGAGGGAGCTGGAGAGACTTAGCCCGGAGAAAAGGAGGCTCAGGGGACACCTTATCACTCTGTACAACTACCTGAAAGGAGATAGTACCAAGGTGGGGGTTGGTCTCTTGTCCCAGGTAACAAGTGACAGAACAAGAGGAAATGGCCTCAAGTTGTGCCTGGGGAGCTTTAGATTGGATATTAGGAAAAATCTCTTCTCCACAAGGGTTGCCAAGCACTGGAATGGCATGTCCGGGGAAACGGTGGAGTCACCATCCCTGGAGGTTAACAGCTGGACTCGATGATCTTGAAAAAATCTTTTCCAATCTAAATGATTCTATGATTCCTGTAACCTATGGGGAGATACAGAGGGTTAGGGTTCTAACTAGAAGAGGACAGGTAGGATAGAATATTGTCTTTTGAGAGCTATGGTATTGCACAGATTAGTAGCTTCCAGTATTTTAGAACATACTTGCTGAAATTATGTAATACCAAGGCAGGAACTGAAGCTCTTTTAATGACTTAGAAGTTTTTTCTTTTCCTTGTACATTATGTTTGCTTTGGCTTTTGGTTCAGTTTGCTGAACTATAGTAACCGTTCGTACGTGCTTAAGGATTCATTGCAGTAATGTGTGAAGATGAGCAAGGCCATGTGGTTTATTTTGAGTAGATAATATACCGACAGTAAGACTGACATTGCTAATCTTAAAGACTAGTAAAATAAGTTTTTGACTGTCCACCATTATCTGAAATTAGGCCGTTCACTTGCAGACTAGGTGTATTCAGGTTTCAACATCAATCCCCGAATTGACATTATATAGACTGTAATCTTTTTTACTCACCATCAAAGTTTATACATTTGGGGCACTATTAAATCACTGGAAGTCACCAATTACTCATTTGGGGAGCTAATGCACTTAACTGCGTGACTAGCGGCTGTTTGAAGGTACATTGGAGAAGATGACAGCTAATTTGAAAGGAGGGGCAGGGGTGAGGAAGGGTTGCAAAAGACAGTGCGGTTGATAGGTTAGGCAATGCCTAATGTAAAGAATGTCAGCACTGAGAATGGTGTGTGGATTTAGACATTTGCCTATTATGTGTTGATTCTGATGAGTGCTCTGAAGGGCCCACTGCATAATATAAATTATGCTGGGACTTGTGCTATAATTTTTGTGTGTTCAGATGTAGAAAATCATTTGAAGCCGGTTTTCACTGCGGTAGTTTAAACCGGAAATGATTCATATAAAGAAATGAACTAAATCCCTTTAATAGTTGCAGTATTCTGAAATTATAATTAGCTAAACAGAACTTGCTTTATTTCAAAAGTCAAATTGTTAGTTCTGATTCTAATTTTCATTATTAGTTACTGCTGAAAATAAACCCCTTCTTTCTTTAACCGATATGGGGCTAGGACACACATTCTCTTCTGATGACATGAGGAAAGATATATAAGAACTACTGATAATGCTCCGTCTTCTCTAAATTAGTGTACTTCAGGTATCATTTGGGTGCAACATTCAAGTTTCTGGAAGGCAAAAGCTGTTTATATGATCTAGAAAAACAGAAAAGTGACAGAACATTACAGGAAGTTTGCCTCATGACTTCCAGGCAAGCAAGTCATCTAGAGTGACTAAGGGAAAATCATGTTTTAGGCCTGCTTCATGTGTTACATCTTCCTCTGTCTCGCCCAGACGGTGTAGTGCAGTTTAGTTGATGGATACAGTTTTTAATAATTAAGCGCCTCGGTAGCAGAATGTATTTATCTGTGCTGCATGACCTCGTGTTGCAGTTGGCCTGAGTTTGTTTTACAAGCTTTTTAAAGCTTTTCGCATGATGCAGTGGGAGTTCAGAGGGGATGGGAAGTTTGTTCACATCCCTAACGGCTGTACTTGAAAGGGGCCGAGAGTCTCCTTCCTGATCTGCGCTAAGGAGAAATTGTTTTGATGTCCGAAAGATAGGCTGGAAATAAATCCCCATAGACCGATGTCTATAGAGCAGGTATTTGTTTATTGCAGCGCCGGTGGTGAGGGGGATTTCTCCTCCTAACTCACCCGCCTTTGTCAAGTGTGGCGGTTTATTTATACAGTAAAATTTTGCTTAATGTTGCTATGTCGTTACAGCATCGTCACATACGCGCCGGAACTGATTTACATAGCACGATCTCATGGTTATTAGATAATTCTTTGCACTGCGCGTGCACTTTCCCAATTCGGGGGTCTTCGGGGGTCTTTGATGAAGGCTTCCAAAGTCTTCTTCACACTTTAACTTTTCAACTTTGTCTTCGAGGCGTGCGCAGTTGTGATGGCCTTTAGTCTATCTGGTCTTAACCAGTCTAAATTCTTGGTTTTGTGGATAATTGGTTCGGCTTGCCAATTTCTCATTAGTACTACACTTACTTATCTCTAAAGTACACCTGGTAAGTTTTTTATTTCTTTTCTTTTTCTCTATTCTGCGTATAAGCAACTAGTTAACTATATACTAGCTATTACATTGTATAAGAAGTTATTCATATTAGACTATATGGATATTAAAAGTTATGATTCAGGTTATAAGCATCAGGTCATAGGTATAGAAACTATGATTTAGGTTATAAGCATCAGGTTATAGGTATCAGGTTATATTAATATTCTTCAAGTTATATTGATAAAAGTAATGATTTGGGTTATATTAAGATTACATAGATATCTTATATCTCAAGCTGTGTAAGCACTTCGTTGTTGTGACCTGAGTTACATAGACATCAGTTTAATACTAAACAGTTGGATAAACAAAATGTGTAGGAAGACAAGTAAACAAGAGAGTGAGGTCTGAGAGTATGGGACAAGTACTAGCTGTGTTTTGGGAGAAGGGTGTCTTACTAAATGCGACCGGGGCTTCAAAGCAGTGTGCCCCTGCTCACACGATGCAGAGAAGGGGCTGCTGTGTGAGAGTAGTGAGGACGCAACGGGGAGAATGTGAGGAGGAGAGAATACGCTGCCGGGTGCCTGGAAGCGAATGCAATGCGAGGAACCGAGAAGCGACGGCTAGCTGAGCAGGAGGCAGACGGGGACTGGCGCTGCCTCCCTGAGCGAAGGCCGGAGAGGGGGCGGCTCGCAGTCGAGAGTGGGCGGAGCGGCAGAGGCCTAACGATGGCGCCGCGGGCCCCATGGAGACGGGCTCGCCTCTCGGCACGGCCCAGCCCGCCGCGGCTCGAGAGAGAGACGCGGCCTACTGCTGTGAGCGGAGGGACGTGGAGGTTCGTGCCGTCAGGAGGCGAGTCGCGACTGGACTTCTCCACCAGAAGGCAGTGCGGTCGCACAGCACCCCGTTGTGCCGCAGGTGGTCCTTGGGAGCTCCCGACGCGTCGCCTTGCGCATCTCGCGCCCTTTTCTCTCTCTGGGGACCCACTGTGTTTCTGCACCCTTCCTGCTAAGTGTCCTCTCTTGTGCTGCCCCTGAGTCCAAAGCATTATCTTGTGCTCCTCTCCACTGCCTTCATCTAACGGATTTGACCTCGACAGTCTGCCTGCCATCTGCTCTTCTGCCTCAGAACATCTGACCCTCTGAGCCCTCCATGGAATCCTTCCTTGTGGGATCTGCTTCCTGCCAGCCGGCTGTTCGGTTGGCAGTGTTTTCTTGTGCGACACTCGATTGTCTTTTTCTCTCTCTGTGCACTTCAAATTTAGTTAATCTTTTTAACTGTGGTAGCCACCTGATACATTTGGAGCAACTGTAGCTGAAATTGTGATACAGAAAGAGCAGATCTTTCTTAGTGTTTCATGTTATAGGCAGGGAGGCAGTACTGTTCATCAATATGCACAATATTGACTTTTTAAAAAACCATCTACTTCTCCTTACCCAAATGAAGAAGACAGTACTTACACTATCTGTGCATGGTAGCATGATTTGAACGTTGCCAACAAGAATCAGAATATGAAGAAAAAACATTATTTTAATTGACTTAGGGATAAATGTGAAGTCTTGGCCAGCAGAACTGAAAGACCATCAGATCACTGTGTCCTTTAGCAGGGTTTGTTCCTCGGTATACCTGGGAAGAGCAAGCTTGAATTTTTTTATACTTCTCACATCCAGCAATCAGAGACTCATTTTTTGATCCTAGACAACTAGAGTTGTCTAGTTTGTTTGTGAAGAAAAACGTTATTTAAATTGTGACATCCTTTGCATAGAGATATTGCACAGCATTCGCTGGTCTGAAAATCTCTCTTTCATTTAAAGAGATTAATGAGCCACTATTTGAAAGGCATGCTTGTCTGATTTGTTCTCTGCATCCCTGTGCTTATTCAGAAGGGATTATCTGTAACCAGTGACACAGAATAATACTGTACAGTGAGAGAAGCTGTATTGACTCCAGAGATTTTCCCAAACCTCTGGAGAGAGCTGAGCAGAAATAACTTTTTTTTTTTTTAAACACCCATACTGCTTAAAAACAATGTTGGTTTTTTTCTTCTACAGAATTTATAATTAGATACAAGGCAAATATGGAGAATGAACAATAGGAAGAAATGGATATGAAGCAAGTAAAGGGTTTTGCCTGTAAAGGCACAGGCTCTCTGTTGTGTATTTTCTTTTTAAACTAAAAGCAGACAAATCGGACGCAGCAGTTAATATTGTTAATAAAAAAGAAGGCCGAACTGTGACTTGACTCATCATACGTATCTTGAAGAAAAGAGAAATGTGTGTGCAGCTTCCAGGGTGGAGGAAATAAACGCTTATTTCTTGAGTTCTGTCTCCACATAATTCTTGTTTAATGGAAATACTGTCTTCAGAAATAACAGTCTCTTTGGGCTTATTCTCCACTTAAAATGGTAGTTGTTGCAAAGTGCTGTAAACTGTTCTGGTTCAAACTACACTTATAATGTAGAGATAGCTGGGTACGTTTTAAATAACTTTTTTTAGTTACTGTGGGTGATCTGGGCAAGACTCTGGAATTCATCAAGGTTACTGAATAATTGATGTTAGTGTGGTGTATATGCAAATTTATTTAAAGCTAGTTCAGGAATTTTACATGGAGCATATCCTTTGGGAATGGAAGGAGGAGTTCGAGTCTCTTAAACCCAGCGATTGCTTCTTTGCCAGGTTGAGCTAGATACTGTTCACAGGACAGCAATCATTCTTCTGATCTGCCTTGCCCTTAAGAGTTTTGGGATGAACAAGAGAGGTGTAAAAGTTCATGTCTAGACTACACTGAGACAGCACTTCTGATAGACATGGTTTGTATGCATAAGTGCTGGCTGTAGGATTCAGATTAATTCAGGTGAAGTGTAAATTTAAAAGCAAAATCTAGCAGAATATTGAAGTGAATATGCGTTTAGCTGTTTGTGACTCTCCAGTTCTAGTTCAGAGTTTTGTCTCCGTAGGTATTATATTATCGGTCTTATCTAATCAAATACAATGGTCGTTGGTAGCAGTATCAGCTCCTCAGATTTGTTTGAAATCCTGACGTTACTGGCATTCTTCCACTGGATGTCAGAGAAACTTTTTTGTTGATAGCAATTAAAAATACTGGGAGAGGAGTGGAAAAGATACAGAGGGGCTTCTATTTTTTAAATGTATCTAAAAGATCCAATTTCTGCTGGTCAGCCATTGTTTTGCAATTTTTTCTTATGTCACAGAAATTTTTGAGTGGAGGAGGAACTCAGTTATACTTCGGTGGAGGTCTTGCACTACTTTTCAGCAGATCCTCTATATTCTGCATGCAACTAACCTTTTGAAGGATTGTTTTGGGAAATAGCATATACTGTTATAATTTGTTTCCATTAACTTATGAGAAAAAGATGTTATGGTGACTGTTTCTTTAGGAAATTATAGCATCTTCTCTTAATAGTTACGTGTTATTGTTCAAAAAATTTTACGTATGGATCCCCCATGCTTTTTAATGTAAATTTATTTTTGTTTATAGCTCTAGGAATAGTCACATAGATCATCTACGTGAGGATTATGTGAACCTGAAACTTCTCATGGAGCAAAAGATTCAAGAACCGGAAGATGCTGATGTCAGAAACTGGTATAAGAATGTTGGACAAGCAATGTTGTGTTGCTGCAGTGCCATCTGGCAATCATTTTTTGTTTTATTTTTTTAAATTAGCATGTTCTGGTTTAACATTTCTGTAGTTGCAGAAGCTCTTTTTTTTTTTTTTTTTTTTTTTTGCTTATTGTTTTGCTCCTCTAAAAATGGATTACATTTGTAATTACAGTTTAGAAAATTATGCTCTGCTTGTGTAGTAGCTGTTGCTTTGCTTGTATGACAGCTGCGCCTTGTAAGGAACTGCTAAGAATATGCTTAGTAATGTGAGATTATGTGAGATTACTTTATGTAGTAAACACACTGCTAAATTCGTTAACCTTGAAACTACAGGAAAGGTCAGCATCTAGAAAGCAGAGGTAGCCTTAGGCAAGATGGATAGATGTACACTGTTTATCACATTCCTAATTACAAAGCACTTTTTTCCCCCTTCTGCTTCTTATATTCCTATCATTTCACCATAAAAGGATCATCTTAACTAACAGTGAAATTTGATATCTTCAACTGTGATACCCTAGGGAGGCATTATACTACCTCTTTCTGTGTAACAAACTTTAAAGAACAACAAAGCTTTCCTTCTTTGTATATAAAAATGTATTTGATATTGGAATTACTTTTACTAATTTACATATGAATGTGTTTAGTTGTTAGAACCAGAACACCTAATTTTTGGCCTGTTGACCAAACCAATATGTAATATAAACGGAAGTGGTGTTGTTAGGTAGTTGCATCTTCCACCCAACACCTGCCAATCCAAGTCTCGCTGGCCTCAGTACAGTAGTCCTGCTAAAATAACAAATCTTCATCCAGGACTCTCTTTGCTATGGGCTTCCCAAAGACAGTTTATGAACCTACCTGAAGAAGTATGAGAACCTGAACAGTATTTGATAACTGGCTTAGTTTGGAAGTTATGGTGTATTGTGTGGTTGAACTGTAATGATAAAGCTGATTAGCTGCTGTCCACAAGCATAGGGCTACATCATCTAATACACATGATTTCTCTTACCATACTGGAGAAGGAAAAAAGTTATCTCAATTGTTTATGCTTACAACTAAAGAAGCACATCTTCCATGCTTGCCATTGGATCTCCTGCAGTTATTCCCCCTAAACTAACATGATTTTGTATCAATTAGACAAAATCCCTTGTGATCTCATTCTCTTGTTTTCAGCTGTGATTTATCAATTTAATTCATCAAAGTAGTTTCTCTCAAACACTTTTTAAAATACTTTACCAGTTTAGCCACTGGATGGCAGCTCACTGCAACCGTTTAGTTTTCCAGAAAATCTGTGGCTTCTTTATGAAGAGTTTTTCATACACTTACAAAACACAGGTGTTGTGAAGTAAGAATTTAACACTTCTTCAGTGGTATCTTTACCGGTGTCTTTAATTTCCATGTTTTGGAATAACTTGCAATGTTACTTTGGAAGAGTTTCACAGTAGAATGTCCATTCTGTAGTACTGTTCTTACCTGGGATTGAACTGTAAAGTCTTCTAACAACAGATCTTTGTTTTCCCAAGTATGACAAACAATATGTCTGTTTTTATTCTTTTCCTTTAAATTAAAATTCAATGGCTGTAAGGGGAGCAGGGCGAGGAGGGAGGGAAGAAGTCTTTCCCATAGCATCCTGTCTCCCAGCAGCCCTCTTTTCACTTCATCTTCAGAGTGGAAAACATGGTAGTATTTTTCTAGCAACTTTTCAGTAAGTCTCTAGTTTCTTAACTCTTTAGTAGTTCTGCAAGTATACACTTTAAAGGCCTCTTGACGGCAGCCAAAACTTTCCCTTCTAATAGTACTGAGTTGTTTTGCTTAACTTAAAGAGAAAGCTTAGACTAGTGAATAGATGTCTCTATGATGTACCTTTACATTTTTTCATGTGATTTCTTAGTGACTACTTCTTATGCTGTTTCTGTTGTCATTCTGCAAAACCAGAGGGAAACAGTTACATTTTTATCACCACTAGATCCATATGTATGTGTGTGTGCACATAAGAAGATGGATGTCCTAGCAACTTATAGTAGATTGTACATAATAATCAATATCCCTTTATTCACGTGCTTAGAACATAAATTTAACTTCTGTTAAGATTTTTTTTATTTTTTTTTCAAAAAAGTTTTTTTAAATAAATAAATAAATAATACCCATAACTTTTAACTATAACTATAAAGATATAGCACCTTTCTGCTCCTCTAGAGGCAGAGTCTTCTAGAAGCAGAATCTGTTACTCCCTTTGTAGGAAGTGCTTCCTGAATTTGATGTGGAAATTAAAAAGAGAGAGTTTCACAAGGAGACAATTGAGAAGGGTTCGTTCTGTCCCATGAAGTTAAGGTAACCTATTTTAAGCTGTTACCCTTTGCTCACAGAATGAATGAGTGTATTATAATCTAAAGTCATTCCTGTGTGAAACACATGAAAAGATGACTGTTGTTTTTGCTGTTTTCTTCCACCTATGTGTTGAACTTTTTCCAGGCTAGCAGGAAGCATGGGTATTTGCGGTATGCATTCATAGTGACTGGTTTTTTTCCTATGCAACCAAGAACTGTATATAGGCATTTGAAAGACCTCTGTCATCCTTCCAGGGCTAGAAATGAGGAATTCACTCTTCAGAAATCTCGATTCTCTCTATGTGCAGTCTTCACTAATCATCATCCAGCATTACTTGGATTGTTCTCCGATGCCCGTGTCCACTTGCTTCAGTGGTGTTGTAATTGATACCTTAATAATTTGACAAACCAATTTATAGAGGTAGAGGGGAAAAAACCCCTCACATTAAACCAGCTCAATACCATTGAGAAAAACAGACAAGCTTTCAGGAAGAGGGCTTGTATGCCTAGAAGTTTGCCATCTTTTTCCAGCTGTGTTGGTTTTTGTGTAATAAAATAAATTATTTCTGCCTATAAACTTTAGTGTAGCAAAAGGTTACCCGGGCATTAGAGGTATCCATGGATTCCAGCATCTTGAATATTGCACGATTGGAGTTTAGTTTCTGGTTTGGTTTACTCGTCTTGGGTGTTCTTTAAAGGACACTGCTGTAGTGATGGATCCAAAACCACTTTGTCCTATTGCAGTCCTGACTATAAAGAATGCATGACCAACTGCTGCTCACTCAGCAAGAACAAAAGAACTGCAACTGCATGTATACTTATTAAATGTAAATTTGCGCATGTTGCTTACTCTGTGTCGTGCAGTTTAAACTCTGATGGCACTTCAGAAGAAACCTTTGGTCTTTGCAGTTTTCTGACCTGAGTTCTTGATTAGAGATCTCTAATACTGTTTCAGTTTCTAACACTTGCACATTCTATCTCTTTCTACACTGTGTTTTCAAGGTATGTAAACGCAGCAGCCTTTTAGACTAGAAATTTTGCCCCAACAATGCAGCAATTTTAATTCCTAGCTCTTTTGTATCTCATTTCTGATATCAGCAAAATGGAAACATGCTCTGGATGGAAGTACTGAGAGCAGTATTGATATCAAAGGGCAATATATGTCGCTTGAGCCGTGGTGACCTCCAAAGCTGATTCTAAATACCCATACAGATGGACCCTCAGAGACTACTGAGCTCTAAGCAGTTATAATGCTTTTGTTCAGTAAAATGCTGAGAGCAGAATAGAATAAAATAGATAATTTGTAAAATAGAACAAGGAAAGAAGATGAGGAGGATAAACAAAGCTGGATTAAACGAAACAAAACCAGACCCAAACAAACAGCCAAAATATTCACAAAACGTCCTTAGTATTTATTCTGCTGAAATCAACAGCTTTGCTCTGTGTATCGTAGGTATAAACAACAACAGTCTCTGGCAGCTGAGCGAGAATGGATTCTGAAACAGAATAAAATGCAAACAGAAGTGAACTGGAAGCAGCTCTGTGAGAATGCTGATTGTAATTTGTGTCAGAAATCAGAGGATCTAACACATAGACTGTCTTCATCAAGAGAGGAGGTGAGAATTTCAAATTAACACTGTTTAAGAATCGTCTATTGCATAGAGAGCTATGGAGTCTTTCCACCAGGGTGTTTCTCAGGGAAATATGTCTTTAGCCTTCTTTCAAAAATCTGTAAAACAGTCATTCTGAATTATGCACAGCAGTTCATCACATGTATTTGATCAAAGACCAGATTAATTTTCATGTACAATCTCTAATAGTGGCCTTTTATCCCTTTCCACATAATCAAGTCGGCTTGAGAGATGCTTTTTCTTTGCCATTGTAGCAAAAGAAGAAAGATCTCTCTTAGAGCAGCCCCAGGACAGAAAGAATTTCAGACCACAGTACCACTTGAATTCTATCAAGGGAACAATATTAGTCCTGAAAAACTCTTGAGTATTTTTGTATAGAAAAGAACCCTTATTTTGTGTAGTGTACAAACTTCTGCTTCTGAAACATTAAATACGTGTTTATTGTTTAGAGACTATTACACAATGGTCTAACAATTCTCAATGCCCGGTTGCCCCATGAACTCACAGGTACAGAGAAAACACTTGTTTGTGAAGTTCAGAGTGCTGGCATTTACTCTAGTGTTCTATTTTATCATTGTCTTTCCAAAGTGATTCATAGGCATCAATAACTGTAGCATGTGAACACATGTGAGAGATAAATCAGCATTTTCCATTTCACATAAAGATGATAAGACAATGAAACTAAATTATTTGTCTGTTAAGGCAGTTTTTGACAGAGCCAAAAGGGATGTGCTTAAGTCCCTGTGCTATGGTTTAAAGTATCTTTGATTTCCTTCTTTTTCTTTTTACTTCCCTTTTTCTGTTCCTTTCCCTTTCCCTTCCTAACCTCTCCTTGTCTTTTCTCCATCCCTTTGTCCTTGAGCTACTGACATCCTCTGCCTCCCCTCCCTTCCCTCCGTCCTACAGATCTGATCTACAGAAAAGAGACTACAGGATGCACGAAGGGAAGACTGTCCTTTCTGCTTTGACTGTTGAGAGAGAACAGACAATGCAAGCATCATTTTGATGCCATGATGATTTTTTGCTTTTTTATATATCCCTTTTTATGTACTCTTTTATATAAAAGAGTATTCTTAAGTGCTTTTTAGCCCACATTTTTTAGGTCCTTAGGTTTGATAACTAGCATAGACCCAATATTCTGTTAAGCCAGGAGACCAAACATCTTAGAAGCTTCAGACGCCAAGGTCTTCTCTGGAACACATTTTGTAAACTAAGATAGGCCTGTCCAGGGGAGAAGGTTCCTCAGGGAGGGGGGTTCGCTCAGCCTCTCATTGGGGAATCTTCGATAGATATGCTAATTGGGAAGGCCTATAATGTTATACCGGAACTGTTGGGTGTGCATTTTCGGTGTGCATTTTTGCTTTGCATTCCAGCGTGTTCCACCTGGATGGGGTGCACCCAGGATCCTTAAAATAAACACCGAGGTAAAACTTCTTTTTCCCTTCTAACTGTGTTTGGTTCTTGATTTTAAGACCAAGGATAGGCATCAGTTTAATCACAGTATTTCACCTGAAGGGGAGAAACAGGTTAGACAACGCAACGTAGACACGGATGAATTCATTCTAAGATAACAGCTTTATGGGCCTTGTTTCCACTGGACTTACTGTAAGCAATTCATCTGTTCCATATGTTTCATTCAAAATACAGACATATCTAGGCTGGAATACACATAGATTAGATGTCACAGGCTTAATAATGGCTCTAATTCGTTACTCACTGGCAAAAGGAGCAAGCTGGATACTGGACAGTTGCTCCAAAACGTGACAACGTACTGTACCATCATGGCAGTCAAATGGAAAGAATTAATTTCTGGAACCTCATTCCTGAGGTTCTGTTTCAATTGCAGTTCAGGGTAGATTTTAAAGTTGTAAAGTTAAAATTTTAAGGCAACGTTTCAAAATACTAATATGCCAGCTGTTTAAAATAATGTCTTGTATTGTAGTATCACTAACTAGTTTTCCTTTCATTGCTACCTATTAAAATGCATACATTTTAAAAAGCCATTCAAAATTGCAAACGTAATGCTGGTTTGAAGTCATGCTGAAGGATAATGCATTAGGAGTAGAAAACTCTTTGGTAAAAGACTGAAAGTAAAGAATATGCTGCAGTGCACTCTACTGGGCAGCTATAGGTGCTCAACAGTGACCAGTTCAGAGCATGTTACCAGAGCTTGCTAAGAAAAAGCAGTGCTAAGCAAGCCTAGCAGTTCCTGAATGCAGAAAGTGTTGTATTCGGAAAGATAGCTCCTGAAGACAATTTTTATTGTAGATAAAAGTAGACTGCTAGCAAAAACTTGCTATGGAGCACATAGTTTTTCCCATTTCATTTCAAACTGGAGTGATTTGCTAATCGATCATTGAGATACCAAGAGAATCAGGGCTGGGCAGGGATTCTTCTTTATATTCTTTATATTCTTCTTTGTATTTGCTGTTCTTTTCAACTGTGGTTGGCAAGACTGTCTTCATTGTCACTCCTTTCTTTTGTCAGAAAACCCTGGCTTTTTCACTTTTGGCGTGTAGGATAAGCAGTACCCATATCAGCAAAACCTTTTTAGTCTTTTTTCCTTTTTATGGGAAGGGCCAGTGTTTAAAAAACTAAATAACAAAATTTAAAAGTCTATTATTCTAGTCTAGAACCTTTTCTGTACAAAATGAAGTGTAAACAAACAGAAGAAGAAAAGTGACTAAGACATTTTTGTCAATGAGTCCTCTTAAAGAAGGAAGAGTATGCTGGCTAGCCTCTGGTCCAGATGACTGATGCAAGAAAGATTAAAATTTAAATATACCCTAGTACAGTATCTTCAGTATACAGGTCCTGTCTTCAAATTGGTCTGAGACCCCAGGAGTGTGCTAGAAATGTTGCAGTAGTCATTCTTGGCCTTTCAATAAGCAACTGAGATGTGAAACACACCAGCCTGGAAAAATCTTGCTTATAACTTATATTTTAGTATGACTTAGGTCACGTTTGTCTAACTACAGCATGCTAATAATATCATACGAGTGCACAGGACAGGAAAGAGTGCTTCAAGTAATTCTGGTTTATTAGGGTTTTTAGGGTCTTCTCTCTAGACCCATTTCCACTTACAAAAATCTGGAACAGTTGCATTTCTAGTTTAAACTGTGATGGTTCATGTGTATGTTGCAGGTTGAGATGTAGTCCTGGGCTCCAAAATTCACATCTGGGTGTTGCATTGCTACCTACTCTCCTTAACAGCCTCGGAGAGATTGTAAAAGTGGAATAGTGATTATTCTCATCTTCTACGTAGCCTGTACTGTTAGGGCAGGAGAAAGAAACTGCACGGCAGCTGTTGTCTTTATGCCAGGGAAATTTAAATTGAAGGCCATTGGCATTCCAGATCACACTCGCAGAACAAATGTATGACTGGGAAAATAAGGGGGCTGAAGGAAGTGGGGAATGATGGAGAAGATGGAAACGGAGTAACGTTTGAGGCTGTGCAAGGCATATATGTTGAGACTGAAGTATTTTGCTGAAGTGTCTTTAGCGCGTCATGGATTGCCATGCCCTCTGAAGAGGCAGAACTGCTGCTTTGCAACAATTTAAACTTAGGGTTAGATATAAAGAAACGTTTTAGCAACATTTAGATACAAATACTCGAAAGACATTTCATGGTCTTTTCCATGTGAAAAACATCTGATCGGAATGGCTGGTGAATTAGGATTTGTTTAGTGACTGTAGGGGTGTATATTCTTCTATTGAATGGCTTTCTAGTATTCCTGTATCAAATAGTATCTGCATTTCTTAAATGAACGATGACACATGTTTCTGCCAGTGAAAGATTTTGACAGGGGTAGAATCTAAATTTCTACATTCTCTGTTTGGATTAAACCACAGTTATAATACACTACCATTGGTCAAACAAAACATCTAAAAATCTTTGCAGACATACTTTGAATGAAGAAACAGCAAAAGTAAATAATATCAGGACCCTAATATTCTGGTCTTTATATCCCACTGGTCCTACTAGATATTTTTTCCTGAAGATTGTGCTGGAATTTCAAGTGACCAGGAAATGTGTTTTCAAATCAGTTTCCATGTTTTCTAGATATTGTCCACTGTCCACGTTATCTGGGTGTAGTCCATACACTCCTTCCCCTTTTTTGGTTTAGCAGAGGACTTCCAGCTTCTTTATGTTTGTTGAGGGTTAGAGGGTTTGGGGTTTTTTGTTTTTGTTTTGTTTGGGTTTTCTGTTTGTTTGTTTGTTTTATTTGGGGATTTTTGGGTTTGTTTTTTTGCCTTTTCTTGTTGTCGGAACTACACCAAACTACACCAAAGGGGAAATTCCTTGACGGGCGGGAAAAGGCTGTTACTGGGTTTTCCTTTTGTGGTTGCTGTTGTTTGTTTTGTCTTGTTATATAGATATATAGTTATTCCGTTTTCAATATCTTTGCCTGGAAGTCCCGTAATTTCGAAGTCGTAATAATTTGGGGATGGGGGGGGGGGGGAAT
>VZRV01008903.1:332-99768 GCA_013398115.1 Falcunculus frontatus | reverse complement strand
GTTGGGGATGGGGGGGGGGGGGAATGTTATCTTTCCATTCCAGGGAGATTCCCATCTTCCTTGGCAAATATCTGTCTTTTAAACCAGGACAATGTTTTTGTCAACAGATGATCTCCAGTGACACTTTCAAGAATTTGACAGGTCGGAAAGGGGACTGCTGTTACTGCTATTGGGCCCACAAGTTCCTTAGGGAAGGGGGTTACCTGCGCATGGAAGAGAGATAAACCACACCTGCAGAACAACAGTTATAAAACAAAGCCAGTGCCATGGTCCTCCCCATCTGTGCCTCCTGCTACGATGTTCTCAGTACAGCAGTTTTTTCCCTGGAAAATCCTCAGTAGACAAATACATTTCTTCTCCTTCTATGGCACTTCTCTCCCACATATGTTCATGGGTTGAAAGTATTAGGATCTGTATGTGTGGTGGTGTGGAGAGAATATGTGTTGCTTATTAATGAAGAGTTCTTTTTGTCTTGTACTTTTATTTTCCAGATATTTCAGTATGATGATAAAAGTTCTCTGTGCAAAGATATTCCTGCCTTGGAAATAAAAAAGCTGCAGGAGCAGAATGCCAGCCTTCGGGCTGCCATTGCACAAATGAGGAAAGAAATGGAGAGTCTTGATGAGCAGATGTTGTCCTCTCTTCCTCCAACAGAAAACAGACAGCTTGCAGAGCAAGGTGACAGCTCTCGACAAAGAACTTTCAGTTAAGGAAGTTTAGCAGTCACAGTCACAACCTTTGAGGGCTACCCAATCCACGAGTGTGTAAAAATCATTATTGTGGTGTTCTCAAGATTGCACAATACACAAGCACACAGCAGTCTGAGATTCTGTATTACAAGTTACTACAAAGCCATTATTAGTAAAAACAAATATACACACACACAATATAAGTCACTACAAAATTACCACTAGAAAAGCAATCATGTATATAGTTTGCAAGATTAAAGCAAATATATGTATGTTACTAGTTATGACAGAATTCCTGATAGTGAAGCCAGTATGTAGAATCACAGAATGGTTTGGATTGGAAGGAATCTTTAAAGATCTCCTAGTCCAAACCCCCTTGCCATGGGAATTTACAGTATATCCATTTACACTATATCTACTGAAGTGGTATACAAAAGGAGGTTCAGGAAGAACTTACCATTATCTACAACTACCTGAAAGGAACTTGTCGTGACGTGGGGATCAGTCTCTCTTTCCTACTAATAAGCAATAGGACAACATAAATGACCTCAAGTTATGCCAGTGGAGGTTTAGATTGGATATTAGGAAAAATTGCTTTTTGGAAAGGCTTATTCAAGCATTGGCACAGGCTGCCCAGGGAAATGGTTGAATCACCATCCCTGGAGGTGTTTAAAAGGCATGTACGTCTGGGCATTTGAAGATATGGTTTAGTGGTGGACTTGGCAGTGCTAGGTTACTGGTTTTACTTGATGATTTTAAAGGTCTTTTCCAACCTAAATAATTCTATGATCCTATGATTCTGTAACTAGATATTTATATGCATGAGACAGTGTTCTGAAGGAGTTCTTGCTATGAAAGCCTAAACTCTGTATAAATACATACACACTGATATTATACTCTTCTTTTAGGTTCATTGAGCACAAACAAAATTTCAGCTGGAATTACACTGAGAAACATCAAAGTCAGCTCAACTAAGTTGGATTGTATAGTAAACCCAGACACAGAAAAGGTATGATGTACGTGCATCTGTAAAAGAAGTATATGTGTGTGTGTGTGTGTAATTAAATACACGTGTATCTGAAAGTATCTGTGTGTGTGTAATTAAATACATAGTGTGTTACTTTTGTTTGAACAAATACTATAAACTGAAGTAGTATGTGCTTATGTGATTGGTTAGATGAGAGCCAGCACAGATTTTTTTCAACCAAACTTACGCTTATTCTTTCTAGGCAATAAATTTTGACTAGTCATCCCCTGGCACAAGTCACTTCTGATCTTGCAAGCCAGTTTTGACAGGTGTTTTTCCCACTTGCAAATGCTTAAGCTACTGTGTGTCACCTCTTCGGGTTTTCCACTGTAAATCCACATTTTAGCCTTTTTTTTAAATACCAAGAGCAACTTGGTATGACCAGGAGAAAGTACCAAGCTCCAGCGCTGTCTTGGAGTGCTCACCACAAAGGAAAAATGCACTGGGTGTGGGAGCATATTTTGCTCTGTTCAAGCGTTTATAAACATCATTCCCACTGTGTTATTTTAAAGGGTAAGAACAATATGAGCATTAAAGTGACATCTCTTGGAAAAAAATAATAATAGAACTGAAAACTGGGACAAATATCTAGTACTATGTAAGGAGTAAGTCACTCCTTTTCCTGTCTCCCAGCAATTTCATGGTGTAGTAAACAGTCTGAAGTAAGATAGTTTAAAAAAACAATTTTAAAAATCAGGGTTTTCTAATTGTCAAGTCATCTGTAAGATCTACCAGTATCAGTTTCACGCTTTAATCTTACCATTCGGACTCACCGGTAACCATCTAAGTTCAAGAAAATTGAAATAATAGCTAAGTAATAAATAAGCATGAGACGTCCCGATTGAAAAGCTAAGAGCTTTAAAAATGGAAACAATATCAGTGTTTAAATAAAACTTAGGAGCCTTGGGAACCTTGTGTGGAAACATGCTCAACCAGCCATGCACAGATCATGTTTAATCTCAGTTTTATCTCTTTGCTGAATATAGAAGGGAATTGTTTCTTCATGCTGTCAAATTACATTTAGAAAATCGTTGTGTGCCAGTATAGACAGTGCAGATTTATTTTCTCTCTTTGGCCACTTCCAGAATTAGGTGAAAATTGAATTTTATACCCATTCTTTTTTGTTCATGTTGCAGAAAATGTTTTACAAACTACTGTCCAAGGTGCATTCTGATTTTCTTTGCATTTCTGTAAGTGAGGACAGAGCCTTAAAAAAAAAAAAAAAAATAGAGTGACTTTGCCTTGGAGACCATAAGATAAGAAATGAACTTTCTCTATTCCAGAGGTTAATCCTTTGCTTCATGATGCTAAATTATAACTGAATGCTCATGGCTGGATATGAGAACAGGAACAATTTCAGGCAGTGATTTGCACCTTCATTGCGAAATGCTGAATTACTCATGCTTTATATGTACAGAGATGTAGCAAATAGGGGATATGCAGGCCAAAACTTCAAGTGAATTAAAATGCTGGAATTGTAGTTGATG
Organism: Falcunculus frontatus; assembly: GCA_013398115.1. Taxonomy (NCBI): domain Eukaryota; kingdom Metazoa; phylum Chordata; class Aves; order Passeriformes; genus Falcunculus; species Falcunculus frontatus. The sequence goes on along the minus strand of VZRV01008903.1, from coordinate 96,565 downwards.
CTGTCTTCACTGAAGCTGAACTATTGTTTCCTGCCTATTTCTGCTGTCTGCTTTATTTTTTCTTTCTCAGTACATAACAAGCCTTCTTAGACATAGACTGAGCTGGAAGCGGTCCTGAAAATATCTTAAAAACAATGGGCAAAACTTCATTTTAATTTCTTACTGGATTTTGCAAGTGCTTATCTTTAGCACTTTTCTACACTTTCTCTGTGCTTCTTACATTTATTAATTGCATGCTAAGGATATACTTAAGACCATGAAGAATTACGGGCAAAAATGTTTCTACCTCAGGGAGTTCAGAATCTGTTGAGCAATGGTGGTCACTAAAAATAGAGGTGCTGGTGTGAAGTCAGTAAAGAGAGCCATAGTGATAGTTTTCTTTTTTACATTTAATAGAACAGTGTTTCTGTGACCATAATCTAGAAATTATAGACTCCAACGCTAAAGAAGAAGAGGAAAGTTTATTGTGGAAACTAGTAAAAATAGCATGTAAACTTCTGCGTATATGTATATTTTTCTTTTGTATCAGCTCTGAGGAGAGTTTTTCCTCCCCCTCTTCCTTAGTACCCATCTTTTCAGTGTTTTCTCTCTTTTGTACTGCAGAACTTTGCTCTGGACATAGATCTAAAGGTAAAAAGATTTCCGAGTTCCACTCCTAACTCTACAGCTTACAGTCTGACACCTGTAAAAAACCCCCAAACTTCTGTGCAATGCTGTGGAATATTTTTCTGAAAAATTCAGGAAAAATAAAAGTTTAAGCAAGTGGCATTCCATGCCTCAGCCAGGTGATGTGCTTTCGCCTTCTCGTGAAGGTGGTCCACAGTGTGAGAACCGGTGGTGCCATAATTGGTCACTGCCTTCAGCTCTCTTTATGTTAAGCCTTAGTATGTCAATTTCACTGACAAAGGTAGACTGTAATAATTTGTGGCTACTTGTATTAGTTGGTTTTATACAGATTGCTAGATGCATGTCAAAGTGGTGTTCCTTTTTCCTTTTACTTTGCTGTCTTAGTATTTTTAGACTCTAGTCCTGCACTAATTTCTCTACCTTTCTCCCACATATTGTTTGTTGGCCTGCATGCTTTCCCCGGATGTCCTCAAGAGCCTCCCTTTTAATGGTAAAACTATCCAAAGAAATAAGAGCATGGGAGTTGCATGGCACAATAAGGCAACAGTGGTTTGGTTTTTTCTCAGTATGGATAACAACTTTCAATGTGTACTTCTTGAATCCTAGTGTTTAGAGTGATTTAGTTGAAAACTGATTGGGATTGCACAGTTAGTGTAGTACGCTTCTAACTAGTTTATATGTAGAAGAGTAAACATACTGATGAGTAATTGTAAAACAATTTTAATGCATGTGATACACTTAGATACTTGTGGCAATGTGTGAAATGTAAAATGTTTATAGGGAGATGACTGTTCAGTGAATGATGACTATTTAAATGGATATCAAAAAGTCTCCTCTGTGGGGGCTAAAAGAAGACAGTATATAGCTCTTGAAAAACAAGGATGTGATCTTTTGGGTATGTCCCTTATCATTATCTATATGTGCTGGTGGACTCAGGTTGGCAGAGACAAAACAGATTGTAGAATCTTTACTTTTCAGTAAATGTTTTAAGTCATATCTACCCCTTATGTTTGTATGTACACAATGACTAAACAAAGAAGGATTTGTAGTAGATTGCTATTTGGCATAAGGAGGCTTTTTCCACATTTTATCTTAAAATTAAGTGCTCTTTAGTTTACAGTTATACAGTGTTTATCCTATGTGTATTATTTTACATTTATAGTTAACAATATCTGTGGGAATGTCTCAGGCTGTTACAGTGTTTTTCTCCACGGTTTAATTTGCCCTATACTGCTAACAAAATCTTGGAAATGGACCCTAAAAACTGGGCCACAGACTCCAAGTTTACACTTTTTCTTCAACTGACCTCTCACGAGTATTTGTACAAATCTCTGAACCTGCAGACCTCACTTTCAAAATATTCATTGTAAGCACTATCTGCTTTATTCAGGGGCCAGAATCCAAAGTTCTTGAAGAAAACATGGTAGATTTTGAACAGTTACCTGATGTAGCTACTAGTGTTGGTTGTCAGTACAGTGGCAAACGCACTCTACGAGGAATGCAAAATAAACTCAAGGAAGCAGCAAGAAAAATCTCAATTCTGAGCCAAGAAAAGCAGCAGCTGATTGAAATGGGAAACAGACTCAGGGCAGAACTTGGAATGCTGTTAAAGGAAGGTAAATTTATTCTAAAGAAAAGTGCTAGCTTATATATTTAGAATAAAACGGGGGAATCAGTTCATCCTTTGAGCTGGAGAAAGCTAGGTTTTGTTATAAAAACAAGATGCTGGACCTGACTGATCCGTTATCTGAGTAGCTCATGTGAGACTGTGGTACTAATCCTTGCAAGTAAGATTATCCTGTGATAGGAGATGCTAAAATAGAACAATGAGTCTGTATGTAGTACACTTCTAACTAGTTTATATGTAAACATACCAATGAGTAATTGTAAAACAATTTTAATCCATATGATACATTTAGATAGAGAGGCTGTAGGTAGTGACTTTTGTTGATAAACATCTTAGATGAGGAACTCCCTGCTGCCTAGATGGCAGTGCAGGAACTGGGACTCAAACTTTAAGACTTTGTTTATGAGCAGAAAAGAGGTACTGTATCTCTTGGAATAAAAACTAAGGCTTTAGAAAAGTGGAAGAGAAAGCAGAATAAGCTTACTGTACAGTAAACCTGAATTAAGAGTATATATAATGTAAAAAGATTTCACTGTGGTTATTTAAGTTCCATGCATAGTTCTTCTGGCAAAGAAGCAAAGGAAAAAAACCACAAGGCCCATTTCTGCATAGCATTGAAACCATCTGCAATGAGAAAGCCTGTGTTCTGTGATTCATTTATACCTGCTGTAAACACTTGCTGGAAACGTAATATCGACGACGAAATAACAACAAAGAATGCCTTTCTCAGTATATTCTCTCTTTTATAGGACTTTGGCATCCTATTAGCTCTAAACGCTGCACAGTTTGTATTGCCTCTGGTAGTCTTCTTCCAAGAGAACTTGTCGAAAGGACACAGTGTCAGCTATCAGTTCTAAAGCATCTACAGCACAGACTCTCAACACAGGTAATTATATGCTCTCTGAAATATAGTGATAATGAGCCATTAAGCCAGTTCTAATTACATGAATATAACTTACCTTAAAATTCTGCATTTAAAATACTCTGAGTTTAGCTCAAATCTATCTTTGGAAGATTCCATAGAATCATTGCATGTCCGGAGCTGGAAAGAACCCACGAGGATCTTTGAATCCTGATGTCACACAGGACAACCTAGAAGTTAAGCCATTTACCTTCAGGGCATTATCCCAAGTGTTTTTTGGACACAAGACAGGCTTGGGGCCATGGCCATGCCCTGGGGAGATTGTTCCACTGCTTGACCACCCTCTCAGGCAAGAATTGTCTGAATTTCCCCTGATGAAGATTTAAGCCATTCCTCCACATCCTATCACCGGACACCAGAAACAAAAACCAGCACCTCCTACTCTGCTCCCCCATCATGGAAGAAAGTTATAGAGAGCAATGAGGTCATCCGGCAGCCTCCTCTTTTTTAAGCTGGAAAAGCCAAGCATCCTCAGCCACTCCTCATAAATCTAGCCATCTAGTCTTTTTACCATCCTTGTTGCCCTCCTTTGGAGACATTCTAATATTTCTATATTCTTCTCATATTGTGGAGCCTAAAAATGCACACAGTACTTAAGGTAAGGCCATACCAGTGCTGAACACAGTGGGACATTCACTCTTTTGTCTGGTTGGCTGTGCTGTGCTTAACACACTGAGGACACAGCGGGCAGTTCTGGCCACCAGGATACACTGTTGACTCACGCTGAGCTTGCCAACAATCAAAACCCCCAGATCCCTTTCTTCAGGGCTGCACTTCAGCCTCTTGTCCCTCAGTGTATACAGACATCCGTGACTATAGTCCCAGGTACAGAATCCAGCTTTTTTGCTCTCATTAAATTTCATGGAGTTGGTGATTGCCGAGCATTCCAGTCTATCAAGATCAGGTCTCTCTACCCACAGGGGAATCAATGAGTCCTCCTCATTTAGTATCATCAGCAAACTTAGTGTACACTCAACTCATGTGTCCCAGTCATTGATCAAAGACTGGAGAAAAATGACTCTAAAATTGAGCCCTGGGAAACACCATTAGTGACTGGCCACAAGGCACATGGTTCCCCATAAGTTTAAAGGGTTTGGGACTTCAAAAGTAATTTTTTTAAACACGATCTTCAGCTAAGGTATTTCAGAAACACATGTGTTTATGCAGCATAAATGCAATCCTAAATTAAAAATTTCATAAGGCTTAATTTTAACTAAGCAAGAAAGGCCATTTGAAGGATTTGCACTATGTTCTAACATAAACTTTAAAATGATTAATCAGTGAGGATATTTCCAAATACTCACAGTGGTGGGATTTTAAAGCACCAATGTCCAAATGACTGTAATAGCACTTTTTCCATATATGAAAACAGGAGATATAGTTAACCTGTCTTATATATTTTGTAATTAAAATACAACCTTTAATAGTTAAATTGCAGCTTTTATCAGAGAGACTAATTAATAAATCCTGGTTTCCCTAGTAGTTAGTGTTAGACCTCCCAGTAACTTTGATAATCAGGATTTATGTACTTTACTTAATTGATCAGCAGATTTGTTCCTGTGCGGATTGAGTCAGAGCAGCTGATTGTCATTGTAGTTTTCAGGGCAGTAAACAATATTCTTTCAGAAAGAGTGAGGTTGTTGCTCTGAGGTATAAAACTCCAGTAGAATTATTAACCAAGTTTAGTTGGGGAAGCTCTTCCTCTGGGAACCGCTCTGGGCAAGTTGTTCTGGTGTTTGGTCACCCTCTCAATAAAGAAGGTTGGCATTTGGTTGGGGTTTTCTTTCCCCTTATACTTAAGTGAGGTGTCCTGTACTTACCTTTTTGCCCACTGTCACTTGGTCTTCCACCATCTACCACTGAGAAGACTCCAACTCAGTCATCTTTATCTCCTTCCACCATCGTCATCAGATGCTTATACATGTTGAAAAGATCACTCTTGATCTATCTCTTCTGGAGACCAGCAAGGCCAGCTGCCCCAAACTCTCCTTCTATGTTAGATGTTCCAATTCCCTGATCATCTTTGTGGCTGTTTGCTGGTTTGCTGTTTGTGGCTGCTGCGTTATATTAATGTCTTTCTCATGCTGGGGAGCCCAAAAGTGGACACAATAATCTAAATGTGGTTGCACCAGTGCTTGGTAGAGGAAGTAATTATCTCCCTTGACCTGCTGGCAGTACTTTTCTTGGTGCAGCTGAGTATGCTGTTAGCTGAAGGCTTCATGAATGCATTGCTGCCTCATGTTTAACTCGTAGCCCACCAGGTTTCTCGTTCCTTTTCTGCTGAGCTGCTTTCTAAACAGTCAGCCTCCAGCATATTAGTTTGAAACTACAATCTCCTCTGCCTTTGGGGGAGAAAATCAGCTGAGTTTAAGATAATGTCCTCTGTTTATTTTTAATTGTCCCTTTATGTATTCCTACCTGTCTTAATTGAAATTAAAAAAAGTTTTGAGAGCTTAGACCAGAGCCTTTTTGTGGATTACTAAAGTTCATTCAGGAATATGTAAGAGATTGAAGTTAAATGTTTCTCTTTTCACCTACTAAGATCTGTAGAATTATCTCTAGATAATATGAAACCATACAGGAGATAATCCCACCGTGTTGTCAGATTGCACTAAGAAATCACAACTTTCAGCCATCTACTTGAAAATTTTATCATCTGAATACATTCTAAAAATGTCTTAAATATTTTCATACCTAGACATTCTAAAAAGATGGAATAACCATGCCTTTGTGTTGAGCATGCCATCCTGTGTGGGTTTTAGCTTCCAATTATCACTAATTCTTCAGAAGTTATCTGGTTGGCCTAGGTATACTATGAAGTATATGAACCATCTGACCAGATGGTTTGAATGATGAAAGTGAGTTTCCTAAAAAAAAGCCAGTGTAAGTAAATTCTAGTTAATATTTTATTTTTCTTACAGTTAAGAATGATGCTAAAGAAAAAAAAAAAGAAAAAGCATATTAACCTCTGTTGCTTAGAGTAAGTGCTACAAATTAGGTAAAGGAAGGTTAAGTGACTCAGCTGGCCCAATCATTTTGGCAATTTAGTTATGCCAAAACCAGATATATTTCTTTTCCTGTGAAGTAAAACAGCACTACAGATTAGCCATGTGATTGTACCCATCAGGGATGCTAGCTAGACTAATTACAAAAACTTCTGGGTTAGTAGATCTAGGAAAATACTGTAAAAGTTTGAAGTGCGAAGATCATCCAGCAATTAAATTTGAGAACAAGTACTGACAGGGTCAAGTTTAATGGTCTTTAGGCAATCTGGTCTTTAGGCAAACAGTTATGCAGCTTCTGCACAGGATTGCTATTCTCGTGGATAAAGAATAGTAGTAAAGACAAGTAGTACTTTTTTGGAGGGCTCACACATTTCAGTCTGAAAGGAAAAGGCTCTCCAAGCATCCAAAATACGCAAAAGTATTTCACCCAGAAGAGGCGTATCATGTGGGGAAGAAAATGAATACATATATTCCTTGGCTAAGGTGAATTTGTCAGACTGAATCTATGGCAACATTTTCAAATATGTTCTAAGGGAACCTGGCAGGGACGAACACTGCATTTGGACATCCCATCGCAGATACTTGAATTTCTCTTAGCTTCTTCCTAGCAGAAGGTATCCAACAGGAGGGGCACTCTTGTCTGGTAGAGAAAGGTTGCCTGAAGTCCAAAAGGCTGCGCTGCTAGAGTCAGTTATAACCAAATTTGAACTGATTGCTTGAGTGAAAATAAGTCCCTGTTCTTTGCTGCCCATTAGTCAATGAAGAAGTTTTAAAGGTTGCAGTGTGAACAAACATTGTAAACATCCATCTGACAGTGATAAACTGGGACTGCCATCTGCTGTACCTTTCCAGAGCTGATGGAGACTTATTCTTCCTCAGACAGAGTAGATAGTCTAAGACAACAGAAATTGAGGACTGTAACAGGTCAGTCACATAAGTGCAATGTGAGCTGGAGATTCTGGTATATTTTATCAAATTTATCTAATCAAGTTCTTTTGATGTCAAAAGTACTAGTGAATGCATCAAAGGTATGAGTCAGGACATACCGTAGTATGACACAGCTGTCTAGGCTGTGAGACTGGGAATATTCAAATTATTTGAGTTCTGTGACAAAACAGGAATGCAGCACTGTTTTTCAACTGTTCATTGACAGTCTGAGGACCTGATCGAGACCTGTCACAGCAGCACTGCCACAAGAAGTATTAGCATCTTGTTGTAGCATGAGGAGGGTTCTCAGAGAAAAGAATTAGGGAACATCAAATACATAGCCTCACTAGCATATCAATACTACATCTTATGGGATGGTGGAATGGGCTGCTTCTGGAGCAGGAAATCTTTAACTTCTTTTGAAGTTAAACTGCAAGGTGAAAAGTTTAGCTCTGGTCCTAGGCGACAGTCCTGAGCATATGATTCTGACCTCTCTCTTGTGAGGTTTCGAGAGAGAATAGGTGAGGCAGCTGTTACAGTGTGCAGGGGGCCTGGAATGTGGTCTGCCAACAAATGAACTTATTGTGGAATGCCTCAGCATGCTTATGGATATATAATTTTTTCCAGATGCTTGTGATCATCTTATTAACCAAAAATCACGAGCTTGGCATCCTTTGTTCACTTGAACTTTCAGTTCACTGTTTCAGAAATAGTGACCTGTTTATTAAACGTTAACACTGGAAATAATTTTTACAAAGGAAATTAGGGTTCAACAATCCATTTGAGTAGACCTCTTGTAAGCTGCTTGTTTCATCTCTTGTAACTTGCTTGTTTCATATGTTCACTGCTGGGATTGACGTCTGAAAAAAGATTGGCTAAATGCTTATACCAAACATATATAAAAGTGACTTCCAGATCTGGGCGAAACTGCCACAATTCAAAACCGCATTTTTTTTCCTCTTCCACCTGTTTAATTATTCTTTCTTTCACAGCTCATCTTAGAACTTAGCTGACTCTCAAATTAAGACCAATGAATATTCAAATCCATCCATCTCAGTCTTCTCTTGCCTTATTTTTAATGAGCAAGATACTGTGTTTGTATTTTTCTACACATCTCGTGTGTCCCATGTTCTGCTAAAAATCAATAAAGATGATTCTTGTTTTAGTAGGAATAAATAGGTTTTAAAAATACAGTATGACTATGGCACTTGGAGAGGTAGAATTTGACCGTGATTTTCCAGATGGTGAGCTAAACTCTGGGAGTAGCAGTTCAACTTCTTCAGCTGATGGGTTGCTTGGAGGTCATGGCTGAAGTGGCTATCATTGAGGATTGTTTGACCTCTGGAATCTTTGAGTCATCATTAGTCCAGACTAGAAAGGATAGCCCTTCTTACATCCAGGCTGTTCTATATTCTCATTCCAGGCTGCTCTTTACTCAGAACATACCTGCTGAGGCTTCAGCTCCTACACTAAAGCTGAGCTCCAGGCTGACCTTCCAAAGACTACTATTACTCTAGTTTGGGTGTTTTTATTCTGGGTGACCACTCTTACTGGCCAGGCTACAATTGCTCCTGTGTTCCAAGATCTTCATCCTTACAAAAAAACGAGATAGTTTATTACTGTCAGAGCTACAGGAATTTCACTGTCAGTTACTTTACGTAATGGACTCACATTTTATTTCTTTAGTCTTAAATACATAGCAAAAGACTTTGATGTGTATTTGCATCTCCCTTGACAGGGCTGAAACAGTTTGCTTTTCATCAAATCTCACTTCAGTTACTACAAGTTGAAATTGGTGAAACTTTGAGAGGTAAATTAGTTTATTTTAGCTGCTGACTATTTACTTTTTCCATAGCTGCTTTATTTTTTGGAGTTTTTCTTCTGTAATTTAATAATGGGAAAATAAAAAAGTGAAGAAGGACCCTGACAATATAAGCTTGAGCAACAAGCAAGATGATAGTAACAGCACCAGGAAATGTAGATTTTGAACAGATTTGATACTAGGTTTATTAGTTTGGCCCTGTTGATCTGCAGGGAATGTAATTCTCTTTAATATTATTTATATTTGATTATTTTAAATCTAGCAGTGTAACAGCAAACTGACCTGTAACAGTATTAGTTTTAGGGAGCATGAGTTACTTGTGTTAATGTAATATTTCGCATTAGGAGCTGCAGTATGCAAGGCAACAGCATCCTTCGAGGTTCTCTTCTCTTATTGCCTGCCCTAGCTTAAAAGAAGAAGAAGCTCCAAGCAGCTGTGGGGAAGAAAGAGAAGTACCATCCGCTGAGGTACAGTGCAGTTTTATGATCAATGTAATTCACCTTCATTTGGATTTTTCAATTGGAATTGCTCAACAGTCATCTCCTGGAAGACTTAAAAACCTATGTCTTTTTAAAATTATGCATTGTTCCTGTACAAAATAGTATTTGTTAACACTAAATAAACTAGGGTTTCTTAATCACTGCCATGATGTTGTAATCAATCTTCTTGTACAACCTCTCAAAATTAAAAATAATAATTTTCTTTTGTCTTGCCTCTTGCTGAAACCTTCTATCTTTCCAAGTCCAAGACGCCACTATGAAATTTAACCAATTTTCTGATGTCTTTGGTGTGAAAAGTATGTCTGTCTGTAAGATCGTCTTTGAATTTGAACAGGTTCGGCTAGATTTCTCTACTGAAAATCGTGGGCCAGATACATCCTCAGCAACAAAGGCAGATACGTCCTCAAAGATTGTTCAAAGTCAGCTGCTCAGTCAGAGTCCTAGTCAAGTCCAGCAGGTCCAGCTCTCTTCATCTAGAGCGCATAATTTCTGCCAAGGTGTTTGTCAAATTTTAGATACAGGATCAAGCCTTTCTATACTCAGTCCTCGAAAGAACACCAACCAGGGTAAGCCTGCTTTGTAAAGTAGTCACAGTATTTGACTCTTCTGGAAGAGTGGTAGTACAGTGGATTCTGTCACCGTTCACTAATTCTTTCACATACTGCTGCTGTTGTTACAGTCCTATCATCAGAATCTGAATGAGTTACTTGAAGGGAATTTCACTGTTGCCACCAGAAATAAGAATTAAGAGGAATGTCTATATAGCTCTCTGGTTTAAATGCCATCATTGCAAATACTTCACTTTTATTAAGTACTCCTGGTAAATGCAAATTCTGTTTTCACGTAGTCTAAAACTTAGCTGGGGCAAATATGAAAGTCTCTGTTTGAGAACTGCACACTTCATGTGTTGCCAAGTAACTGTTAGATCAAATTGTAATTTGCAAATCCTTGCTTAATTGTTATTTTTTTGACTGATTAATGGCTACAATACTGCTTAGAGTGCTAAGACCTAAAAGCAAAAGGTGACCTCACAGGCATAATGCTGGTATATGCTGTGGGGATTCCCTAGAATTTTATAGTCCAGTGCAACAAGTTGGAACGGGAAGAAATAGAAGCAAGCACAAATTTTTATATGAGACAGTGTCCAGTCCTTACACGTGAGACAGTGTCAGGGTTAGGATGACGGGAGAAGGTAAAACCTAGGTCATACACTGAACATGAATTAGTGTTACACTTCTACAAAAATTACCACACGTTCTTGGAAATTTTAGCAAGAGCACCATTTGTAAGATACGTGCAGTGAAGTATAGCCTCTTTACAGGCAAGTTGTTAAGGAACTTTTTAATGGCAGCTGTTATGCTGGGAAGTGTATTGCAGATTAATGTTACATATCTCAAACTATTGGTCTGTTCATGAAGTAATCCGTCATTGGCAAAACTTCGGGAAACTAACACCTGCTGTAGATAGGACAAAAAATAATGGACTTACATTATAATATTGGAAAAAATTTAGGGATAGCTAATAGCAGAGTATGTTCCCTAGAGGGATTGTAGGCTTTTCTTTATAAAAGGTCTTTATAAATAGACAGACAAACATTTCTCCAGAATGTTCCAGTAAAGGTGTTTTTTGGTTGGTTTTTTTTTTTTTAATAAGAGGTGTAGCTTTCAATAAGTTATTTCTCAAAATGCTGTAGGCCTTATGTGAATTTCTTGGACTTTTTGCCTCGGTATTATTATTTTTACCATAATCATTATTCCTGAGATCTGACAGTATCTCTGTAGTAATATGGCAGCCATTTAGACTTTTCAAGTGAGGTCTATACCATTACATAGATATTCATATGCTATTAATCGCATACAGACTTCAGGAACAAGAATGCAGCCACTAGATTAAGGGAAGTGATTTGTTCCCCTCTCTTTGGTACTTGTGAGGCCACTGTGTCCAGCTTTGGACCCTCTTGTACAAAAGATCAACAAACTGGAGTCCAGTGGAGAGCCACTAAATGACTGAGGCACAGGAACACATTACACGAGAAGAGGTTTAGAGAACTGGGTTGTTCAGTGTAAAAAAGAGTCGGTGAGTGGTCTGATTGCTGCTTTTTAACTACCCAGTGAGGGATTTTGGAGAAGACACAACCAGACTCTTAGAGGTGCACAGTGCAAAGTGGCAGTGGACACAAGTTGTGTCAAGATACATTCTGAGCAGGGAGTGATAAGCACTGTGACATTTCACCCACACAGGTCCTATCCAGCCTATGTTACGTCTATTTTTAAACCAGTGTATGGAGGCAATGAACCATCCTTAGTAGCTCACAAGAAAAAATAATACTTAAAAGGGCTTTCGAAATGAAGAGTAGATTATAAGTGTATTTATTCACAACAGCAGTGCATTGCAGGGACAAAGTAATGTGCATTGACAGACCTGGAGGACTGGAATGGACATAGTGCTGACACTCATGAGCCATGTGCTTTTTTTGTGAGGCTGGGACTGAAATAGGAAGAGTATTTCAGGTCAGGCCTATATTGACAGGATAAGCAAAAGGATGTCTTTGAAACATTACTGATAGTGCCATGCAGTTTCATGCTGTTGTATGTGTGATGCAACAACTCTGGCAGCCTTACAAGGACATCAGTTTCTTAATGTCTAGAAATTTCCAGCCACTGTTGCAAAACTTAATGTAGATTTTCGGGGATCTAGAAAATAGCAAAAGGGACAGATGATACTGCCATCATGAAACAGGTGAAACATCAATAAGGAATAATATTTTCCTGAGACCAAGTTTACTTTGGTCTCTGCATGCAGATTTTATGTGTGGAACACCAGAGTGGAACTTCTTACTCAAACATTCAGGCCCTGAAATACTGCATTGCAAGAATACCATTTTTAAACACTCTTTTTTTGCTGCTGAGCTTTCTCCTCCAGGAAAAGGTGTCCTTAATTCTACTGGGCTGAATTCTGCATTTCAGAAAAAAAATTATGAAAGCAAAACCTTTATTTTTTGGAACAACATCACCTTAGAAGCATTACAGACTATTTTTCAAGTTCTGCTTCTGATTTTTAGCAGAGGCTTGCATTATTTTTCATGCCCGAGCTATGGAAATTAATTAAATCTTCCTGTTTAAAACCACTCACTTGAATTTAATACATTCACCAAATACATTGTTACAATGGATAGAACTGTCATTGAGACAGAGTGACTCGGAACTGGGCTTTCAGGTACAAGTGACGCACACGGAGACTTGGAAGCTCAGTGACAAAAAATGATTTGCAAGAAAGCACTCAAGTTAGTTTGCTTATTCAAACTTTTTTTTTTCCAAGTTCAACTCTGTCCAATTTGATAACACGAGCAGACGTGTTTTGAGGGAATTTCTGGTGAAACAGAGAATTGTAGCATGAGGATGATTTTTCTGAACCTGTTGAACAGTTTCGTTCTTTTTTTTCATGTACAAAACAGCCTACTGGCACTCAAAATGGTAGGCATGTCAAGTAAGCCATGCAATTTGCTGTATTTCCAACATATTACACAATGCAATGACTCAATGTGTTTTGAAGAGTTAATGACTCCATCTTAATTACTGAAGTGGACTGTTATATACTTTATTCATTTCACCATCAAATTCAGACCTTCTGTAAGCTTCCAAGCAAGTCAAAAGGCTATGAGATATTTTAATTTTCTCTCTTCTTACTCTACCTGCTAATTTTCAGTTTGTACCGTAGAAATTACATGGATTTAATAGCTTGTATGTTAATTCTGCAGATAAGTAGAAGGCAGGTGTTTAGAGGGAACACGGGTCCCTTCTTCAGGTATTTTCACTGTTCTGAATTATTGAAAGAAACGGAACCTCCTAGAGAGAGACAGGTATAAGCCTTGATGATATTAAAAGGCTACATAGGATACATAGGCTCTGCAAGTAAGAAATACACCTCTGTATTTCTTTACTTTTTAAATGCTCTATCCCAGAGGTTGAGAGCAGGTGGGAGCATTTTGTTTGGTGATCCATATCATATGCACCTGGAATGCTGATGACAAGCCACCCTCAAAGGAAAGTTGTTTATCAGAAGAGTTTTATGCTTTCCTCTGAAAATCATGGCACACATGTACAGCCAGGTGATTAGCTTCTGTACATGCTGCAAGTTTCCTTCATTCATCTGTGGGCTATAGGGCCTTTTTTGATTTTAGAGTAAATGCTAGGCAGGAGGAGGGGAAGCTTTGTAAAACATTTAGAAAATGGAAATTTATTTTCTTCTATTTATCTTAATAAAGTTACTACCTGCTATTGAAGATACTAGTTTTTCATGGGGAGAAAAAGCAAACATCACCTACTGAAGTTCAGCTGTAATACTACATATAGCATGAAGACGATACTGTGAAGGGTGCTGTGTGCTACTGTGTGAAAAGCTCCTTATCAGCTCCAGTCAGCTGTTCTTGGGTCAGCAGAGGCTGGGTTCAGTGCATGGGGAATAAGGGTGTAAGGCAAGCTGTGTTCCCACTAATTTGACTTATACATATTTAGTGTAGATGAAACTTTGTATTTTCACATCCCACTATACATTCTTGAGAAACCCCACCTCTGCAGGTACTCAGAACTGTGTCCTGGGTTTAATAATTTGGGTTTACATTGTAGCCTAACAAAGAACAGGAGTGAGCTGCTTTGAGGTAACGTAACTTTTTTGATTTACTACTTGAGCTTAGATAGGGGAGTTTCTTGTACTGTAATTCTCATTGTTACTTGCAAAGCTCTGTCGTCTGAAATTCCACACTTCATGGATCAAAAGTTATCCTAAGTGTTTCCACACTAGACAGAATTTCAACAGCTTTGACATCACTGACAGTTCTAAGAGCAATCCATGTGGGTAAAAAGCTGGCCAGAGAAAGAATCTGGTAAAATATTAACAAACAGAAAGAGTGCTCTGGCTCTGGCTTAATTCCAGCTCCAATCAGAGAAAGACGCATGATCTCTTTTCTGCGTTACATAAAACTTCATCTTTGAAGTGTTTCACAAATATTAACTAATCCCCTAGTTACATTTTCTTCATTTCTGTGTTCTTCTCCTGAATAGGAACTTGTTTGAGTTGGTGTTCCTTCAGAAACACTGTTAGCCGTAAGCAAATACCTAGTGACAAATTTCTTAAATGAAACTTCCATCTGAGGAAATGTCAGTTTGCCTATACAACGTGTCTACTCATATCTCTTTCATCCTGAGGAAAAAAATCTATGAATGTTAATTTCTGACTGAAGTTAACACACATCAAATAGAAGACATGTTAAGCATTTCAATACACTAAACATTTAGTTCCGTTTTCAAAAGCAGTTTAGGTGCTTAGCTATGATCTCGCTAGCTCTGGTTACCAAGGTTGCTTTTGAAAATAAGTTGTAGGCTTGTAAATCAGGTGTGTTTTTTCATTGGTGTGCAAACCAAGCTACTGCTTTTAAGTTTTACTGCACAGCACATATTCATGCCAATCTTATTCAAGGTCCTTCACAGATGTGAGCAGTCCCAAGCAGAACCAGAAGACAGTAAGGTCTTTATTCAGTATTCTCTTAGGATATTTCACTTTAAATAGTATTTCTATTTCTGGGGTATTGATTCTTTATCTTTTCTGAATTTTTGGAACTAACCTTACAAGTTTGCAGTGATTGGTTTTAAATTTCTGTGTTAGTACATATTTTTGACAGTCCAAAACGTAAAAACAGCCGTACAGAATGCTTGTGTTCTGTGGTGTTGTTCCAAAACACCTAACTAAGTAGCCTTTACTAGTTACAATTATAGTTTCTCCACTAATGACGGGAGAGAAGCATACAGAAGTCTTCATAGGAAGGGATGCATGTGATGCATTGGTGCTTGGTTACTTTGCCTTTGGATTTACAGGATTAGGGCCTCCCACATTAATTTCTGAAAGTCATCCCCTTGGGTGAATACAAAAGGCTCTTGAAAACTGAGTGAGTATTTTATAAAAAACAGACTGTCTGTAAGCAGAGTTAACTGTGTGCTATCTGTGGATCCGCTCATTCCTGTATCGTTCTGCTGCTGCTCCTGTTCAAGAAAGTAATCTTTGAAGCAATACCTTCCAGACACTGCTGCCTGCACTTTTCTAAATGGTTGATGTTGTGAAATTCTGCTTTCTTATCTGCCAGATGTGGTAGAGGTACCCTAATGATTAAAGTCCATTTCCCAGGCAGGAAAATACACCCAACGATCTTCATGGGCTCAAGCATCCTCTTCCATACCTTCTACACCTGTAGGAAGCCACTAGGTGGCAAGCTGGACAACACGATTTCGCATCCACAGCTCAAGAGTCCACTGAGCTTTTGTCACCTGTGGTAACAAATGCCACCAAACTGACTCAGTGCAGAGATCACACACACACGAGTGAACAGCTGGTTCGAGCTAAGCCTGTGTATAAAAATTATTTTGAAAAGTGTCATGTTTTGACACTAGCCACAGTGTCATGCTTTGCATAGAGCTATAAATCTTCAATTGATCAATTAATTCCATAATTCAGGGACATGTTGTATTTCCTTTGGTGTAGAATTTTGTTTAGACTTTCTGCTATGTTCGGTTGACTTTGAAAAGTTACCTTCTCCTACTAGAGGGATCTACTAGGTGCACAAATTGACAGAGATCAATTTGTGCACCTTTTATTCTTGCTGTGATTGAATAGTATCTGGGACTGCAGCCTATGATGCTTATGAAATCAAACTAGTACAGAATACTGTAGTGTGTGTTATCACAAGTTTATTATGATTACTTCTGCTGTCCGCTTTGGCTCTCCATAGAAAATCTGAAGTTAAAGTCTCAATGCCTTGAAAAATAAAGTGGCTGGAGCCAAACACCTGTAAACATTACCTATAGCTTACAGTGAATAATGTGATTGACCAGTTCCACTTATCTTACCTAAAGAAACCTCTGATAAGACTGAAGTTCAGTTAGTTGGAGATAATTGTTTTTAGAGAATTTTGTGAGAACTGCAGGATGGACTCTGACTGGTATTAGGACCAGTCCCACTGCTCCCCAAAGAAAGATGTTTCTTTTTGAGTTAGTCCATTCTGGAAAAACAGATATTTTAGACAACAAAACCAAAGATTTACATACTAAATGCTTTCCTAAGTGAGAGAAGATTGAAAAAAGACCCAAAAGATAATGGTAGTAATGCAGCTTTGTCAAGACAACAGAGTTACCTCTGAGCCTTTTATATCATGCATATCCAAACACATTTTCTCACAACGGAGAGAAGGGTAAATTTGTAAAATGTGATGTTTTAAAACAGCTGAATAGAGAGGTAGTGCTTGACTTGAACCATTACACTGACCTTCCAGCTGTCTTCCTCTCTTAAGCAGTCTGATGCTAATGGAGAATGAATGTGTACAGATGAAGCAAGGATTGAGCACAAGGCGCTGCGTTATACCATCAGTATGGCAAGCCTTAATGGACTGTTCTGGGCCTCCTATGTACAGAAATGGTCCTGGTAATATAAGATTTTGACAATGTGGCACTATAGCAGCGGTATATTTAGAGGAAAAGAGTAAACCAGCTCTCTTCAACTATCCAATCTCATAATTGAATACAAACGTAACTACAAAGTATTTTTCTGTCTGTTTTTTGAGCAGTGGAGTTTGAAGTTGTATGTTCAACGAAGCACTCTGAAGAACCTCAGCAAAATGTCAAAGCCAAGGATAAATTTGAAATGTCAGCTGAAGATTTGACAGTCAGAGGAGCAAGGCTGGAGGTTCAGCAGAAGTTAAAATCCAGGAGTTTATCTTGTGCTCATCTATTAAAACCAAAAATCTCTTCTAGCATGGCAAAAATCCGCAATTATAATATTAAAGACTGATTTCTATGTTGGCAGCATGTTGCAGGTTCACGCTTGCTATTAACTTACTTTGACATCTCTATATCCAATCTAATTATCAGCCTCAGTTTTGTATGTCAAGATATTTGCAGCCAGAAGAGAGAACAAATACCCCGTTTCATACAGTGAAGCCTAAAATAAAGGGTTAATCTGTGTACATTATCAGATTACAGTCTTCACTGTTAATACTGATTTATTTTAATTATATATGTTAAGATTTTCTTGCATCATGGATTTAGAAATGCCCGGTTAACACATAGGTAAAGCCTTGTGCCTTTGGGCAGGGCTTGCAGGACTTTAGCAGCTATTTTGTTGAGAAACTGTAGATGTGATTTAAGTTTAGAAGTGGGATGCCTCAACCTACTTGTCTTCTTCTAATTAACAATGCAACCGTTAATCCTGTGCAGCTATCTTTCTACTTGAAAGAAAGGGGTTTTAAAAGATTACATCTGAGTCTGTATTATTTCTCATCTTCTGTTGCTCTTTCCACTTGTTCAGAGACCATTAAAGAGTATAAAATTAAATTTTTACTGTCACACTAGTGATTGTATTTTCCCTCAACAAGAGATTGTATGGACTTTAAAGCAGTGAGAAACACTGCTAGTGTGTTAGAATCATATACTCAGAATCATACAGACATGTTGTAAGAAGTAAGTCTTAAAACAGATGAAACTAAAAGAAAACTTGAATGAGTTGTGATGTAACAAAGGATAGCTATGTAGTCATGAACATGCCAGGACACTAAAACAAGTAATCAGTGTATTTTTGTAGCATTTCCAATAATGCTGCACTGTCCTGGGATAGTACAGAGATGAACTTTCCTATAAGTAAAGGAAATGGACGTGAAAAATTCAAGAAAAAACTTTTTATTGTGGGGATGGTCAAGCACTGGAAGAGATTGCCCAGATGGGTTATGGAGTCTCTGTCTATGGAGATACTCAAAACCCAAATGGACGTGGGCCTGGCCAGCCTGCTCCAGCTGACCCTTGAGTCACCTTGGACTAGGTG
Source organism: Falcunculus frontatus (assembly GCA_013398115.1). Taxonomy (NCBI): domain Eukaryota; kingdom Metazoa; phylum Chordata; class Aves; order Passeriformes; genus Falcunculus; species Falcunculus frontatus. Next base: position 78,276 of record VZRV01008903.1, on the reverse strand, counting down.
ATCTCAAGAGGTACCTTCCAATCTAAGAGATTCTGTGACTCTCCAAGTGGTATCACTGAAGTGAATAACACTTCTCAGTTGCTGCTAAACATATAAAATCTAAAAAGGATAAACAAAGGAAGAGAGCTACTTACCCATGAGCGTCTTTTTTCCTGGAGCATTTTATTATAGAAATGTTTTCCTTATACTCTTTGCAAAGAGGTGCTCTCTTCAGCGCCTGATAATGCGGTGGTAATCTGTTCGAGAATTTGAATAATTATTTTGTACTACCTCCTGAAAATGTTTTGCTTTAGTGCAAAGGTGCAGTGATATTATAATCAGATGCTAAATCTTCAAGAAATTTCATGAGATGTTACTAAGCCAATATAAGGCCTGAGAGACTTTGTGAACTTCTTTCTAAATCTTTTCATTACTTGAAAATCCTGTCATTTGATTCAACATTGTTCATGAGCCAGGACAACATGATGCACTCCCTTGAACCAGGCCCTGAATGAGCTCTTTCTGTAGCACAAAGCATAGTGGTTTCTAACAACTACAGGAATTTTGGCCCAGATCACACCAGTTAAAGCACTCACTGGTTATTTCTAGAACTCAATGTGTAAATTCCAACTTTTATAATACCTATAGATTATCCTGAAAAAAATTTTATTATTTCCCTGTTTAATATTGACCTATGGAGATGCACAGTAGTTCGGTGGTATGAGATTCTGTGCACGTGTGGAAAGCAGCGTAAAAGAGCAGTTTGTTCCATGGTCTTTGTAATACTGCATCTGAACCTGGAAAACATTTCTCTTTGTTCCTTACACCTTGGGTGTAAACTGATGGGCTGCAGATTTCAGAAATCCTTTTGTGTAGGTTTGTATGCAGGTTTTTATGGCTTTTTTTGTTTGCTTGTTTGAGGGTTTTCTGGGGTTCTTTTCTCTTTTTTTTTTTGTTGTTGTTTGGTGTGGTGTCCCACTTACTCCCCCTCCCATGTCACCTGGCATGCCTGTTCATGCAGACCTCTTGCCAGTAATGCAGCTTTAATTTATTCAGTTTCCCTGAGAAACAGGTTTCCTTAAGTCAACTGTAGGTAAGGAAAGATGATAGCTGGGTTGTTTAATTTAATTTTACTTGTGGCAGAAAAAAAAAGTAGTTCAGTCATTGTACATTTGTTTCAGAGTAGTTCTAAGAACATAGCAAGTAAGTATGAAAATTAACAAAATATGCATAATAATAAATAATTTTAACATATTGCTTGGATGCTGCATGGGGAGGTTGTGCTAAATACAGGTGTACTAAATACAGCAAGAAAATTCTCGTATATTTCTCTTATGACCAAAAAATTTATCAAACTGGGCATTGATTCTTAAGAACCAGATGAGAAGAGTGGCAGCAAGGTACTACTGTGGATACTATTGCATTGTACAAAGAAAGGAACGCCTATAAAGAAGAGAATTCAGGCAGATCACAGAGTACTGAAAAGGTAAAAGAGGACATTATTTATTGTTGTTCTTATCAAAGGGTTAAAAACCTGTTATGTTGAGGAATATATAGATAAAGGCAAAAGGTCTGCCCCGAGAAGGTCGAAATGGAGCGGTATTGCGAAGCGGCAGGGCAAGCGCTACCGGGCGCGGGGCCTCTGCCCATAACCAGTTCAAGCTACGGACGAGAGACAAGGCGGAGGACTTTCTTGCATCCCCGTGTTCAAGCTCACATTTGCCGACCGAAAGGCGTTTTTGTTTTGGAGTGGCAGTCGTAGGCAATACAGAAGAAAATTCAAATTCGTTACTGTTCGGGTTTAACCGAAGGAGTGCAAGTTACAGGGAAAGTGGATGAAAGGTGCCCACACGCAGAGCGATCCGCCCCGTTCAGTCGGTGGGAAGGGGGGCGTACGAGGGGCACGGCGGGGAGGGAATCTCTGGCGCCCGCCCCCCGCCTCCGGACTCGCTCTGCTGCCGCCAGTCAGGGCGGCGCGACGGGCCTGGGCACGGGGCAGCGCATCCCTGGCCGGCGTGCCTGCTGCCCTGTGGTAACCCCGGGACCGCGCTCCGCCGGGGTGAACGACCGCCGCCGCCGGCTGCTCGCTCTGCCGGCGGCCCCAGCCACCCCTCAGCCGTCACCACATCGCCTTATCGCTTAGCAACACCGCGCGGGCCCCGCGATTGGCAGGGCCGCGCCCCCGCCCACGTGCCCCCGCCTCCGTATTGGGTGCCGTCCCGGGATTGCGCGTTCGGCCCCGCGTCCCTTCCCTTTGTGCGCCGCGGGTGCGCGCGGGCGCTGCGCGATCTGAGCGCGCTTGGACCTGCGCCCGCCGAGGCTCCGCGTCAGTCGCCGAGCCACGGTGCCGGCACTGCGCGGCCGTACTCCCCACAGTGTACCTACCCGCGGGGAGGTGGGAGAGGGACACGAAAAGGTCCGCGCCCACGGGGGGTCGGCGCTGTCTCGTCCCCGGCCCAGCCAGCCCAGAGTCAGGCGCGCCCGGCCTTCCACGGCCTCCAGTACGGGGCGGGGCGGGGCGCGAGAGCTTGGCCCGGTGCCGCGGGCACGGGGGCCCGCCTGTGTCCGCCCCGGCCTGGCCAGGGTCCCCTCCTCCCGTGGAGCGGTTCCGGGGGGTAGGGGTTGGCATCACCCCGGGTCCGACTCGGGGCGGCCCTGCCCCGGCTCTCATTGGACTGCGGCGAGGAGTAAACTGTCAGCCCATGTGGCGTGGCCGCCGGAGGTGGCGACTGCTTAAATAGCGGTGGGAGCTAGAGGGAGATAGTGAGGAGAGCGCGGAGTATCGGCCGTGCGCAGCTCGGCACCGGCCGTCGCAGCGTCCACCCGGAGCGCCCGCCCTGCAGCATCCCGACCCCGCGCTGAGCTGACGACAGTCTTACTGACACGAAGCCATCCGCACCTGTGCAGGTATCGGCGGGACAGCGGGTGCGGCGCGGTCAGGAGAGCGGCAGCTTCTGCTCCAGGCTCCGCGGGCCGCTGCGCCCCGCGGGTGCGCCGGGGGAGGCTCCATCTTGCCCTCTACGTCGGGTGGGCGATGAGGGTCCGCGGGCTCGGTCCGCACGACCCGAAGGTTCCGTTCCCCGGCCCCGGCGTCGCCGCGCCCTGTTGCTGCGGGCCGCTCTCTCATGGCCCAGCGCGGCCGTTCCGGGGAGAGTCCCCCACCTCAGCGGCTGGTTACCGCGCCGCCGCCTCCCGCTCCGCCCGCCTGGCAAGGTGGCTGCATTGTGGTGCTGGCGCTCGGCCATCTTGGCGGCGGGCGGGGACCGNCGCGCCCGCCGCGGAGCGAGCAGCGCCCGCTGCGGGGCTGGGCGGCCTCGGCGGCCTCGCGCTGCCGCAGCTGGGGCGCCGAACACCGCACTACCTCGGGTGGGCGCCGGGGCTGGACGGGCCGCTCTGCCCGGGCAGCGGGACGACGGCGCTGCGCTCTCCACGGCGTCCCGGCTTAGCGCGAAGGTACGGTCGTGGCAAGCTGAGGAAGCTTGTACGAGAGGAGATCGGCGCTCGCTATTGTGAAAGGAGACTCGCCAATAGGTCGTGGGAATCCATCTGAAAAAACGTGCCGTGTGTACTGCTAAACTATTTTTTCCCACTTCGGTATAAACCAACGGCCCACACGAAGTAACCTGGTGATCGTCCACCAGTATGGATTTGATGATGCGTGATCATCTTCTCTCTTTTGCACCTGTTTGGTTCTTATTCCACGTTCCTTCTCTAGCATACGGCACTTTAAGATACTGAATGCCTATTTTCCTAGCTAAAAGCTTTATTTGGATGCTTAAATTTAAACAGACAGTATTAAGGCTGTGTAAGTTAACTTGCATACTCCATCAGACCACCTTTTGGGGGCTTTGGAGCATGTCTTGTCTTACAAAATGGGAGAAGAAACCTCAAGCCACATGAGCAAAGGGTTCAGCTTTTCCTGCAGCCTTTATCCTTCTTGAAACAAAGTGAAAATGACAGTACATTCTGAAAGGCTGTATTTAGTGGATGAATTCAGAGAATGAGGGCAGTAATGAACAGATATTTTTGCAGACATGATATAGTCATACTTGGGACTTAGATTTTTATACAGGTAATTTCTGACCACTTGAGAATCAACCAAGCTGTGTTGATTCCATGAGCAAAGTCTAACTTACTTTTTCTCCAGTAACAGCTTTGAAACAGATTGTGTTTCCCACTAAATAGGGTGTTTTAAATATGAACACACTCTACTGTTTTTCATTTGTGTTGTGGTCACCAGGACAAATACAGACCTGAAACAGAGGCATTTGAAAGGCCTTTGTTAAATTGAATCTGTAACATTCAGATTGATGGTAGCCAAATGCTTTCCAAACATTGAAAGCTGGACTATGTTTGCCTCTATTCTGTGAAGGGGTTTTTGGAAGCAGGTGTTATAGCTCTTCATAAGTGAAGTTTCTGTGTAAGGACAATTTTTTATTAAAAATTTTAGAAATGATAGTCAGAGATTAGGAAACCTGGGTTGTGATGTAAACATACTGAAAAACAAAGGAAACAGTCCTTTCGTCAATATCTGTGCTGAAGAAAGCTGTGGGGGAGTCATGAGTGTTTCATTTTACAACGATGAGAGCTCCAAAAAAGATGAAGATTTGGACTGCCTAGAAACAGTAGCAGAGCTGGCTTTAAGGATTCTGTCCCACCATGATGACAGCTATCAAAATAACAGTGAAATAAATATATTGCTCCTGTCTAGGAAAAGGAAATGTGCATCAGGCAAAACAAGATTCGGGGTTTGTCATTTCTTTGCGAACAGCTGTTTCTCCCTCCTTCTCTCCTTTCTTTCTTCACCAAACCCCAGTGAACAAGTTACATCAGAATAAGTTTATGTTTGGTGGTTGGCGAGTCAGGTATGAGCGGGCAAAAGCAATCAGACTTTACTTTCACATTTTTGTTTGTTCGTGAGTTTTGGGTTTGGATTTGGATTTTTTGGCTTATCTTTCCCTCTGTAAGCTTACATGCTTAATGGTCAGAGGGTTATTTCTGTAGGGAAACAGTAGATAGAAGTACTGTAAAAAAGTTGTACAGCTGCCAGGGATGGTGGAAAATGACGATTAATACTTTTTTGCTTAATTTTTTGTGCCAAATTACTGAGGGACTGAAAAACAAATGTTTTAAATGCAATGAAAACAGTATTTCAACTTACGAGTAGCTTTGATACCAGAAGGGATTGTTAGTTATTACTAGTCACAAACTGAATGAGTCAGCAACACGGTAGAATTGCTAAAAAATATTATGCAAATCCAGTGAGATGGTAGTTTAGGCTTAACTGAGGTGTCTACTGCGCTGATATTTTGGCAGAGGGAGGGAAGGTTGGCTGTGGTGTATTTGCTTCTCTCCACTCAATTAGAAACACAGGCTGTCTGAGGAAAATTCACACAACTCAATTTAAGCAAAAGCATGGCATAAACTGATGGAGAAGGATGTTAGCATGTTAGATGGATTCAGCAAATACCGCCTTAAGAAATAGAAGACACCTGTTTGTCCCTCTTTATCTTCGTCTCCTGTTTTGACCTGTTGCTTTTGAACGCTTTGCTCATCAAAGGTAGTAGGGGCAGGCTGTTTGTATGCGTGCTATAGTCTAATCTCCTTTAAAACAGCTGTAGAAATAAATGTTCTGTGCTATGCCCTGTACTTGAAAATCTGTCAATATACTCTGTTACTGTGTATAGTCAAAAAATGCTCTACAGAAAACAAGTCTCTAATAAAGTAAAATAATAATGCAATACACCATTTGGGGGCAAAGTCAATCAACTTTAAAATGGTTTACCTGCTTGTTATCTGTCAAGGAAGACCGAAAACATTGTTGGTAGCTGTAACAGCTACTTTAATCACTCTTTAATCAGGGATGGCTTAATATTCATGGCTTTTCTTCTGACCACTCTTTTTTTTCCAACAGCAGATCCTCTCTGCTGTCTGCTGCTTAATCCATAATTTGTATTTTATCTTAGGTGTATGCATTTGGAGCTCTTTGTAGCAAGTCTAAATCTTTCTGGTTCTTTGTGTATTAAAATATTTTAATTTGTGGCTCTTGTTCTTCTGATTTTGATTACTGCATCATCTTTTTCTCCACCTTTGACATAGTCTTGCTCAACTACGTTCATAACAAGTTGGCAAAAATTGTTTTGCTGATGAATTTCATAACTTCACTGTCTCAAAGGAATATTTCGTCAATTGGTTGTACCTGGATAGAGTTTTTCTGATACTCCAGGGAAAGAGATGTGGGATGGGAAGGAACAATTACCATTTTCATGTCTCATATCTTAAGCTTAAATTGTAAACTTTGTGCCCGAGATCTCGCTTTCCCTGCCCCAGCACAGAAATGCTGAAAGTGTAATAGAGTTGCGGCCCTTGGTTGGTTTTTACAGGTACAGTGGTGAGGCCAGTAGTAAAACTGACTTACTAGTTTTGTGTGATTGGAAAAATGGAGCGGTTTCTCTTCAGCACTGAGTGGACTGGGCCTGTTAATACCAACTTAAGTTTTGGGGACTAGTTTCTCAGTAAGGACCTTGCTTAATTTGGCCCTTAGTGTTTCCTTTCTTAAATGAACGAGAGTGGAATAGACCTTCTGTCGTTTGGGTGTTTAGCACAAGACCTAGAAATCTAAGATGTCCTTTTGGGAGCGCTTTTGTTTCTGCTCCCAGAAGGAATGGACTGGGTGAAGTAATCGTCTCTTCTGCTTCAGTGTTAGGTGTTGCATAATTCCACAGTTACTCCACAGATCTGAATCAAGATTACTGTTGAAGGAAAGAAGGGTGAAAGAAATCAGGCAGCCTCTGTGGTGTTATGTTCTGGCAAAGCTACATCTCAGCTGTGCAGAGGGCTCTGCTTTCCTTCTGCACACCCCAGCAACCTCATGCAGCTATGGGAAAGTGTTACCTTGCCTGGGCAGTGTAATGTGTGGATGGAAGAGGGGCCTGTTTCTTGCTCAAAAGCATCACGAAGTCCTGAAAGAAGCTGCAAAACAATGCCAAAATGAAACGTCTTGGGTTGAAAAAACAGCCATCAAGTGCTCATCAGAGAGTACCCATTAGTGCTGTATTTTGGAGAAGATGATCAGCCACCAGTGGCACTTAAGCAATGGGCCTGCATGCCACTATGTAGCGTAATACCTGATGGAAGTCAAACTTCAGCTCTTTCGTAACAAACTTTTTCCTTCAAAGTTATTAAGGCAGGCTTGTTTGAATGCCTAGTTTTCTTTGTGTTTTTTACTTGTTTAAAATCCCACACATAAAAGAATATTTTGCCTCTACTTACCAGAAGGATTATATAAGAAAGTACTGTTAATGCTTACTATCTCTTTGGTTCCTGCAGCCATACTTTTATTTATTTTTATATTAAAAAACCCCCACCATATATATGGGTATTTCCCCTACTCCTTTAACTTGTCCATTTAGGATCTAAAATTATAATTTGAATTTAGCTGAAACATCAAGTTAACTTGCCTCCTCTCTACTTAGTTTTTAATATATTTTACTGTAATAGAAAATAAAGGAGTGTAATATATGGTGCTGTGGTCTGATACAGGTGCCCTGCCATACCATGTTATGCAGCACAATGTTCTCTTGTGGTATTTGAGATTGGGGTCTCGAATGCAAATTTCTTGGGACAACAGCTGAAGTTTTTCGTCCTGTCTGTATTCCAGATCTGTTCTGCCAAATCATACCTTAAAGCACCACCCTCTGTCATGTGTAGTCAGTTCCACATTCACAGTTCTCTAAGCATGTGGCAATGCAGGGTCCAGTTAGGAAACACTCTAGATGTAAAACTTACTTCTTTGGTGTTGACATTTAAAATGATGCTAAATTGTACTGTAATCTTTGTGCTTTGTATGGGTTTTCTCCTCTGTGTGTGTATGGGGGGTTGTTTGGTTTCTTGTTGGTTGGCTGGTAGGGTTTGGGTTTTTCGTCAGGTTTTTGTTTGCTCGGAGTTAATGGGGGGGGGGTTCAGGGTTATGTTGTTTATTTTGTAGGGGGTGGTTTTGTGCAATTTCGTAGTTTTGTTTGTTTGGTGTTATTTTTTTTTCACGTCCAACAAATCTTTTGATTATTGATTCTTAAGTTAGGATTTAACTTTGGAATGATTGTAGAACTTGTTTTGCTACCTGTTAGGTTGGCCTTGTAATTATGTATTTTACTATGTGTATTTCATAATTTCTCCACCCACCTCTGCTACAGCATGTTAATCTTTCTTCTCTGCTGACTTCACAGAGGCTCTGCATTCAGTAGAGGTAGACTTACTCATTTCCTGGTTGTCATGTAGAAACTGATGATTCTCTGAGCCTGATGCTTCTTCAGGATCATTTTTTCCCACCCGTATCAACCCCATGGATCTTATGGTCCATTTGATTAGTTGGGATTTTTTTTTTTTTTTTTAAAGTAGTAGAGACTTCATGGGCTGTTCCTGTGTGGGTGTTCCTGCAAATACGCTTGTTTGTCACAACACGTCAGGAAGACAAGACACATATACTTTCCTCTATGTGAAATCTTACTAGCCTTACTGCTTTGTGGATCTCAGCAACAGGGTGAAGTTAAGAGATGGAGGACGTGGTGATTGCAGGCATAGCAGGAAAGCTGCCAGAATCTGAGAACTTGCAAGAGTTTTGGGAGAACCTGCTTAATGGAGTTGATATGGTCACAGAGGATGATCGGAGGTGGAAACCAGGTGAGTGCTTCTTGTCCCTCCTTTTGGAGCCCTGAGTTCTGAGTGTTTTAGAGGAATTATCCTATGAAAAGAGAATTTATGAGATCAAAACCCTGCCAGACCCGAATTAACTTCTGATAAATCATCAAGAAATTCAGTAACAGAATACTTTCATGAAGGTCTCACGCAATCCATTTTATAATGTTATGTCCTATGCAGTAGCAGCTAATAAATAATATGTAGCTTACCTCCAAATAAAAGTGCATTCTGACAGAGCAGCTAGGCAGCATTAATCCTGTACCCGCTCTTGACAGCTGTGACAGTAAGACAGCTCTGACATTTTTCGGGGTTCAGAAGTAGCCCAGGGATTCCAGTTGTGTGGTTTATGACTTTTTACAATGTTCCTTTTTTGTCTGATTGTCCTTTTGAAGTGTTTGGCACATGTCTACCCAATTCAAGCTAGTGATCTGCAGAAGTCAAAAGCAGCTTTTGTTTTTCTTCTGACTGGTGACTGACCGGAACCACTGATTTAGACTATATGTGCTTGGTACAACTTGCCAAAGGAAAAATAGTTAAACTAGATAGATGTCTTTTGCTGCTATATCCAGGAGAGTCCTAAAAGTTACAATTGTTTTTGCTAATGCAGCATTCTCATTTCCAGATGAGGCAGGTTAGTAGATACTCATGCAGCCCTCTGGGTAGTGTACAGGGGAGTGAGGTTTCATGTGTAATTGAAAATCGGCTCTGGTCATTCTGTACTGTGTCTCTGAGCTTGTAGCTGCTTCACCATTGATGTGTTTTGTGACTCAGTGTTGAATTTTTCTTCACAGGAATTTATGGACTGCCCAAGAGAAATGGAAAGCTCAAGGACATAAGCAAATTTGATGCATCTTTTTTTGGGGTTCACCCCAAACAAGCTCATACAATGGATCCTCAACTCCGCTTGCTGTTGGAAGTTTCTTATGAAGCTATTTTGGATGGAGGTAAGTAGATAAATGACTGAAGAGGGAGAATTAAGCTGTATTGACATGCACCTGTGTGATGAGAACTCTTAACAAGGGAAAGTCATCACATTAGAGAGGAGACCATAGACATAGTAGAGAGGTTACCAGATCCCAGTATAAGGGTTAGAACAAAACTGTTTTCTCTGGAATGCAGACCAGGAAATTGGTGCTGACTGCCAGCAAATCTGTACCTGCATCATATGGTACAACCAGTATGACAGAATCACTTTAACAGTCAACAGTTCTAGAGCTTTTCTATGTTCTGCTCTACTCTAATATTCCGTAATAATTCCTTTGTAAGAGGAGAAGAAGGATGACTTGATTAGAATTCTCATCCATGATCTGAAAGAATGACAGATGGCTTGATGTATTCCTGTCTGTTGGCCGGATTCTTGGAAAACCTGTAGCATTTGATCTGTTTCTATAGAAGGTTTTCCTAGGAAATGTGCTTTCAGAAATAGGGCTTTTCTCTTCTATGACTGCCAGTATTTTGAGATTTTGATTTACTTATCCACTGAGCCAAGAAATTTATTCTTCATGTTAATCAGTTTCATGTCAGAACATAAGCACATAGGGAAAAAGTTGGAACCAGCTCACTAGTACTGACTAGTTATGAATTGAAAGCGGGCAAACTTAGGTTAGATATGAGGAGGAAATTCTTTATTGTCTGGGTGGTGAGATATTGGAACAGGTTGCCCGGGGAGGTTGTGGATGCCCCAGCCCTGGCAGTGTTCAAGGCCAGGTTTGATAAGGTCTTGAGCAGTCTGGTCTAGTGCCTGTGGCAGTGGGGGTTGGGACTAGATGATCTTTTAAGGTGTCTTCCAACATTTAACATTGTGATTCTGTGACTTACTGAAATTAACTGCTTCTCTGCTTCTGAACCTCATTCTTTATTGTCTGGGTGGTGAGATATTGGAACAGGTTGCCCGGGGAGGTTGTGGATGCCCCAGCCCTGGCAGTGTTCAAGGCCAGGTTTGATAAGGTCTTGAGCAGTCTGGTCTAGTGCCTGTGGCAGTGGGGGTTGGGACTAGATGATCTTTTAAGGTGTCTTCCAACATTTAACATTGTGATTCTGTGACTTACTGAAATTAACTGCTTCTCTGCTTCTGAACCTCTCGCTGGAGATTGAATATTCTGTCTCTAAGACATCTGAAGCACAGAGAAGGAACAGCAGAGATTTCTGACAGTTGACCTTGCTGTGTGGTTTTTTGGAGCAAAGTTGTTTCTTGTTCTGGTTGTCGGCCATTTTTGTACTTAAGAATTCTCATTTCTGTCTTGTACTCCAGATCTGGGCTGGAGATAGATATTGATGTGCTCACATGACATTCCAGGAGCTGTGATTTTTCTCCCCTTCAGTCTGCTCCTTTTCTCTGTACTGGAAGTTATCTGTTAGCTTCTCTTGTCAGCATTTGTACTTTTCATAGTTGGTGCACTTTTTAACACAAGACTCTTAGCAGTGCCCAGCTACGCTGAAAACCTGTGTCAGGGCACAGTATGTTCTGGCCAAAAGCCAATACCAAACATCTGATGGACTCTGAAGTAAGACACGTAAGGTCGGCAGTTGAAACGGATAAAAGATTGTTAAAGGTAAGGGAGCAATGCTGCCGGAAAGGGACAATAAGTAGTTTTGGTTGAACTGGTACCGGTGTACCTGGTATCTCCCCAGTTTGCGCCTCATTATGTTTACTGTAATCTACCTTCCAATCCCCATAGGTATTAGTCCGGCCACCCTGCGTGGCACAGACACAGGTGTATGGATTGGTTCCAGTGGGTCAGAAGCTGGCGAAGCCCTTAGCCAAGATCCAGAAGAGCTTTTGGGATACAGTATGACTGGCTGTCAGCGTGCTATGCTTGCCAACAGGATCTCCTACTTCTATGACTTAACAGGTAAGTGCCCCCCAAAGCTGTTGATGCTGATCAGCAATTGCAATTTCAACATGATTGTACCACAGTTGATGTAGAGGACTGGGATGGATATGATGGCATAGATCCCTTTTGGAAAGAGAAAATAGCATGTAACTATTCTAAGGAGGCATATGAGAAGTAAAAAAAATATGTAGTGACTATATGATAAGACTCCTTGTAAGGCTTTATAACTCAGCTGCTGCTGCTGGGCATAGCTGGTGTTCATCTGAAGGATGGTGATGTCAGGAAGCTTTTAGAAAAAGGCCGTAGTCCTTTCTGGCCTTTAGACTGCTATTTGGTATCAAGATATGTGGAAGTCAGCTAGACCAGAGATAAACTGCTACTGACTGTGGCAGTTGGCTTTTTTTTGAGTAAAGTGGAAGAAGTAGGAGAGCCGCAAAAATTATGATTGAAGGCATAGGTATGATTCAATCCATGTAGGGTATTGAAGGGAACGGAGAGGTGGAAATTGATCTGAATTGCAGCAGAGAACGGAGAGAATGGCAAGGGTAGCTCCAGGAAGGGCAAGGGATTTTTATTGACAAAAATGGGTAATTAGATGGGACTTGCCTGTAAAGCTGTGTTCTCTTTTTGATGGAGAGGCAGAATTTTTAAAAATGCCCTTAAGACAAATGTGTTCAGAATTTTTTCCCACCTTTCTCATGCCTTACCTTGTAAGTAGGCAGAGATGATGGTTCTAGTCTCCCATTGCATCGGGTTTATCTGCTATGTTCTGAAGCAACTCTCATTTAACATAGTTTTTAATATGTTTCTTGTAACCCTGTCCTAGTCTTTGGAGAAGAATCTAGGAAATAAGGGTTGTTTTTTTTTTCCTTACGTTTCTTAAGGACCAAGCCTCACTATTGACACAGCCTGCTCCTCTAGTCTCGTTGCTCTGGAAAACGCTTATAAGGCAATTCGTCATGGGCAGTGCAGTGCAGCCCTAGTAGGAGGAGTCAACCTCTTGCTGAAACCCAACACATCTGTGCAGTTCATGAAACTGGGTATGCTTAGTCCTGACGGTGCCTGCAAGGCTTTTGATGTTTCAGGTAAGGCATAAGTACAAAAGGTAATGTTGTTTGAGAGTAACTTACTGTACAGCCTGTGACCAGCTACTCTTTCAATACAGCAAAGAGCTAGCCTTGTAGTTGTTCCAAGGTGCACTGTTTGGGACATACCCTGGACCTGATTTATGTTGCATGCTCCATTGAACCTGGAAAACTAACTGTAGGGAAGAAACTGACACCGTATGTTTCATCCCTCTGCCTCTGGGGAGAAGAAATAGCTGTCTCTTGATGGAAATTTTCTGTTGTCATTTGTGATGAGCACTGTGTCTTTCTAGGACATTAAATTTTTCTTTAAAAGAAATAGGTATGTCATATTCTCAAAACAGTCTATTGTAAGCGGTAATCTTACTGCATGGTGTTTGGGAACATTTTACGAAGCAGAGCAGAAGTTGTGACTTGTTCTCTCTCTGCTCTCAGGAAATGGATATTGTCGCTCTGAAGCTGCTGTTGTTGTTCTTTTGACCAAGAGATCTATGGCAAAGAGGATCTATGCCACAATAGTAAATGCTGGAATTAACACTGATGGCTTTAAGGAGCAAGGTAGGTCTTGAGCTGCTGAAAAGTGAGATACCTACATAACTGTTCAGTTTAGAGTCTTTGCCATAAAAAATGGTCTGTCGTAGGGTTCTTCTTTAGATGTGTGAATGTTTTTTGGTATTTGGGTTTTTTTTTTTTTCATTTTCTGGTTTCCATAATGCAAAGTTCATGACCCTATTATTTTTTAAAGAAGTTAAAGGAGAGAAGTGGTGATTTCTACTGAAGGAACAGCAGTGTTCTCTTGCTAGTTTAGCATTCCTCAGGACATCTCTGCAGTAACTTCTCCACTGATGGTAGAAATGTAGGTACAGTGTTACAACTGTAAAGCTCTTACTCTACTGTTATCCAGCTTCTCCTGCTCTCCAGTTGTGGAGACACCAAGCTTCACGTTTTGCTTGACCTAGACATCTTCTAGTATTCTGTTAACCGGTATCTTTCCACCCTAGTCTAACTCATTGCTTTAGGTTAATTTCTGGTTCCTCTGCTCTTCTTACAAAGAGCCTGAGAGGCTTATTGTGTTTGGTGCGAAGGACACGGTGAAAAGGTCTTTAGTTTAATTTGGTTTTTTGGGGGGGGGCTTGGCAGCCCAAAGCAAATGAAAGGATGCTAAAATCAGAACAGGAAGCACCTGATAGGAAATTGACGGCAATTTTGATCCTAGGTGTGACATTCCCATCTGGAGAGATGCAGCAGCAGTTGGTCAGATCTTTGTACAGGGAATGTGGTGTCAAACCTGAAGAAGTGGAGTATGTTGAAGCTCATGGGACAGGCACCAAGGTCAGCATGGTCCCTAAGAGACTGAGTGTTTTCTTCCCTTGCATCACTTGCTGCACTTTTCCATTAAATTGTTCTTTGTTTTCCCAAAGTGAAACCTTTTTGCCTTCTACCAGTTAGTAGAATATGTTCTGCTTCACTACTTTTGGATTTTGCCCAAACACCATAATCTTTCAGATTTCTCTTTTGGGGTGTGTTTTGGAAGTGCTGGCTAATAGCCATTCTGATTCTCTTCATACTAGGTTGGAGATCCACAGGAAATAAATGGCATTGCAAAAGTCTTCTGTGAGTGTGAGAGGGAGCCACTGTTGATCGGATCAACCAAGTCAAATATGGGTCATCCAGAGCCTGCCTCAGGGCTTGCTGCATTAGCCAAGGTAACAGGGGGCTTGAGAAGAAAAATTAGGGAAAGTGGGGAACACCAGTGTGTGGGATTTTGGTTGGTTGGTTTAGGGAAAATCTGCATTGATTTAGGGTAAAATGTTCACTGATAGTGATAAGAACTCAGGTGCTTCACATGGAAATATTTTTAAAAGCTCAGGTGGCTATCCTGCAAACCACCAAATGTTCAGGTGGCCCTCTGCTGTGTGCACACACTTCAGTTCCTGCTTCCTACTGAATTCTATAGGAGCATAGCTCTCGTCAGAATAAAGGCTTTGGGATTCTTTTGTTAATCCTTATTGATTACTTTGTCAGTCCTTACTCTGGACCTTCCAACAGAACTCTGCCGCAAGTCGTTTGGGTTTGAGGCACATACACGTAGAGGGATTTAGATGTTTGGAGTTGACAATGACCAAAGATTGATAGGCAGTGTAGGCTTTCAGTGCCAGAAGAGCAGCTGATTCTTCTGGCTTTCTGTCAGGGATGTATCATCTCTTCCTCTTCTCTCTTAGGATGGCAAGAAGCCAGGTGAGTTCTTTGGGATGAGGCTACCAGCATGAATAACTGTCTGTCTTAGCAACCAGCTTGCTAACTACTGCTGTAGGCAGACAGTCATCTATTGGCTCTAGCTGCTAAACTGCTTAGCAGAGAGCTAGCTAATGTTCACACTTGCTTGTAAGCCTATTGCCATAGAACCATGCAAACTAGTCACGTACACTGCCACTGCTAGCGTTGTAGACTCTTCAAAGCGGTTACTTGTGACCCAAATACAACTTACTGCGGATAGCCTTATCTGCATGACTATAGCAGTGTCCGTCTCTCTGTAGAGAAAAGTTTAGGGTTTTTTAGTGCCTTTATCTCTGACTGACACGTTCTTCATAGAAGGAATGATAACTTAGTCATAAAATAAGCTTCTCAATTTATACTGTGTTGTATGTAACAAACAGTTTGTTTAGTGTGGTTCTGTGATCTGTCAGGACAGGATCATGACTTTGAGGTACTGTTGCCCCCACCTCTGCACCGAACCCAGTGTTTCTTAGACAGTAACTGTCTCAGGAAGTCTGTGGTTTGTGTAAATGTTTTCTTCTGGAGTTCCATAAAATACTCCTATGTGAGGTGTCAGGAAATTAGATCTTGAAAGTGTCAGATTTCAGACTTGAAGAGAATCCATTAATTATATGGATAGGTAGGAATGAAACTAAGGCTTGCCAAGGCCTCTTCAAGCAAATTCTGGTAAGGAAGGGAAAACTCACGTGCATCTTTGAATTACTCAGCCTGTCTAATCACTTGCTATGCAGCAAAGACAAAGCTTTTTGGTGGCACTGGTGGTATGCTCGCTGTACTGTGCTCTCAAACCTAGGTAGAAACCATGAAAAACTTAAAGTACAGTATGTATCAGTGTAAAGCAACAGCACATTCAAAGTGCATAGTATTATAGGTGTAGGAGGGTATGCATGAAAATACTTAGACTACAGCTTAGACACGTTGACTCTTGAGTTGAAATAGTATATTTATACTGGTTGTTCTCCCAGGTGAGC
The DNA here is from genome assembly GCA_013398115.1 of Falcunculus frontatus. Taxonomy (NCBI): domain Eukaryota; kingdom Metazoa; phylum Chordata; class Aves; order Passeriformes; genus Falcunculus; species Falcunculus frontatus. Next base: position 62,433 of record VZRV01008903.1, on the reverse strand, counting down.
TGCCATGTCTGATAGTCAACTTGGAAGAACAGTTCCCAAGCCGGTATATCTCTCTGACCATTCTGGGGTGATGAAGGAACTGTCAAACATATAGAGCACACTCCATTTGTAGCTGACCTCGTAGTTTGCAATTTGCTGGGCTTGTTCCACAGATGAATGTGGGCTTGGTGTCATGAGCTGTATGTAGAGAGAAGCTACTAAGAGAAGGGAGCTCTTGTTTTTTTTGGCACAGATATTTTGTTCCTCACATTGTTCCAGTACTTTCCTTTGGCTCTGTCAGTTCTGACCAGTCTGCTGTTTCTGCTTTTTTGAATCAAGAAGACAACAAATGGGTGTAAAGCAGCAAGCAGACTTCTTTACCAGTGCTTCAGCTTGATTCTTTTGCAGCAAAGCAAGAAATAGAAGCATTTCATTGTGATAAGGAAGAGGATTTGTGACTCTGTGTGACTGGGGAGGAATGAAGTGGAATGTGATAAAGGGATGGGATCTGAAAGGGGAAAAAGATGATGTGATAGTGTTAGTACCTAGGCTGCTTTTCCAGCAAGACTGCATGGCTTGCCAGTTAGAGTCTGGAAGCTAAACTTAAGGCTACTACGCTCAACTTCTGCTGACTTCCTGCATGGTCTTAAAATTTGCCTAGGTGATGCAGTTGCTACCTCAGTAACATCAACAATGCTATTCTCTGAAATGTCCCTTTATCCAAACACAGAGAACTGCTTTAGAATATGCTATGTGGTCATTTGTAGTAAAATAATAACAGCAAAAGAATGTTTGTCATGAGACAAAGTGGAGCACAGAACACTGTTTTTCTTTCAGGTCATTCTCTCTCTGGAACATGGGCTGTGGGCTCCAAATCTTCATTTCAATGCCCCAAATCCAGATATTCCTGCCTTACAAGATGGCTCTTTGGAGGTAGTTTGTAAACCAACACCGGTGAAAGGTGGCCTTGTCAGTATCAACTCTTTTGGCTTCGGAGGTGCTAATGCTCATGTCATTCTGAGGCCAAATAAGAAAAAATGCCAGCCTCTGGAGACTTGTAACATGCCAAGACTGGTTCAGATTTCTGGCAGAACCCAGGAAGCTGTGGAAACACTAATTCGAGAGAGCAGAAAACATGGAGGATGCAGCCCATTTGTAAGCCTGCTCAGTGATATCTCTGCAGTTCCTGTGTCCTCCATGCCCTACAGGGGCTACACACTGGTTGGCACTGAAAGTGACATAAAAGAGGTTCAGCAAGTTCAAGCATCTGGTAGACCACTCTGGTACATATGCTCAGGTAGGTGTGCAGCGTTGGGTCCAGGCTTTTCCATTCCTCTGTAGATCTGGGGCTTGAGCAATTGCATTCTGTGCACTAATGCTATTTTACAGTGTAGCAGGAGGAAATATTTTGCAACCTGTGACATGTCTAGGAGTCTTGTGTTCCCTGTATTTTATTAAAACCTTCCAACTTAACTGTCTTCTGATTGTAGTGAAGTCCAGCAAAATAAAAAATGGTGCCTAATTTAGAGAATGTTAGAAGCATACAATGTTTTAGTTAGACTTCTTTAACTGCCAGAGGAAGTGTGTTGTGTCTACTCCTGTTTCAGAGTATTACTAAAGCTCACTTTCTCCTTGCCTATCCTGCAGGCATGGGAACACAGTGGAAAGGCATGGGCCTGAGCCTTATGAAGTTGGATCTGTTTCACCAGTCTATATTGCGCTCAGATGAGGCTTTGAAGAACACAGGCCTGAAGGTCTCAGACCTGCTGCTGCAAGCAGATGAGAACACTTTTGATGACACTGTCCATGCATTTGTTGGACTAGCTGCTATTCAGGCAAGACTCAAAGGGCTAGTGGAGGGGGGTCGTGGACTCAATCCACATAAGCACCTTCTGCTAATTTGTCTGTTTGGCTGGCAACACTTTATACCGATTAATGGAAGCTTGTTTTATGTAATCAGCGAGTGGCAGCTGTTAGAAATACCTCTCTGAAAGGAGGGAGTGTGTTGTGCCCTTGACAGTTTTGGGCTTTGGCATTTAAATGTACATAACAAACCTTTTTGGTACAGACATTCTTGGCCTCGCTGCTTTTTTCTTACAGGATGTTTGGACTAATATTGGTCTGAACTGATTCATGTGTGCATCTGTGTGTATGTGACACAGTTGCTTCCTTTAAGAGACTAAGGAATGTCTTTAAGTTTTATGCAAATGTTTGTGCCAAGGAGCTAGGTTCCGTTTAATGTCTTCTAAAATTTGTTCTGCAAATGAACTAAGTCAAGCTGAATGAAGTCTCTTCTTGATTCTGAGTGTCAATGTGGGATTCATGGTTTCTTAATAAACTAGAGGCCATGCTTTTAAAGTGATCTGGAAAGCTGGTCTTGCCTCTTACTTTGTACAGACACATTCTTGGCAGCCTCGTGTTGTTGGGAATATTTTCTTAGTGGAAAACTACGTTGTGAAGAGGCCCAGACAATACTGGAATTGCATGATGATTCTTGGGATTGCTTTGAAAGGAGGATGGAGCTGCAGCTGTGGGGGGAAGAAAAAGCAGTGAGGCCAAGAATATCTGTACCAAGAAGTTTATTACGTACTTGCTACTGCTGTGTACCTTTGAGTCCTGACACCCGCTTACTCTGGCATGGAATCAGTAATCTTACTTCTGCTTGCAGATTGCTCAGATTGATATGCTGAAGGCTGCAGGTCTGCAACCCGATGGGATTTTGGGCCACTCAGTGGGAGAACTAGCTTGTGGCTATGCAGACAACTCCTTAAGTCACGAAGAAGCCATTCTCGCCGCTTATTGGCGGGGACGATGCGTTAAAGAGGCTAAATTGCCACCAGGAGGAATGGCTGCTGTTGGTAGGTACACCCTTACCAAAAGAGTGATGGGGGAAAGTGCATCTGATCTCTCCTGTATGCCATTGGGATAAAATTGGTCTCTGAAACGATCATGTCTGTAAAATCTTGGCCACCTTTGCCTCTTCTTTTTTTTCTTCTGATGTAGAACAGGTTATTAAATATTTAAGGTGATTCAGTGGTAGTGGTCTCTGTCCTGGAATACATCAGGATTGGTAATCCATCCAAAATTTAGGTGGGGATGAAGGGATTTATTGTCAGGTGGCCAATGACACGCCTGATAAATAATCACCTTGAAACGAGGTGAAAATGTAATGCACTGAGTTTTTTGGCTCTTGATAGATATATACCATACACACAGAGATGTGTGTATATGTATATATATATTTTTTTTTTTAGTGTTTTTTTTTATAAAGGAGACTTCTGATTGTCTGCAAGAGTAATGAGATGTGAAAATAGTAAGCCACTATTATGTAGTGGGCAGCTGGCTAGTGGAATTTACTATGGCCTAATAGCACTTACGAATAAGCTTTCTCCTGATCAAGCTTTGCTTTGTGTTTGTGTAAGTCATATAGTTTTGCCCATTGTCGGGTAAAATTTTGGACCCAGCAGTTTTGCTTTGTGGTGTGGTTTTATAGTGACTTACGTGTTTAAAAGTAAAATTATTGTTGGTAGCACTGTTGTTCTGTTTCTTATTGGACATAGTGGTCAATTAAAACCTGAAACACTTAGGAGAAAAGCTGTTGCAGGTATAATGCAGTATATTGGACTAGATCACTTGTTATAATCCCAGATTTCTTAATTTAAGTAATGCTACAAAGGACTACCTATCTAATTTAGCTTTTTTTGCCCTTGAGATCAAATTCTGTGGTAAGAGTGTCATTTATTTAGAGTGCTGCATATAGTATGTTTTTGATAATCTGATGTTGATTTCAAGTTCTTCCTGTGACTTATACTTGTGTAATGTATGACCAGATGCTTCATATGTTAACCTAGCATTCCACTAGAGTTACTGATTTCTATGGTTATTTCGTGTCTCTCAGCAATCCAAGCTAGAACAGGGGAGAGAACACACGAGCTTGACTCCTAGGAACTAAGGGCAACATGAGACAAAACAACAATTCTGTAGCTTCTTTGAAAGTGGGTGGGTTACCCCCACCCCATTCGTTAATGGGATGGTGCAAAGATTTGGCCTTCTGTTCCTGCGTTCAGCATAACCGTGATAAATGTCGTGTTAAAGCTCTAGGGTAAATATTCTTAGCTTTTGCAGAATTGTTTTTGGGGGAAGAAGGAGACACCCATCTGTCTCTTGCAAGTCCTTCCCAATTTTGCAAAGTGCTGAATTGAGCACAGTGCAGTTAAGATTGCCTCCTCTTATGAAGCTCATAGCTAGAAGCACTTTTGTTGTCTTATGGTCTTCTGCAGGTCTGACATGGGAGGAATGTAAACAACGCTGTCCTCCAAATGTGGTACCAGCCTGTCACAACTCTGAGGACACTGTCACTGTTTCAGGGCCTCTGGTGAGCATGGAACTGATACAGTGCATACCGGGACTGTGAGTGGGATCTGTGAAGTTCAGGTGTGAAGAAAGCATGAAGCTTAATTAGCGTTCAGCTGCTTGCGAAGGGGAGCTGGATTGAAGTGGTGGAGTGGACATAATACTTTGTATAAACTTACACACTCAAATACTCTGTGAGGGGAAGTGATGTTAGTGCCTCAGTAAGCTAGTAATAAAATCTCTCTTATATCCATGGGCATAGAGGAGGATAAATTATAAGACTGAGAAGGGCAATAACCTCATCCCAGCTATGGCTCCCTTTGAATGGCAGCTGATGAAGGGTATGGAGGGAGTACGGTGGCTCGTACAGATTTCAAGTATTTTGTGAGCTTTTCTCTTAGTTCACTTACATTCCTCTTCTTAGGACTCCGTGAATGAGTTCGTAGCCACGCTGAAGAAAGATGGTGTGTTCGCAAAGGAGGTGCGCAGTGCTGGCGTCGCATTTCACTCCTATTACATGGCATCTATTGCACCAGCACTGCTCAATGTGCTGAAAAAGGTAATATTGCCTGCCGAACTGTGGCTTGCATGGCTTATGCTCTGGCACCTAGGTTGGCTATAGGTGATGTTGAGCTTAAGGGGACCCCTTTCTTTGGAAGGAAGAGGAAATCTCTTGAAGAGCACGTAGACCTCTGTGAGATCGAATGTTTGAAATCACTTGGCCTCAAGCAGAAGGATATCCTGAGCAATCAAGCTGGGAGAAATGACCTGCGAAAAGGAGAAACTGCTTGCTTTTGCCTATTGTATTGTTCTCTATTGCTTGTAACTCTTTCTCCTGTCCTTCTTTCTTGACTGTCTGTAGGTCATTCCACACCCTAAACCTCGCTCAGCACGATGGATCAGTACATCTATCCCTGAATCTCAGTGGCAAAGTGATCTGGCTAGGAATTCCTCTGCAGAGTACCATGTGAACAACCTAGTGAATCCAGTGCTGTTCCATGATGGTCTGAAGCATGTTCCAGAGAATGCCGTTGTAGTAGAGATTGCTCCGCATGCTCTTTTACAGGTATCGTATTTGATTGTTTCAGTATGATACTATATTGATAGTATCACGCTGCTGCAAGGAGGTTGAGGGTCTGAGGACTAGGGAATACTGCAGACTGCAGCTGCTTTTTTTTTGCCTTTTTTTTTTCTTTTTTTCTTTTTCTTTTTTCTGTTATCCCTAGTTCTGAGAACATTTGCTTCCTTCACTACTTCTGAGCTTTTCCCAGTTTTAATGTTTGGTTTTTTGTTTGTCTCTTTGTGGTTTTTTAGGGGTGGTGTATGTTAACATTAACAATAAAAAATCCATAACACACTACCACTTCCTCACCCAGACATTCATATTACTGTCATTATGTTCCTATGCACTTCAGCTAGCTGATAGTCAGCTTTCTGGACTGCATAATGAGTAAGGAAAGCATTTCATTGTTTGGATCTGTTGGAGAATGTGTGCAAAAATTACGGTGGAATGAGACATTCAAAACACTTAACAGGCCTTCTCTATGAAAAAGATCTGTTACCAACTGTACACTGAATTTGGGTTGAGGTTTTGTCTTAAAAGGTGGTGGACAGCAGTGGTGTTTTCCCATCTTATCCTAGACCAAGTAGTCTGAGACCACAGGAGCTTGCTTTTTTCTTAAACTCCTTTCCCTGATGAGATCAGATCATTATTCCTTTCTCCCCACCCTATGAAAATTGATCCTTGTGGAATTAGCTCCATAGTAGAGAATGCAGAACATGAGGTGCGTTGGGAAATAACTTGCTCCACAGGATCAGTGGTGTGGTCTTGTCTCTGTCCCTTGAGTCTCAAGGACTGGTCTTTTTTATTTGGTCTGTGGCATGTGAGAGAAGTCTTAGGAAGAACAGTAGTTACTCGTGAATCAAGATTAATAGTTATACAGTGCTTCTGAGTTTCAATCCAGTGTATTTTTACTACATCATGTTAGTCTTATGCTTTGAAAGTGACTTGAAGGGACAATCAGAGTACAGTTTTTAAATTGGGCAGATATTTTTCTTGATAAAGAGACTATACGCCTCATGTTGAAATCATTGAACAATTTTGGGCTCTAACGCAAGTGACTAAGACTTCATTGTCTGGGCTTGAGAGTGTTCTGGTTTTTCTTCCTTTCTTTTCTCATGTAAAGATCATGGGATCAAACTGAAGAGAAGATAAAAACAGGTCCAGGTGTTCAAGGCTGAGTTTTTTGGTCTCATAGCTTTTGCTTGAAAAATGCACTAGGATACTTCAGACAAGACAGTGCTGCTCCTGGGAAGGGAGTGTGTGCGAGTGGGAGGCATGAGAAGGTGACTTTGCAGTTCTTCAAGTGCAGGTTTTGATTTCACTTCACAGTCTGCTTGGGAAAGGGATATTTGTGTTCTGGCAGAATTACATTAATATTCTGTAGGTTCTGCTTTACCAGGTGTGCAACAGCTTGGGTTGCTGGAAGGGTGCTCTTCCCTGTTAAAGTGGTGTATGTTCCAGCAGCTAGCACAGACACATAAGTGGTTTGAGACCTATAGAGAAAAATTCAGAGAGAAAGTAGTAAGTAATGCCTTCCCACCACTGATTTATGGATTCTCACTTGACCAGGCTATCTTGAGGAGAACTTTGAAACCGACTTGCACCATTCTACCGTTGATGAAGAAAGAGCACAAAAATAATTTGGAGTTCTTCCTAACACAGATTGGAAAGATTCATTTAACTGGGTAAGGAGACTAGGGGAGGAGGGTGAGTGGGATAACGGAAGGGAATTCAGGTCTCTTCTCTAGTGTGCATGTCTTCACATGGATTCAAATACTCCTTCAAGAAACCTTGAAAAAAAATGGGATGTACATTTGTGCTTTACATACTTAGCATGCTCACTTGTGAAGTGTTCCCTTGGGTTAGAGACTGCTTGGGCCGGGAAGGTGCCTTCTAAAGACAAGTCCCGTTTTAAAGGCCTAGGAACCTGGAACTAGCTTTTGGAAATAAACTTTGCATCCACTAGACTGTTAATTACAAATTTGGCTGCAGTTAAGTGTTCATGGTACATCTCAGACATGGAGTCTGAGACCAATTACTGCCTGCTCTCTTAAGTATTATAACCAATTTTTTCCCCTACTTTTTCTTCCCGTCTCTTCCCCCACTGTCTTGATTCTTTTTGTCTTTCTAGGATAAATGTTCTTGGAAATAACTTGTTTCCATCTGTGGAATACCCTGTCCCTGTGGGAACACCCCTTATTTCTCCGTACATCAAATGGGACCACAGTCAGGACTGGGATGTTCCGAAGGCTGAAGACTTTCCATCAGGTTCCAAAGGCTCTGCGTCTGCTTCCATCTACAATATTGGTGTGTTGCTGGTTTGGGGTTTATTATTTATTTGTCACTTTCCTGCTTTACCTGTGTGTTTCCTTTTGTAAAACTAAGGTAATGGTACTCAAAATGGCATCCTTGAAGCCGTCCTCTGAAGCTTAAATGTTTGGTTTGGATCGAAAAAAACCTATATCTGTTTCTGAAATGGGATGAGAGAACCTGAACAGACCAGGAACCTCTGTTGCTTTAGACTAAGAGTAATTTTAAGAGCTGCATATTGTCAGCCAGGATAGCTGGGGAAACTAGAACCTCTTCTAGACATTGAGGGGGAAAGACCTCTCTATTAGAGTGCTTTTATTATTTTTATTCTGCTCTTTATTCTTTGACAGATGTGAGTCCTGACTCTCCTGACCACTACTTGATTGGTCACTGCATTGATGGCAGAGTTTTGTACCCAGCAACTGGGTACCTAGTGCTGGCTTGGCGAACACTGGCACGGTCTCTTGGCATGGCCATGGAGCAAATGGCTGTTATGTTCGAAGATGTCACAATTCATCAGGCAACTATCCTTCCCAAAAAGGGTGAGTGAGGAGTGCTGGTATAGCTGCACAACTGTGTAGTGAAGATGGAAGGAGTGGGAGGAAAGGAATGCATGGGAAAAGTGAGGAGGAATGCAGGAGAGAGACTATAAAGAAGAGTACAGCATGACTGAGCAAAGGAATGGATTCATACAGTCAAGCAGTACATATGTCAGTCCATATTATGGTCATCTTCATTATGTGTTGTAAGCAGTGAGTCTAGAGGTAGTGAAAGAAAAAGTTCTGCTTAGGGATGGTAGAAATCAATGACCTCACAGTCCTGTCTTCCTCAATATTTCTTGCAGGATCAGTGCAGCTGGAAGTAAGACTCATGCCTGCTTCCCACTGCTTTGAAGTGTCAGGAAATGGGAATCTGGCTGTGAGTGGTAAGTGAAGGAAGTGTAAATGTATATGTGGTCTTAGTAAAATCCATTATTTATGAACAATGATAATGATTGTTGTTCTTGTTACTGTGCCCTTCAGGGAAGATTTCCCTCCTAGAAAACACTGCTCAGAAGAATTTCCATAACCAGCCAGATGGCTTTCAGACTCAAGTAGACAGGAGCTCAAAGTCTGGACTCTTGAAAGAAGACATTTATCAAGAGCTGCATCTGCGTGGATATAATTATGGACCAACTTTCCAGGGTGTTCTAGAATGTAACAGTGAAGGTGAATTTCCTTTCAAAAGAAGCACAACGAGCCTGGATATTGTAATGATGACTATTTGATCTTTTAATTCCATTTGTATTAACAGTTCACCCGACTGTACCTTGTGAGGTAGTTATACTTTGTGTGATAAGGGAGAACAACCAAGAGTTTTAATAGACCACTGGGAAAGCTGTTCTCTCTAATGTAGAACTGACTGTTGGAGTTTACAGGGGAAGCTGGGTACATACACCAAACTTGGCATTTAATAAGCAGTGACATTCTAGCATCTGATGAATGATGAAATAGTGAGGCTTTCTCTCCCTCTTCTGCAGCAAGTGCAGGGAAAGTTCTGTGGAATGGGAACTGGGTGACCTTCCTTGACACTCTGCTACATGTGCTGATCTTAGCTGAGACTGGCCGCAGTCTGCGCTTACCCACGAGGATTCGCTCAGTCTGTATTGATCCAGTGCTGCATCAAGAGCAGGTGTGCCAATACCAGGACAATATAGAAGGTAATGTCTCTCATGCTTGAACTTTTGCTGGTTGTTTTGACTACTGGGTGAATGTGTGAATTCTGAAGTAGTAGGATGGACTTTGGAGGGCCCTCTTAGTCTCCAAGCTATTCTGCAACTCTGTAACATCTCTATGTAACAGCCTCACCTAGCACTGTTCATCAGATCACCTTGAACGAAGTATTTTTTTGTTTTGAAACTTAAATTTCTTTCCTGACTTTCAGCTCTTGAAGTTGTTGTCGACCACTGCCTTGATAGCCTTAAAGCAGGAGGTGTTCAGATCAATGGTCTTCATGCTTCTGTGGCACCACGACGACAACAGGAACGGACACCTCCCATCCTCGAAAAATTCTGCTTTGTGCCCTACACTGAGAATAGCTGTTTGTCTTCCAGTGCCCATCTTCATGCCTATCTGGAGCGCTGCAAAGGTAGAGTGGGATTGGTTTCTTGCCGTGTTAGGAGAATCTTCCAGCCTGAGAGAAGTGTCTGAGAGAAGCTGTTCATACTACTTCAGAACATCCAAGACATTAAGTGCTGGTCTCTGTAGAAGACTTCAGCAAGGGTTCTCTGTACGATTGCTATAAGCTAAAAGCTAGTTCTGCCTGAGAACTCTAGAATGTGGGGAAGAGTAAAAAGCCATGAAGAGGGACATCTACCCTTCTATAATAGTCGGATGTGGTGTCAGGTGGCGTGACCCCTTCTTCAAGCAGAGAGGAAAAGATCATCTTTAAGGAGAAATCCAACCTAGTTGCTTTAGACACTGACAGGAGAACTTACTTGAGTCTTTAACCTTGTTTTGTTTTTCCCTGTGAAGTACCAAGATAGGCAATGTGACATGCTTGTTCCCATTTGATTGTGGGCACATATCCAAACAGGGAAAATGATTTAGTGAGGCACACATCAAAACAATTGTTTGCTACAAGAATAGAATAAGAGCAGTTCAGTCTGTTGTGAAACTCGTAGCTAAATACAGTGTTTTTGTATGGAGAGACATCCACTAAACTCATCACCTTAAGTGCCTTTTCATCAAAGAGAAAAAAGTTGCTTTTTTAAAAAAATTTTATTCTGGTGGTAAATTTTGCTTCATCTTGAGACAGTAATTTTTTTTCATTCTATGTTGGTAAAGTGTCTTCATGCTTACCCTTAGATTTGGCCATAGATTTTAAAGATTTCCCTTTTTTTTTTTTTCCCTTTGTTTTCCCCTGCAGCATCCAGATACTGTCCCCAGAGGGTATTTTTCCGAGGCTGTGGCGGGAGTATTTTGTTTTTTGTAATCCTGTTCCTGACCCTCAGTCACGATAAACTATTTGCCATCGGTTTCTAAAGCAAAAAAGCATTTTAGTGTTTTTGTATCTGCAGAAACTTAAAATTTTCCTCCACAGCTCCCTAAATCAATCGGATGTTTTCTGTTAGTTGCCCTCTTTAGTCAGTCTTACCACAGGTAACTGTGGTGGTTTCGTTTGTTTTGCTACAAAGCCTACTTGTTTGGGGCATGCAACTACTGCACAATACCATAATCCTGTAAATGTACAGAGGCTGCACTGTGTCTGTGTGGCTGGGCTAATGATAATAGGACACTGTAATTTGTGACGCTGGTCAGGTGGTGTAGCAAATGGAGGCAAAGAGGAAAAGAAAATTTCTTGGAAAATCTTGACTCTTCCTTTCATTTCCCCTTCTATTCCATAGGTCTGATCCAGAACTTACAGTCTAAGGTGGCAGTGCATGGGGTCAAATTAGTCATCCCTGGACTCGAAACTGCAGTGGCTGCTACAGAGTCCTCACTCACACAGAGGGGCCTTCAGCATATCCTTGCTGAAATCTGCCGTCTGGAATTGAATGGAAACCTCCATTCTGAGCTGCAACAGGTTGTGATTAGAGAGAAAATGCACTTCCAAAATGACCCTCTTCTCAGTGGATTGCTAGATTCTGCAGAGTTGAAGACTTGCCTGGATGTGGCGTTGGAGAACATGATCAGTCGTAGGATGAAGATAGTAGAGGTTAGTTGGAAGCCTGGGATGGGACCGTAGCTGGTGTTTCTAGGCCTTCCAGTAACCTGATTACATACTGCTGTTGTTCCAGTTATAATTCTGGATATCATTTCATGTTTTGATTTGGTTCCTCCTTTTCCTTCCCCTTCTTTTTCTCACAGGCTAATGCAGGAAGTGGACAACTGTTCTCTCGTGTGAAAAGTATTCTGAATACTCAGCCCCTGTTGCAGGTGGACTATATTGCCACTGACCGTGTCTTGGAAAACCTTTCAGCTATTGAAACAGAGCTACAAGATGCTGGTGTTGTCTCTAGCCAGTGGGATCCGTCTAGCCTTCCTTCCGGAAATCTGAGCAATGCTGACCTGGTGGTATACAATTGTTCAACAAGTGTTTTAGTGAATACCGCTGAAATACTCTCTAATTTGACTGCTGCTGTGAAAGAAGGAGGGTTTGTTTTGCTACACACTCTTCTTAAGGGAGAAACTCTTGGAGAAATTGTTGGTTTCCTTACAAGCCCAGATCTGCAGCAGAAACACAGCTTCCTGAATCTGGTAAGCCTCTTGGAAGGACAGATACTTACACTGTGGATAGTCTGAGTCTGCTGCTTGCAGATGCTCTGATGGTGAATGTTGAGTAGGCGTTGCTTGCATGCCTTTCCATTGAGGCTTTCTGCAGAAATACCTAATAAATATGTCTTCGGAAGAGAGGACTTGCAAATTACTACATACTAGGTCGAGAGAGTAAACTGTAGGTTCAGTCCGGAAAGTCTTTCTTAATGCACTGAAAATAATTCATTGTCTTTTGTATATCTGTCTAATCTGTATGGTAACACTGGCCAGGACAATTCCTTTATAATTAAAATCACGTGCTGCATTGTTGGGTGGGGTACAGCTTTATCACTGTAGGATCCTGAAATGCTTTGGTATCAGAATCTCTCTCTTACTTTTGATACTACTGCTGGGAGTGAGATTTTACAAGCTAGTTAATTTCTTCTAACATTAAGGTGCTCCCAGAAGGAAGGCTTTTCTCTTGCATTTTTCTTTTCCTCTTTTCTTCCTTTCCTCCTCCCTACATTATCTGATCTCATAATGAGATACAGTAAAATAAGCCCTGAGAAGTTGCAGGAGGGAGAGAAGAGTGTCTGCATCTTCGAACTAGTATATCATGCAGATAAACTAATGCCAAAGCTGGCACAAGAGGAGGAGAGTGAATGGCAAGGGTAAGGGTGGAAACTGGGACATCATCTTCTCTTGGCAACTGTTAGACCAAGAAGTAATGGAAAACTGCGCCTCTTCAGAACTTCCCTATTTTTCCTGATTTGAGGGGATGCAGCCTCTCAGCTTTCTTCTTTTAGAATGAGAAGAGAGTAGCACTTCTAGGAGTTTGGGGTTTGTTTATAATTCTGGAGTGGGGTAGTTGGATTTTGAATTTTGCAATTACATGGACTCTAGCTCTTCACTTCCTGCAGACATTTTTCAAGGGGATTTGAAAAGAAAGATTAAGTTCTTTGCTCTGCATCTCCCGCAATAAACAGGGGGATAAAGAGAAGACACTGAGATGCTACTGGCACTGATAACAAAAACCATAGTATCAGTAGCCTGGTATTAGCAAATCCCTGGGAGAAGATACATTTCAGTTGAATGCACTTTCTCTGAAGAAAATGATACAAGCCAGGCAAGAGTGGGCAGGACTTAATATAGTTCTCAAAGTTTTCTAGATACAGACACTGTCCCTGGCCCTTGATATAAGGGATCACACTGTAAAAACCTTCTGCTGGTCTGTGCCTGGTATATGAAAAGCAAATGGATGCTTTTCTGAGAGCCCGCAGTCATCTTTATTTCATTCAGATAGTAGATCCTTAAGTGTTTCTGGATATGTCATACATGCGTTTTCGTTCTTTTATTTTTCTGAAATGCCATTTCAGTGTAACTTAGATACATGGGTGCTGCTTCCCTTGCTTTTCCCCATCTCCATGCAGACAGGGCTTATGTGACAGAGTAGACACATTCAGATACCCTATGGGATTTGATGGCATGGTCACTGTTCTGGTTTTCGTATACTTGGTAGCGTGCTAAGACTGGTTCCCTAACCCGGACTTTGAGATACTTGTACTCCCACTTTTGGAAGATCCTTAAGGGAAGAAGGAGTAGTCTAGATGTGGATAAAACATTGTTATATTAATCCAACATATATTTTTACTGAGACAATACAGAGGAAGTTTTCAAGAAGAAGCAAGAAAACCTGACTTTTGACTTTGCTGTTAATTTGTTACTTTACCTGATTTGACAGGCACAGTGGGAGGACTTATTCAGCAAAGCTTCATTGAATCTTGTTGCCATGAAGAAGTCTTTCTTTGGCTCAGTTATTTTTCTGTGTCGTCGGCAAGCCCCTGTCAAAACACCCGTTTTTCTGCCAATAGATGAGATGGACTATAAGTGGGTTGAATCCTTAAAGGTGAGAATTCCTGTGTCCTAGGTATCTGAATTGCCAAATCATTATACTTTCTAAATGAGATATTTAGTAGTGTTAAAAGAAGAATGTGTGTGTGTGTGTTCAGTTACTTTTAATAAAATAGAATTTAGTAATTTCTGCTAAGGATATGAGGGCTATTTTCTTTGTGGTTCCTAGTAAAACAGTTTGGGGTTTGTCCTGCAGGAGGTCTTGGCTGACCCATCAGAGCAGCCTGTGTGGTTGACTGCCACCAGTTGTGCTAACTCGGGAATTTTGGGAATGGTGAACTGCCTTCGCGTTGAAGCAGAAGGCCACCGAATCAGGTACGTAAGCATGCCCTTGGAGTCACATTTGGGAGATGAGATCTTGTGTTAGCTTCTTCTCAGGTATATAGCAAAACAAACAAAATGACAACTCTTGTCTTCAGGTGTGTGTTCATTTCCAACTTGAACCCTTCATCTGCTGTCCCACCCACGAGTCTTTCTTCCCTGGAGATGCAGAAGATTGTTCAGAAGGACCTGGTGATGAATGTGTATCGTGATGGGAAGTGGGGCTCCTTCAGGCATCTCCCATTGCAGCAAGGTACGTCCTTTGAGATGTGAGGATCACTTGCAAGGCCTTGAATCTGAATGAACTTTGAATAGAAAATAAGTAGCTATTGTTCCTACAGTTACCTTTTATTATTTTTAATGAACAATTTTGAATTCTTCTGCTCCAGCTCAAAGTGAACAGTAGCACATTGTGGTGCCAGGAGGAGGGATAGGCTATTTAGGGCATCTGTAGTATTGAAAAGCAAGAAAGGGCTTTCTGGATAGCAGATGGAGGAGAAGGTAGAAATTACACAAGGAATTTACTCTTTTTGGAAGGCATGTACCTTTGTTAACGTGTGGAAGTTCTTACTGTTCCTTCTTCTGCAGCACAACCTCAGGAGCTGACAGAATATGCCTATGTAAATGTGCTGACTCGTGGAGATCTCTCATCTCTTAATTGGATTGTCTCCCCACTTCGACACTTCCACACAACTAATCCCGATGTTTTACTCTGCAAAGTCTATTATGCATCTCTCAACTTCCGGGACATTATGCTGGCCACGGGGAAGCTTTCACCAGATGCTATCCCTGGTGAGTTAGTTACACTAGAAGGAAATGTATTTATGTACTGTTGTTCTGGAATTAATCCCTTGAGTGTTAGTTATGCGCTGGCTAAAGCGTGTGCCAGAAAGCATTCTTTTGAGAAGGACGTACGGCCCTGCTTCAGGGCTGAACACCAAAAGCTTTCAAGTTCTACTTCCAGTTACGGTTTCATTTTTTTTCATATGGCACAATTAGTAAACCATGCTCTGAGAAATGTTGCTTGTTGCATTGCATAGATACCAAGTGTGAGGTAAAACAAATTGATGGAGGTTCCAGAGATGGGCATGGTAAATACCAAGGTGAGAATGTTGAAGTTTCATGCTGCCATGCTGTTGGCCATCCTTGGATATCAGGGAAGAAAAATGCACAGTGAAGTAATTGCCTGTTTACAAAATGGAGGTGATATTATCTTGCTTCATAGTGAGTTAAGAATTAATGTAATGTCTATGAAATTGTTTTAAAAATATATTTAAAAGAGAGGGGGTGGAACCTGTAAAAATTTAGTTCATTGGGAGATTCTTACGGGTGATTTGAGTAGGGCTGCGTTCTCCTTCATGACTGGATCACCTGGTATGATGGAAGGTGCCCCTGCCCATGGCAGAAGGTTGGAAGCAGATGATCTTTAAGGTCCCTTCCAACACAAACCGTTCTATGATTCTATGACTGACATAAGTGTCTGCTTAAAATGTGACTTAGCAAAAAACTCATATTTGACTTTATATTTTTGTGATGATCATCCTTTCCTAGTTTATGTATCATTGTTTTTCAGAGGGACAGAATTGCCTCTGAAACAAGGCATGAAATTCCTCAGATGAAAACTGGAAACTAAAGCAATATCATCGAGGATAAATACTTAAGATTTAATGAGACCAAGTCCTTTTCCACCACTTTTGGAGTGAGACATTAACTATGGCAACTTATGAACTGTGTACAGAATAGACAAATCCCAGCACTCTTCCTGTCTCTGGGGTTTAGACTTTCAGGGACTGCTGCTGTAGTAAAGAAATTTTGAAGAGTTTTTTTGGGTTTTTTTTTTTTTGTTTTCTTTTTTTTTTGGTAAAAGGTGTTGATGTTCTTTCAGGTAACTGGGCTTTGCAGCAATGCATGCTGGGCATGGAGTTCTCAGGACGGGACCTGGCTGGAAGAAGAGTGATGGGATTGCTGCCAGCAAAGGGGCTGGCCACAGCGGTAGACTGTGACAAGAAGTTTCTATGGGAGGTGCCTGAAAACTGGTAGGTCAACTTCTGTTTTCTGGTTAAGATTTGCCTTCCTGCCTGAGGCTGATGGCAACCCTGATCAAACCTGAGTGCTGCACAATGCGTAGATTCCCCTCTGGGAAATGTTAACAGGGCTATAGTGTCCCAAGCAGCTGTAGGATTCTGGGTTAGATTCACTGCAGGAGTTCAGCACTAATTTTTATACAGCGGCTTGCACAAGGTTGTCATCTTTTTTTGGGCTCTTAGCTTCATGTGTTTCAGTATACACTGGGATTTCAGTGTTGGTTATGTTACTGGTTAGTTACTGAAATATTTTTGCGGAATGAGGAAACTTGGCTGTGCTTGGCAGCTGTGGTAGTCTGCCAACCAAGACAACCACTTACACTTTGTGATCTATCTCAGCAGCTTAACCTTTCTGTTGCAGAAAGGCAAATTTCATCAGGAGAATCTAGTAGTCTTTTCCAAGGCTAAAGATACCTCTTCCACTTTGCTCCTTAGGACTCTAGAAGAAGCAGCTTCAGTGCCTGTGGTTTATGCCACTGCTTATTATGCTTTGGTGGTTCGAGGTGGTATGAAGAAGGGTGAGAGTATCCTTATTCACTCTGGCTCAGGAGGTGTGGGCCAAGCAGCCATTGCCATTGCCCTGAGCATGGGCTGCCGTGTCTTTGCTACTGTAGGTGAGTACTGAGGGCCCAAAGTCGTGGGGAGAAATAGATTATAGATAATAAATAGAGGAAACACGTGTGTCCACACACACATATATATAAAAATATATATACCTATTTAGGTCTATACTTACTCCCCCCAATATGATCTGCTGTAGCTTTGATCTAGTTTCCAGGCTGAGAACAGGATATATGGTAAATACAGCCACTGACTCTGTGCTCAAAAGTTCCACAGCATAGTCAAATTTATCTACCTCCGTACACTATATAATCAAAAGTATGGAAGATCATGGCTTCCTGGTTTTAAATTTAGTAATATGAATCCAGTGCCTGTCCATTGAGAGGCTCTGATCTGTTTCTGGTCCTTGCTCTATCTCATAAATGTGAAGGAGCAACCAGACAGCCTTTGTCCTAAGGTCTGACATCTTGAGAGACTGAAAACTTGGAGATGGCTTCTCAGACTTACTTACAGTCCTTGGGGGAAAGATGTGCAGCGGAAAATGGTCTGTTTCATCATAAAAATTAAATTAGTGACATCTTTCAACCTGTCTTCTGCTTCCAGGTTCCACTGAGAAACGTGAGTATCTCCAAGCAAGATTCCCACAGCTAGATGCTAATAGCTTTTCCAGCTCCAGAGATACTACCTTTGAGCAACATATACTTCGAGTTACCAATGGAAAAGGTGAAGTTCAAGAAATATTTTTCCTTTTTTTGTCACCTATGCCACATTATGCAGTTGTACATTCTAAAGACAATATGAGTCACTTGAAGACGGGGTTAGGCTCTCAGCAGAGTTGAGTTTAAGGAGTTGCTTCTCCTTTCATTGCAGGTGTCAACCTCGTGTTAAATTCCTTGGCAGAAGAGAAGCTCCAAGCCAGTTTGCGTTGTCTTGCTCGACATGGGCGCTTCTTGGAAATAGGCAAATTTGATCTGTCTAACAACAGTCATCTTGGTAAGATGGGGCATCGGGAAATGCCTCTCATTAGGTTCTAGCTGCTGCCCAGCACCCTCAGGTCCCTTTCTGCATGGCAGCTCTCCAGCCTCCCCAAAATTTATACTTGTGTCTGGTGTTACTTGTCTCAGGTGCACAACTGGCATTTGTTAAATTTTACATCACTGATGATTGCTCGGTGTTCCAGTCTATCCAGACCCCTCTGCAAGGCCTCTTGTCCCTCAAGGCAGTCAACAGCATCCACCAATTTTGAAGGCACAGGGCAAAATGAACCTGATTTCTCTTGGATGGGAAAAATAATTTTAATATTATAAGGTGGTGTGTTAGTGAAAAATTACAGCTATGTTCTCCTGTTGTAGAATGATTGCATATAGCGTCGACAGTCTGCTTCCTTATTCTAATTAAATTTCGAAAGATCCTATCATGTTGGAAAACCTTGCTATGAGTCTCCTGTGGAGGTAGACATGATGTATGTAGGATTCTAGCTCCCCTGTGACTCTAACTCAGCTGTCACTAGACAAAAAAATGTCCTTTTTAATATCAGATTGACCATGATATAGCTTGTCTTCTCAAGACACAATTTTTGGGAGTGAAGTTTCTGTGAAACTGGTCTGTTTGTAAGAGAACAACGTAATGAGTGTAGCATATGCAAGAATGAGTTTGGAAAATGTAGAATTCAGGCATCTGATTGCTTTACTCCTGTGAACTACCCAGGAATGTTTCTGAAGCAGAGGATAGGCTCCATTTTGAAATGTCAGCAGCATCAGGTCATAACCAAGTTGCTTTTTCTAGGAATGTCTCTCTTCCTCAAGAATGTGGCATTTCATGGGATCCTACTAGACTCAATATTCGATGAGGGAAACCAAGAGTGGGAACTAGTATCAGAGTTATTGAAGAAAGGCATAAAAGATGGTGTAGTAAAGCCCCTGAGGAGTACAGTCTTCAACAAAGAAGAGGTAGAAGCTGCCTTCAGATTTATGGCACAAGGAAAACATATTGGCAAAGTTATGATCAAGGTAATGAGATAATGATTTTGATTGTCTGATGCATCTGGCTGTCCTCTGGTGACTGTTGGATATTTTGATCCATTTTGAGTTGAAGTTCTATGAGTAGGGCAGCACAGGGTCAGTTTTTACTGCTGACACTGTCACCATTGTAACTATCAAGTCTGGCACTGATTCCACAAGGTTAATTCCCATTGACTGGAGGAGCATAGCATGGAAAGATAAGAGATGCAGAGATGCATTATGTATCTGATTGTAACTACTTTTTTTTTTCCCCTTCTCTTTTTGTGTGTGTGGTTTTTGTTTGTGGTTTTTTTGGTTGATTGATTGTTTTTTTTTTGGGGGGGGGGAAGGTCCAAGAAGAGGAAAAGGAGTATCCTTTAAGAAAGTCTGAACCCGTTAAAATTTCTGCAATCTCCCGAACCTCCTGTCCACCTACCAAGTCTTACATCATCACAGGGGGCCTAGGAGGATTTGGGCTTGAGTTGGCTCAGTGGCTAGTTGAGAGAGGAGCACAGAAAATTATACTGACGTCTCGTTCTGGCATACGAACTGGTAAGCAAAAATTGTAAGGGAACGGGGAAAATGACTGACTTTCAAGAGACCTCAGTTTGTAGTTTCTCTCCATTTTTAAATGACCTATTGGTGACTAATAATGTCTTGATCTCTTTCCTTTCCTTTCCTGTATTATCTCACTTCAAACAAGCTGTAGTCTCCTTTATTGAAAACAAGGAGGAACAATCTTTTAGTTTGATGGTTTTTTCCAACTACTACTTTTCCCCCTTTTATGCTTCCTAATTCTATCAACCCATTTTCTCTCTTATATAGGATTTTTTCTGTAGCCTTTCTTTTACCTTAATGCCCTCTGCAAAGTCTGGCTACCTCACGGGCTTGTCTACTGGCTGTAGTATGTTGGATCACATGCCACAAGGAAGGGCCTAAAAACTCCTTGATAAAGATACTTTGTCCCTTAAGTTACATGTGTGGGTGCTCACTCTTGCTCCTTAGATAGCTCATCTGTAAAGATGGACCTTACTATCTGATAACATCCATAAATATTTTTACTCAGATTTAAGGTGTTAGTTTGATTACAGTGGCAGCACTGAGATTTCTTATCAGTGATAGTCTTCAGTATTTCCTCATACAAATTCAATCATAACACAGCTTCTCTCTGTCTCTACAGGTTTCTTCTCTCTTTTGGCAAGTTCACAATCACACCATTTGTGTGTACAAACACATAGATCAAATACTTCTTCTCAAGTTTTAGCAGTGCTACTGTAATCTGTTGTTTTGCTCTAATCTAGCCAATCTTTCCAATCTCAGTACCCAAATTTTTGTTCATTTTTCTACACAGTTGTATTTTTCCTTCCTTCCCCCCACCACCACCCCAACCCTTAGGGTCTCCCAATGCTGTTCTCCACTTTATCTATTTAGAATATTTCTGAAATTGGAATGATTTCTAGTTACTGTTCAGATTTTGTCCAATTTTATTCTTGCAGCTGAATCAGGAATTATTTAGCTATTCAGTCCCTATCTAGTCAGAAAAGCATAAAGGAGCAGGTTAACCAAAGCCTTATAGCTGGGTTGCTTCATCCCAGGCACTGTCTACCTTTATTTTTTCTAGGCTACCAGGCTAAACGTGTTAAAGAGTGGAAGGCACTGGGAATCGAAGTGTTGGTATCTACCAGTGATATTGGAACACTAGAAGGAACACAGCTATTGATAGAAGAAGCTTTGCAGCTTGGACCAGTTGGAGGCATCTTTAATTTGGCTGTGGTAAGTGACAAAAATGCTTAGGAGTTGTAAGAGGCAGCATCCATTCAAGTGTCTTTTTTACTGAAGGCAGTCAGGCTTCATACAATTTTAGTTAAATTCTCTGTGTTTCAAAGGACACTATGCTTTGGTCTTACCTGGTGACTAAAGGCTTATGGGTCTGTTCCCTTGACCTGAGAAGCAACAGTATTTGGCCAGCGAGTTCAGTTCTGTGGTAAGACAAATGTTGCCCTAGACCCCTGTGGACAAGAAAAATCCCATGTACAGGTCACCAGAATTTCTGCAGTGTCAATACTGAAAAAATACTGAAAAAAGCAGAGTTTGCAAAAGCTGTGTTGTCATATTTTGGGATATTCGGGGTATGTCTGTTTTGTGAAGTTACAAAAATACATTGCGTAGTGATATCCTCTCATATCTCAAGCCATGTGGCATATTTAAGCAGAGAAACTGGAGATACTGAAACTACACTTTCTTTCTTAATCCCTCACTCCCCCCCCCCCCCAATAGGTCCTTAGAGATGGCATGATTGAAAATCAGACCCCAGAATTATTCTGGGAGGTCAACAAACCCAAGTATTCAGGCACCCTGCATTTGGATTGGTAAGTAGAAGGAACTGTCTGTAGAAGGGTAGAAGGGTCTGTAGAAGGAACAAATAAGAACTCCTTTTAAGGTCACAGAACTGGTAAAAGTCATTTTAGTCTTGCAGTAGCCTTTGATGGTAATGCAATTAGCAGGTTTTTCTGATGAGGTTTCTCTCTCCTGCTCTGCTCAAAGGGTGACTCGTAAGAAGTGTCCAGACCTGGACTATTTTGTTGTGTTCTCCTCTGTAAGCTGTGGAAGAGGAAATGCTGGGCAAAGTAATTACGGCTTTGCCAATTCTACCATGGAGCGTATCTGTGAGCAGCGACATAATGATGGACTCCCAGGTAAGATGACTTTACTCACTGCACCGTATAAACCATCTCACCAAACATCCAGATGAGGACCAGCTCATATCTGAACTTATCTGGAGTGATAAAGTATGTTGAAGGCTGTTTTCTGCTTCTAGATGTTACCCTGAGTCATTCATGTGTGAATGAATACTGACCATTTAACAGTACAGAGGAAATGCAGGCCTTAGCATAGCTGCTTATTAAGTCCCTTTTTTATTAACTCACTTTTGTTGCTGCCATGTGCTTTAGTTAGCTGCTTAGTGTGTTCTTCTAATTTCTCCTCCAGGCCT
The DNA here is from genome assembly GCA_013398115.1 of Falcunculus frontatus. Classification (NCBI taxonomy): domain Eukaryota; kingdom Metazoa; phylum Chordata; class Aves; order Passeriformes; genus Falcunculus; species Falcunculus frontatus. The sequence continues at coordinate 40,624 of VZRV01008903.1, read as the reverse complement.
GGCAATCCAGTGGGGAGCCATTGGTGATGTGGGTATTTTGCTGAAGACAATGGGAAACAAAGACATTGTGGTGGGGGGAACGATTCCCCAGCAAATCAGCTCATGCCTGGAGGTGCTTGATGTCTTCCTGAATCAACCTCATCCTGTCATGTCCAGTTTTGTCCTAGCAGAGAAGGTCTCAGTGAAAGCTGAAGGAGGTGGTCAGCGGGATCTTGTAGAAGCTGTTGCTCACATCCTGGGTAAGTGCTGTCACTGAAGTACTACTTGGCAGTGTCTACTCTCTCAATATTTCTGGAAAGCAGTAGTGCTGCTGTAGGTGCTCTGTTTAGCAACTCTTCCCAATCTCCTGTGATGTGGGTATGTTACTGTTGTGAGACTGTTTGATTTTTTTTTTTTTTTTTTTCCCTTTACACTGCTCCTTCTCTCAAATAATGACTTTGTTTCTTGTATGGGTCTTTCTCTGTTACTGTGTTTACATAGATACACGTATATAGTCCAGTATCTTGGGTTTTATTTAGCGTGAACCGGTACCTTTCTCCAAACGGAGAATCAACAGAAACAGCCCCCAAGAGCAAAAATCTGGGGCAGCACATAATAGAGCAAATACATAGGTAACTTTGAGTACTATTCCAGCTTTCAAGCATTCACCTTGGTATGTCCCCATGCTGCAAAAAGTAGCTTTTCTCTACTTAGTGTCTAACTGATAGTGTATTCGCTTACCAGCTCTGTCATCCCATGTGAACATCTAGTAACCATAGCTTAACTATGCGTAACAAGTATAACATCCTTCTGTCTGTCTTGAACCTGCTTTCTTTTACTGTTGTCTCTTATTTTTGTGCGGGTAGTGAATAATCGCTGTCAACTCTATCTACTATGTCACACTTCAGTTGTCTCTTTTGCAGACAGAATTGTCTATTGATCCTTTGTTTTCTACCAAAAAAGGTACTGATAAATGAAAGACAATCTCCTGAGTGTTACTTAAGGAGTTGTTTGCAGCTCACTGACAGCAAATCTGACCTCTCAGAGCAGATGCAGCTTTTAGAAGTCATAGGAAAATGTCTGGGAAATTGCACCGGCTATAGGGTTAGTTTGGAAGAAGAGAGTATGAAAGCAGCAAAGGGAGGAGCTAGTAATGAAGCCTAATAGTGGGAAGGGTGGCAACATGGGGCAGCATAAGGTGGAGGAGGGGACAAAGAGCTGTAGATGCAGGTGTTATTATGAGAGGCCTTTTACGGGTAAGGAAAGGGTGAGAGATTGAACAGTGTGAAAATTAAAGGGGAAAAGGCAATGAAACCTAAAGTATCACCTGCTCCTCCAGTGTGATAGACATCGCGTTGCAATCAACCATCATTGACACTGATAACTTTCATCTCGTTGTAGCTGAGGATTAGTTGTGTTAGGTCTAGGACTACAGTTTTAATTAGAGCCTCCAGTGTGTGAAATGTCTAGCTGACTGACTGTTCTATATTTGGTCTAGAGCTGATGTGAAAATATTCGCAGCTCTTTAGTTGGGACTGATGTATCCCCTGTCATAAGTCTGTGCACATTTAATACGTACTCTAAATACTAGATCCCATATGACAAGGTGGGGGTTGTAGAAGAGGTAACTTATGAAAGTATTAGATGATCCTGGAAGGTAAACTGCAGCTCTGTAGCTGCAGTTTGAGATTTTAGGAGAAAGAAAAAAGTGAAGAAGGCTGCTAGAGAGGCCTGAAGCTGAAAAGAAATTGGCCTTTTGCTAGTATGCTGTTTTGTTCGCAGGGGTCCGTGATGTGAGTAGTCTGAATGCTGAGAGTTCCTTGGCTGACTTGGGCTTGGATTCCTTAATGGGTGTGGAGGTGCGCCAGACGCTGGAGAGAGACTATGACATCGTTATGACCATGAGAGAAATTCGACTCCTTACAATCAACAAATTGCGTGAACTTTCTTCCAAGTCCAGGACAGCAGAGGGTAGAGTGTCTGGATTAGGGTTACTACCAGTCACCTGAGTCCAGATAATTAAACTCCCAATCCATTGCTTTCATCTCTAGTGACATAAACTTCTATCACATCATGAAGTAAAGTTATAATTGAATAGCTCTTAAATGACAGACATGTCACAGAAGTGTATTGGCCACTGGGACAGGCCCATCATTTCTGGGGGCAGGGTGTACGAGCAAATATGAAAGCTGCTTTCTTGCTTGGCTAGCAGCTGCATGCATGAGTACTCATGCAGCTATGTGTGGGATGCAATTTGAGACCTTTTACTGGTCTGGGGAATAAACCATGTAATGTCATGCTTACCAGAAGCTAAAAGCATATGCAGTTGCTGCAGAGCAACTGACAGTTGGAAGATCCCTGTGTCTGTGATCTGATGATGTAGTGAGGCAACAGGCTACTCAAGGGCAGCCCTGAGGTTGTCTGTTAGGACTATGGCTACACGACCAAGACTGACCCTGAAACTAATTGGGTTTGTCTGGTGTGCTTTCCTTCAAAGAGCTGAAGTCATCCCCACCGATGAAGACAGGCCCAGGTGAACCTCCAAAACTAGATTTGAACAACCTACTGGTGAACCCAGAAGGGCCAACAATCATTCGTCTCAATGACGTTCAGAGCATGGAGTGCCCTCTTTTCCTTGTTCACCCCATTGAAGGATCCACTGCAGTTTTCTACACTCTGGCCTCCAGACTTCACATGCCCTGCTATGGGTTCCAGTGCACAAAAGGTATCTCAGTTCTTCAGCATCTTGAATTTGCAAACACAACAGTCTGAACTGTAGTTGCTTATAGAGAGGGCTTTGTTTCTAGACTATTAAACTTGGAGGAACAAGTATCAGGCCTATTAGTCTACATAGGGACATGTCAAACATCCCCAGGTATCGAGAGGAATAATCGATTAGATTGAAGAGTTTATGTATGCAAAAGTCAAAGCATCCTATTCAACCTGTCCTTGGAAAGCAGGAATATTACTATTGTCCTAAGTGCAAGTTGTTAACCGTAATTTACCTGCAAAGTGTGTTTCCATCAACCCCTGATGTTTCCATCAGGGTTGTTTCTGAGTGCATGAAAACATATTTGCCTTTGTCAATGTCTTTTCACCAGTCTGTTTCTAACCCACTTCCATGTTCTAGCCGCTCCCTTGGACAGCATCCAAAGCCTGGCAGCCTATTACATTGATTGCATGAAGCAGATACAGTCTGAAGGACCTTACCGCATTGCTGGATACTCTTTTGGCGCCTGTGTAGCCTTTGAAATGTGCTCCCAACTGCAAGCACAACAAAATGCTTCCCATGCATTCAACAGTTTATTCCTTTTTGATGGGTCTCATTCCTTTGTGGCAGCATATACCCAGGTAAGGGGCACAAAGAGAATCTTCTCTCTGGGGACCATCCTCTCTCACCAGGGCTCATTCTTCTCAGAGCTTACTGTTCTAGATATGAGCAATCTGAAAAGCTGACAGACTTTTCTTCGCAGGGATTTTGGAAGACAGCTGTAGACAGTGGGTGCTTAGAGATGGCTGAAGGGTAGAAGCACATGAGAGGTGGTGCTCATTAAATGGCAAGAGCTCAGGCACAAATGTTGCTCTTGCTATGATGAATCATAATATTAGTATGTCTTCTGGAAGATCCTGGTGCCTGCAAGTCAAGATCCTCTTGTAGTGGTGTGAGGAAACCTTGCTTAAGGCTTCCCTTTCATTTTCATTGTACTTTAGAAAATACTAGGCTCTTGGCAATTTCCACCTGTGGATTTGCTTTCTAATCTGTCCCCAAGGGATTTCCCCCCTTCCTTTTTTTCCCAGTTCACACGTTTGGTTCTGTAATTGTTTTTATCTGACTTTTAACGTCAGGCACATCCCTCTCACGTTCACATTGTATTCCTCTCCTTTCCAGAGCTACAGAGCCAAACTGACCCAAGGAAATGAGGCTGCACTGGAGACTGAAGCATTGTGTGTCTTTGTTCAGCAGTTTACGGGCACTGAATACAATAAGGTACTGTTTCTTATTTTCAACATCTATATGTCTATATTGCACAAGAGGGATGTGGTTTTTTGTTTAATGGAGATGGATTCTCAGTTGTTGAGACTAATGTGGATAAAAATTGTTTATATTTCCAGCTGCTGGAGATTCTTCTGCCCCTGAAAGATCTGGAGGCTCGTGTGAATGCTGCTGTAGACCTAATAACTGAGATTCATACAAACATCAATCGTGAAGCACTCAGCTTTGCTGCTACTTCATTTTACCATAAACTGAAGGCTGCTGACAAGTATATACCAGACTCCAAGTATCATGGGAACGTGACGCTGATGCGGGCACAGTCTTGCAATGAATACGAGGAAGGTCTAGGTGGAGACTATAAACTCTCAGAGGTCAGTCTCAGGCCCACTGGTGACTGTTGAGTTTCTCCTGATATTTGGGGAAGCCAAAGAAAAGCATGGGAAATCATCTTTGCTGAGGAAAAAAGGACAAAACCAACCTGAAAGAAATTATTGTTCTGCAGCTGTTGTGCTCTAACAAGAATTAGAAGTATCCAAAAGCAAATGAGTTGATTGGTTCCAGGCATTTTCTGTGGGTAGTGAGGGCCAGAAAGTCTTGCCTGTATATAGGATGTGTTTTCTATAGCTGATTCTTGCAGCTCTCTAGAATGACTTTGGATAATAGCAATGTTAAAAGAGAGCAACTTTCAGTCTCTTTTCACTGTAGACCCTGAAGTTAGTTCACTGAATGAGGGCACCCTTCTGAAGAGCAATTGTCAGTCTTCTGACAATAAAGGCAGCTTTTTCTCAGTTGCCTTTTTTTTCACTTAGAAGGTAGTATTAGAAGTGGGTTTCTTGTGGGCTAAAAAAAGTCGGGGTTTGGCCTGTAGTCCAGATAAGGTCACTGTTTTTTAGCCCCTGCTCACATACAAGGGTTAAGTTGGTCCAAATACCAGGGGGAAAGGAAGTGATTTTCAGAATTCCCTTCCTGCCTCTGGCATTTCCTATCCCTTCAGGCATCTAATTTAGTCATTTTTGGTTCCAGGCTAACTTATATGTTATTAAAGTTACATCATGACCTTAAGGGAAGATTTCTGGTGGTGGTAGAAAGATGGGGGGCTGTTTATTTGGTTTACTTACGGGCTTGCAAGGTAGCTAATTTTATCATTCATTCTTTGATATTGTAGGTAAATTATTCTTTTGGTACTAGGTTGGTTAACTTCCTCCTAGCTTATATTTGAGTAGATCACCTGTCAGACTGTCAAAACTATTGTGCTTTAAAACACTGGTTCCAAAACAGTATCCCAGAGCTGATCTGTGAAAATGTGTCAGAGTAAAACTGGTGCTGTTTTTAACTGAGTTTAATAGAGACAGCAGTCTAAATTATGAGTAACTTAGAAGACTGACAAACCCAAAGTGGCTAGGTGACTAGCTGGTTGTAAATTGTGATTGAAAAGTTTTTCTTTTTCATACTTATGCAGGTATGTGATGGAAAAGTATCTGTCCATGTTATTGAAGGGGATCACCGCACCTTGCTGGAGGGAGATGGCATCGAATCAATTATTGGGATCATCCACAGCTCACTGGCAGAGCCACGTGTCAGTGTCAGAGAGGGTTAACTTCTCCTTACTCATTGTCAATGACGAAGAAAATGCCAACAACATTCCTAGTTATGACAGACCCCAAGGAACTCTTCCTGTCGTTCAACATCTCATCTGCTCTGCTGCCAGAACTGGGAAGTCCAGCTGGACTCAATTGGTCTTTTTCTGTCTCTTTCTTGCTTATCTTTTCTTTTCCCAACTTTTATGGGTTGTCTCCTTCCCTTCCTATGGCTGTTTTTCCCCCTAGTCTCCCTGTCCATGTTAACTGTAGTGCTGTGACTCTGTCACTGTGCACTGCGATGGGGGTTCCCCACGGATGGTTGCTTCCTACACCCTTGGCAGTATAAAAAACAAATTTAGGAGTAGATTTCTTGTGCTTTATATTGTTTTTGTCTTAACAGTATTCCAAAGGGTATGTGATAGCATTTGTTGACCAAGCCTAGTGAACAGGGAGAGGAGACGAGCTGCAGCTGATTTTGGAGATACTTTTGTCTGTGAAGAATCTGTCTGCAGTTTAGGTCAGAAAGAGAATTCCATTGAGGGTTTTGTAACTATATTTTTTAATTTGCTATATGCTAAGTATTTATTGTGTCAAACCAGAGACTTCTTACTTGGTTTTAATTTATCGTGGGTTATAGGAGAAAAGAAACATCCCTTTTTGGAGGGGAAGGTTTATTCTACAAGGGAAAGTTGCCCAGTTGTTAAACCAAAATGCATCTCTGAAATAATCTGCTTTCTTGTTTGTTCTGGGTTTTTTTCCTTTCTCCCACTGCCCTGTCCTTTACAGAAAGGAATAGGTAGAAGGAAGGATTCTTGCCATCATCTACTCTGCAGAGGAGAGAGGGGCCTGGGGGGATAGGGTGGATGGTTTGACAGATGCCGCTGCATTGAACGGCCTTAACTTGGGCGTGATAAAACAGGCAAAGCTGTCCCTAGGCAGGTACTTTGTTTATATATGTGAAAGGTTCTGTGGCCTGCTGTATCAGAACCTTAGTAAAGCATTAAGATTATTGCTTTACCTTACTCCCTCTCGCCTCCAGTCTTGCCACCCAATGAAAAATTTGGAATGGGGAGGGCAGGGAATAGAATCCCTTAACAATAACTGAAAAAATCCTCCCACCCCTGCTCTTCCCATAATCAAAGCTCAAGCAAACATACAAGCATCTACCCAAAGCCCCTATATATTTTATTTAGCGCAGGGCTTGCTTAAGCCTTGTGTATTACTGAAAATCCCACATAAGTTAGCTAAGTAATCAGTTTGATGGTCTGATTTTAAAATACAGTACATTTTTAAAGGAAACTTGCATAACATTCAACTGAAAAAATTCTTGCCTTTGCTATGCTGGATCTGTCCTTTCCGAAATCAGTAAATCCTTGCTACACTTATGATACAGAGGAGACCTGGGTAGCAACAAAGCACCAACTAGGAGGAGCTATTGTGCTTCTCAGAACTGCTATAAAACCCCGGTTCTCTCCATCTTCATCCCCCAGTGAAGCATCCTGGTAGTTGACAGGATACAGGAGCATTCCAGTGACAGGAACAGATGGCTCTTCACTGCAGGTTCTGACCTAGTGTCTTTTGCTTATACCACCCTCTGTTGATAGTGGCTGGGTTAACTGGTTTTAGTTTTATAAAGTATTTCTTTTGTGAAATCTGAAATAAAACAACATAATGCCAGCTTAAACCATTTTGAAATGTCTTGTTCGTTTTCTCTTTTTTTTTTTTTTTTTCTTAATACTTTTTGGTCTGAAGAGTGTCTTTTTGGCTTTCCTAGTATTAAACAGAATTCATCACTGGTTGGCTTTTGAATTATTTTCTACCACCATTTCTTAATCTCATGTTTCACCTGGAATCTCTCACTTCTAGGAACAAAGCAAAAACTGCTGCTGAAATACCTGATTTGTGGTCTGTGGAAATAATAAGAATAATAATGAAGGCTTAGTATTCTGAAGCACAGCTTCTTGTTGCCATGAGTTTGGTACCTTAGATACAACTAATTTACAACCACAATATTGAAGTGGAAACTCTTAGACGGGCTTTTATTTGCAGTATTGGACAAGCCATTAATGCTCCTGCCTCAGTTTTCCCATCTGTAAAATGGGACAATAGTGTCTACCTCAGGGTCTCTCTGAGGGTTAGACAGGCAATGGGCATAAATGCTCTGAAGTTTTAGGTATGATGTCTAAGTGTTAAACAGTAACAGAAGGAGGAAAGTGTATGATATGTGAGGGATACTGGAGTGGCTGTGTGAACAGTGTGCATATCATAGGACTTCTTTACATCTACTGCACACTGTCCCTGCACCTACTGGCATAGAGTACTACATAAAACAAAACAAATGAGGACTAGTTGGTTTGGTTTAACTACTGGCAGTTGTAGTGAGCCTGAAAAAAAAAAAAGGTGAAAGAATCCTACTTGTGTTGGTTATATTTAAAACTGGAAGGAAAAAGAAAGGAGTGATTAAACTTAATGCAAACAGGTACATTAGTTCTGTGCTAAAGTGTGTAACTTATCTGAATGGGCTGTGTGGAAGGAGCAAGGACTAATGCTGTCCCATCTGTTGAAGGAGGAGTTTGATGAGTTCCCTGTATAAACAAATATGTATAGTTTCATCTAAGCAGAGCTTGAAGATATTGTTTTAGTCATAGAAGTTGCTTAAGAATTACTTACAGCTTATATGCTGTCAATGTTCTTGTGGTTGTTACTTGAAAAGCAGAAGGTCGTTTTGTTTAGGGCTTTTTTTCCCCATGATTATCTAATTATGAGCTGCTGCCATGTAACCCATTATATAACTGGCTGCTGAACACAGTGTGCCAAAAATAAAAACCTTATTAGTGCTGGTATTGCTTGTTGTTTCTCAGTAGGCCATCACATTAGACAGAGGTAGAATAATATCAGAAGGCAAAATCCAATATTGCAGTTTCTTATTTTGAGAAGACAAGGGCAGAAGTGAAGTCACTCACACCTACCCTTCTCTATGAAACTGAAGTGGGGATTCTTGTCAGCTGCTACATTCCATCCTTTTCAGCTAGCTTCTCACAGGCTAAAACCATGCTGATCTTAATCTCAAGACTGAAGAACAGTTCTCTGACCAGGGAACTGTTAAGGCTCACAAATGCACATTGCCATTTTGAAATGATGGGCCACATACCTTAAATCTGCAATAGGAAGAGTTCAAGAATGTATGGCACATAGCATGTGTTGTCATCAGTTTTAAAGCTATTATTTTCATTTTCTAGTCTACCACCTTCCTGAAGGCAAAGAAATACACCTCTCTTGCTGAAGATACTAGTTAAAAAAATGCAACAAGGGCCACAGTTTAATAGAACTGGTTACTTTAAATAGCATTACCAGGAAGCAGAGGCACTACTAGAAAGCAAAGTTCGCTGGTTCTGAGATGGAGATCAAGTAAAAACCCAAAAGATTTAAGGTAGAATTGGAAGCAGGTGTTTGTTTCTTCCGCACTTAAATAAGTTACCAGACATCACACCTGCAAGTCAGGGTCGAAAGAAAGAAAAAAAATACCCCTGGAGCAACTGCATCAGAGGAATATATTTAAAATAGCAACCTCGTTCTTTAGGCTGCTGAGAGGTAATGAAAGACAGTAAAAAATAATTAGAAGCTTGAAATGTAATTATTTATTGTAGCAAGTTCATCACAGCCATGAGTGCTAGAAAGGTGAAGAGGGGGGGAGAAATACGGGCTTTGACAGTGAAGTTGAAGTGTGAAGGCTTGTCAGTGGACAGACTCCAACAGGCTTACTGAGCAATTGGAGTGTACATGTAACCCTGCTTAGGCTCTGGTGCTTTGTTATATGATTTTGTGTGAGTTTTTCTCTTTTGAAGAAAAGAAGTCCTGTAACTCAAGTTACATTGCTGTTTTGACTGGAGTAGAGATGCAGCATTTTTGATATTCTGGAAGGTATTGGCCGAGAGAAGTAGAAATCCTCCACTGTGCTCATCCTGGTGATGGTCAGTAGCTTTATTAAATTATGCAGAATGAACGATTTTGTCATGGAGGCAGTTATATTTGGTTCAGTCCGGTGGACCATTTTCACCTCTCTGTCCCGACCATCCGACACCAAGGACAGGACCGGACAGGCCTCTCACTTAGTCCGAGCTCTTGCAATGCTCAGTCACGGCGCTTCCTCTCGGCACCTGCTGCGGCAGAGGCCGAAGTGCTCAAAGACGCCCCCGTCGGGCCTCACGCCCTCGGGTGGGGGGCAAAGGACGGCAGTTGCTGCTGCGCGAGGACCGCACGGGCCGAGTGCCGGGCTCCCTGCGCGGCTGCGGCACCCGGGGGCGGGAGAGCGCCCACGCACGGCGCCACGGCGGGCAGCGCGNTGGAGGGGACGGCGCGCGGCTGCACCGCTGAGCCGGCCGGAGCGAGATGGCGGTGGCACCGTCCGGCTGCGCCGGTGCCCGGCACGGGCCCAGCGGTCGCGGCAGGCTGCGGGCTTCAGGCCGCGAGCCCCGGTGCGGCGGTGCGGGGCGGCAGCTGCCGCAACGCTGCACGGGCGAGCAGACGGGAGATGCCGAAGCTGCGCGGGGAAGCCTTCTGGAGGGAGACGCTGCGGAGCGCCCACTACGTGGTGGCGCCCATGGTGGACCAGAGCGAGCTGGCCTGGAGGCTGCTGAGTCGCCGCCACGGCGCCCAGCTCTGCTACACACCGATGCTGCACGCCCAGGTTTTCCTCAGGGACGCCAACTACCGCCGCGAGAACCTCTACGGCGAGGCCTGTCCCGAGGATCGCCCGCTCATCGTGCAGGTGAGCGCGGCCCCCGCCCCGGCTCGCCCTGTCAGCCCCAGCACCAGGAGCGGCGGCGGCTGCCGGGAGGAGCTTCGCTGGGCTGACCGTGCAGTGCCGTTCTTGGGTAACGCTGAGGACGCAAGTCAGCACTGCCAAACGCACCCGCGCCATCCACCCCACTCATGCTAACAAATCCAGGCGTTTTCCGAATGTGCATGAGTTGAAGTTAGTCAGCCTCGTCCACATTTTAACGTGGTTATATAGGATGACTGAAATCTCATTTTCTTCATCTAAATACCGCTGGCAGTACTTAGCTCACAAAGATGTGTGTTTTTCTGTTTGTCCCATGTTTAGCATAGGATTTGCTGTCATAACCACAGGGGCCTGAAGCACTGGACTTCTCACAGGGTTTCAGTCCCCTGCACCTCATCTCTAGAGACAGATTACAGTTGGTCTTGTAGAGTCTGGGTGTGTCCCGGATCTGGTACCACTCAAGGAGGATCACAGCTTTTTAAGTAGTTCTCTGAAACCCTGAGCTCAGTGTTTAGCTATAGAGAAAAATATGCAAGGAAGATAGGACAGACTTTAAAGCATGTGTTGCTTCTGCTTCTGGACTACTTTGTGATGTTCGGGTACTTCACTCTATCCCAAAAAGGGAAAGTGGCTTGTGGAGCTGGAGAATAATGCAGGGAAAGACAATTGTCATGAGCAAAGGAATTATTGATTTCCACGTGTGTATCAGTTAAATGGATGAGGACTCTTTACCCTGGAAAAGAAGTGTCTCCCTTGACTGAGGGGAAAGATAAGAGAAGCCTGTGGAAGTATTACTGCCTGGAAGATGATGAATGGGAAACAAGTAAGCATAGTGGTAGTTATAAACTGTGGAATTCATTACTATGGGATATACTGGATTCTGAAAGATTACATGAGTTTAGAAAGCAAATGAAGGAAAACATCTGAGGGTCTTTAGGTGCAACAAACACGTCTTCTGCTTCCAACGTCCTTAAGCTTCTGCTGTTCCCTAGACATCTTGGTGTTGACCTTTGATCTGTCTCAGTACAGCTTTCACAGAATCACGGAATATCCTGAGTTGGAAGGGACCCACAAGGTATATCAAGTCCAACTCTTAAGTGAATTGCCTATACAGGGATAGAACTCACAACGTTAGTATTATTAGCACCATGCTCTAACCAATTGAGCTAATCTCAGCATCTTGTACATTCTTCTTCTGTGGGAGGTAGTTTCTTTTGACACAAAAATACAAGTGGCAGAAATTCAAGTAATTTTAGAAAGCTGTGTCACAGATCTTCAGCTCAGTAAGCTATGTGTTCTGGGTGACACTACCTGAAGAGGATCAGTTGTTGTGAGCTTGCTGTGTTACCCTTCTTCCCACTGGCCACTATTGGACATAAAGTACAGAACTAACTAATCTTTGGATTGATCTTGTGCAGCAGTCCTTACAGATTTGGTCACAGAGTCTCAGAATTAGATTAGGCAGAGGTACATCTGAGCTCAGCCTGCTCTGAAGACTTTGTTTACTGTGCTAGCATTCTCATTATATGTCATGGTTGGAGGCTTTCCATAGTTTCAGTCATCTCAAAGAAAGCAAATGATTTTTCTGGTTTTAGTTGGTGGCAGTCATAATTTATGTAGGGCTGTAGGGTTTAAGTAACACCTTCTGCTCAGAAGTGTTAGCGTTTAAATTTTGTTTCACGTTTATGTAAAGATGTGATGGCATTGGTTTTTGTTAAAAAAATGAGTTTTAGAAAATCTGTTTAAAAGCATAAATGAGAAGATAGTCTGTCTCTGTCCTCTTCAACAAAGAAGCTTCAAATTAACCTATTAATTTGCTTTTTGCACTGTGCTTTAAATGTAATATTAATTACATTCAGTTAAGACTGAGCATTTGACTATAGCCCATGTGTCTGTCTCACATTTCATGCTAATGGGAATTCATTTTAGAGGCAGTTGTGCTTATTGGTATTTACAAATATTGAGCTGTCTCCAGACCCAGAGACAGTATGGGTAACTCTTTTCTTAAGCACCCTCTTTCTGTATTAAAATTCTATAGCTGTTTGTTCTGCAGAGGATTTTAAGAGTTGTTTCCAGTTCTTCTTGGGTATCACATGTAAAATATTCATCTGATATTTCTTTGCCTCTTGAATGCTCATCTTTCTCATTTTATCATTTGAAGGTTGAGGATCTTTAGCTGGTAAGTGTCACAGATTTTGTTTGGGTTTGGTTTTTTTTCATAGAATCATAGAATATCTTCAGTTGTAAGGGATTCACGAAGTCCAGCTCCTGCACAGAGCAGCCACCAGAATCCCACCAGCATTGTCTAAATGCTCCTTGAGCTCTGGCAGGTTTAGGGCCATGACCACTGCCCTGGAGAGCCTGTTTCAGTGCCTGACCACCCTCTAGGGAAGACCCTTTTCCTGATATCCAGCCAAAACCCCCCCTGACACAGCCCCAGACATTCCCTCAGGTCCTGTCACTGGTCACAGAGAGCAGAGATCGGACCTGTCCCTCTGCTGTCCCTTGTGAGGAAGTTATAGACTTCTATGGAGTCTCCCCTCAGTCTCCTCTTCTCTTGGCTGAGCAAGCCAAGTGACCCCAGCCACTCCTCGGATGGCCCCTCCAGACCCTTCACCATCTTTGTAGGCTCCTTTGGACACTCTCTAATACCTTTGGATCTTTCATATGTTGTGGTGTCCCAAACTGTCCCCAGGACTCGAGGTGATGTAGCCCCAGTGCAGAGCAGAGCGGGATAATCCCTTCCCCAGCCTAGCTGGCGATGCTGGACCTGATGCCCCCCAAGACACAGCTGGCCCTCCTGGCTGGCAGGGCACTGCTGACTCATATTCAACTTGCTATCAACCAGGACCCTCAGGTCCCTTTCTGCAGTGCTGTTCTCCAGCCTCTCGTTCCTCAGTCTGTCCATACACAGAGTCACCCTGTCCCAGGTTCAGAATATGCTGCTTGTCTTTATTAAACTTCATATGGTTGGTGATTGCCTAGCCCTCTGATTATCAGGGTCTCTCTGCTGGGCCTCTGTGCCTTCCAGGGAGTCCACAGCTCCTCCCAATTTAGTATCCTCAGCAAGGTTACAAGTCATTTATGAAGCTGTTAAAGAGCTCTGGGCCTAAGATGGAGCCCTGCGGAACCCTAGTTGTGACTGGTCACCAACCTAATTTCATCCCAGTCACTATAACCCTTTGTACTTGACTCATGAGCCAGTTGTTCACCCATCACACAATGTGTTTATCCAGCTGTGGCCTGGACATTTTGTCCAGAACGATCTTACTGTGAGAAACAGTATCAAATGCTGTACTGAAATCCAAAAGGATTACATCACATGGCTTCCTTTGATCATTTTGATAAATAGTGTTTGGTATTATTAACTGTGCATATTTGCCTGTTTTCTGTAACAGGTAGTTGCTTCATAACTACATCATAACATGTTGTTAGTACTTGAAGAAAGCTATTGCCTGATTATTCCACTTCTCTTTGGTTTTCACAGTTCTGTGCCAATGATCCTGAAGTGTTTGTCCAAGCAGCACTGTTGGCTCAGGATTACTGTGATGCCATAGACCTAAATTTGGGTTGCCCCCAAATGATTGCAAAGAGAGGTACGTGCAAATCTGAACCCTGGATAAGCAGAGAAGTGGCAAATGCTATTTCAAATGTGAATGTTGGCAGTAAAATATCAAGAGGGCCAAATCAAGCCTTGGGGAGGGGCTGCAGTACTGCTGAAGTCAGACTGAGTTACACCCAATAAGGTAGCAGGTAACGCTTTTAGTACCTAAAGCAAAAATTAGATATAATTAATTCCAATTTCTCTTAAGTGACAGCTCCCGTGTCTAGAATATCCTTCAGGAACAGTATTTTTAGTAAGAGCTTGATTTTCTTTCTGATTTCAGTTGCTCAGACATCCTGTTTTTGAAAAACTGCACTTAAAATGACATCATTCAGACACTTAGGATCTCCTGTTTCCCTGATACTTGCACAGAGTTTTTTCACAATAGCGTAGAAGAGGAGGAGACCTGCTGAATTCCTTAGATATTGCATGTTTGAAAACCAGAATGAGTGTTTGAAAATTTTGTATCAGTTAAGGTGTTGAGAAAAGATTTGTTCAGTAACTGCCCATTTTTCTTCTAAAATATCTTTCAAAGGCTAATAGGAAATGATCAGTGGTGCAAATAGATCTTTCAGTCTGATCATCTTTTATCCTAATGGGATTTATTAAACATCTGGTATAAACCCTTAGAAGTTAGACTTTGAGCTGCCACTGTAAACATATCAGCCTTAGGGAGTACCAGTGAAAGTAGGGTTTGGGGATTCCTTGTTTATCCTGTAAATCTAGGGTGGCAGGGAGAACAGAATGATCTGACTCTTCCAGTTGGGGCAGGACAGAGCAACTCTGTTTCTGCCAGTGAGGCATATGAGTGTCTGGATCTTTGTTTGTGAGTGTTTATGAAAACTGTGCTTCAGGATCTTACTCTTCTGCACAAGTCTGTCATAATGCTATTTTATCATAGGTCACTATGGAGCATTTCTGCAAGAGGAGTGGGATCTTCTTCAGAGAATGAGTAAGTATTTAGAGAGGGAATAGGATGAACTAATTATTGAGAGGAGGTTAGGGATTTTGGGGGAAAGGAGGTGCATCATGTTTCTTTGGGCAGAGTTGTGTTTGGGTTTTGAAGGGGCGGTTGCATTCTTTTTTTTTCTTTTTTTTTTTTTTAATTTCTCACTGTATTCCAGTGGCACCCTCAAGATACTTGTTGGTATCCCACTGCAAACTCACACTAGATCTGTTAAAAGACTTTTGTACCTGAAACAGACTTCAGGTGAAAGTGAGTCAATTAAGTTCCAGTCTCATATGATAGTTTAGTGGCTCTCCAACTTTAGAAACAGTAGAAGTCCCAGTGCCTTACTTTTTCACTTTGAAGTTCTCAGGTGCCAAGAGTCGTGTTTCTGCTTGAAGCCACAGTTGCCCCTTTCTGATCAACTCCACGTACTCTTTTCTGTCCACAGCATAGCAAATTATCCCATTCTTCTCCTAATTTGTGTAGGTTGTTTTCAGGCTATCCATAGCTGTTGTGAACAGTATCACATTTTTTTAAGAAATACATTTGTAACTGATATAAAAAGCAAGGTTTTGGTCATTCTGTAGAACTGAGAATGTGCCTTCACCCCACTTCAAAGCAAGTGTTGGAACCATGAAGATAGAGAGTCGTATTTCTGTTTGCATTCCTGGTAGTCTGGGGAATTTTGAGTGATGTTTGGCACAAAGACACTGTTGAGAACCTGGGAGATAGACAGTGCTTCCTTGCCCAGCATGTAATGTGGCTGTTGAGAAATATGCAAATCAATAGCCTCAAGGTATGAAGAGAACCCAGGTCATCAAGCTGGGTGAGAACCCAAGCTGTCTAGTAAGAGAGTTGTCTTAGGCTGTCCTCTTCTTCTTTCCCCAGCCACCTTTAAAATGGTGGAGCACTCTTTTCTGCTTGCACCTGTAAACACCTTGCTTGCTCCTTTGAAAGGGTGCTAGGAAGTACCTATCATTAGAGCTCGTAGGATTTGGGTTAGAAGACAGCAGGTGACTTCCTACATTGTATATCCAAGCTCTGGAAGAGAAGAGAATTTCAGTCACACCATTACTCAGTGTTTTCCTGTTGGCTCTCTTTGTTAGCTCTCTTTTTAGTGGTTTTGTGATTCCATGTACTGTGTAAGACTGGGAGTTTAACATGTTGTTCTAGATTTCACTGACTCTGTAACCTACATTTACTACTTGATTCCATCCACAGCCTACCTCACTTGATAAGCCTCTGTGTGCCATGGATAAGACTTTACTTATCATGATTATTTGGGTGATAATTTGCAAAGAAGTGAAGCACTTTTTGTAGGAAAGGTAGACGAGCAAGTGTTAATGTTGGAGGAGTACAATAGCCTGTGATGATAATAAACTTGTATCAATAATTAAGTTGTGAGGGGGTGGTCTTTGAAAGTGAAGGCTTGATGCAGTGGAAATGTTAGGGCTATTAAATGGGTGACTATTTTATGCCTCCTTGTTAGGATGCAGATTTTGTGCTTCACGTTTGTGTTACTGTTATGTTATTAAACTATGCAATAAGGATTGCAGAGGACACTGCTGATTTTTTAAGCTGTGAGAACTGCACAGCATTGACTTCTCAGGCTTTTTCCATAGCACATCCAGTATCAGATCTTGAGGAGAGCAGCTACTTTTCATAGCATTGTGCAGCCCACTTACCTGTCTTTTCAATCTTTCTCAGTTTTACTGGCTAACGAGAAGCTCTCTGTTCCCATCACATGCAAAATCCGCGTTTTCCCAGACATTGACAAGACAGTGAAGTATGCACAGATGCTGGAGAAAGCTGGCTGCCAGGTAAGAAGGCAGCTGTTCCCTCTACTCTTGCATTGGCCACATATCTTTGTTTAAAAAGAGATATATCTTGGTATACTGTGGAGATGAATAGGCTGCATTATTTTGCAGACAGATTCTGTGTGTTTGCAGTCCTAGGCAGCAGGTCAGTAGTGTGGTACAGAAGACATGATGATTTCAGAGTCTCTTGTGATCACTGCATTGTGCAGCGTCCTTCACTGTGGTTGAGCATCTCACTCTTCACGTAGTGCTGCAGGAGGCAGTGTGAATGCATGAAATGCACAGTACTGTAGTAAAAAAAAGGGTATCAAAAGGTATCACTAGAAGAAATAGGCAGCCTTCTAGGATTTTTCTCCAGTTAAATTGGAAGAGATGGTCTGTAGTTAGAGATAGTACTGACAGTATTTGGACCTTCTGCTGAGGAGAAAGCTAGATCAATATATCACAAATTCTAAAGTGAATCACAAGTGGAATCCAGTGCAAAAGGAAATCTGTAGGTTCTCCGATGATACAATCTTGTCACGCCATGGAGTACTAAGATGAAAGGAGCCTAAGACCATGCCACGGTAGGTGAGCTGCCGATATCTTTGTGTGTTGCTAAACTCTGTGCACTGTTGAAAAAGCAGCAGGAACTCAGTGGCATCCATGAAGTGTAGGGAGTGAAAGGAAATTTTTGTCAGTGGATTTATTCCAGTGGTTCATACACGTGGAAAGTAAGTGTAATTTTGTGTTCCAGCTGCTAACTGTGCATGGCCGTACTAAAGAACAGAAAGGACCACTTGCTGGCGTGGCATCTTGGGAGCACATTCAAGCTGTAAGGTTAGTGAGCAGTACCAGTCATAGCGGATTCCTGCTAATGCTCTGGATTTTAAGCAGAGTGCACAGTGGCATTGAAGAGCAAACAAATTTGTGTGACAGGAGAATTTCTGGGTTGACTCTAATTCTCAGTGTTATGCATCTGTTTTGTTCACTGCTATAGAAAAGCTGTAAACATTCCTGTATTTGCAAATGGAAACATCCAGTGTCTCAGTGATGTGGAAGAATGTATCCGTAAGACAGGAGTACATGGCGTCATGAGTGCAGGTAAAGAAAATGAACTTTTACTCATAATAGATGAGAATACGAATTGTTTCTTTTTCTCTCAGCAGCCCCATATACATTTATTAAAAACTTATATCAGATTGACTTGGTGGAACAGCTTTGCTTGACAGCTGAGTGGACATTCTTCCTCCTCTTATACTGGCCATCTTGTACCAGGACCAGGAATCACTTAAAATGTGTAAGAATTGTTATATTGGACTTGCGGTACCATTGACTAGACAGCTCAAATCTAATTACTTGACAAAGGCATATGGGGCTCCTGTTGTCCTGGAATATTTTCGTGACATCTGTTAATCATTGGAACAGTTTTTGAATGGTTCTTGATGAACTAAATGCATCTGTGGATTAATATGCCTGCAGGTAGTTCATGTTGGGTTGGAACAAGAAAGAATTGACATAACTTCCTAGAGGAAGAGCTAGGATAGGCATCAGAAAGAGCTTCTAATCACTCACACAGTTAAAGAGGGGTTGTAGAATCTTGGTTTTAGAAAATACTGGTTAGCAAAAGGCTTGTGAAGCCAGTAGAGAAAAGCACAGTGAGAAGCTGTATCTGTGAACTTAGGCCAGACAAATATCAATACAGACATAAGGCAAGACACCTGTCATTTCAGTATTTAACCACTGAGCAACAAAAGCAGTGATTTCTCTGTTTATTAATTGGTTTTCTGTCTTTGTGTCAAGGTTAGATGCCTTTCTAGAAACTGTACTTTAATTAGGTATGAGCTGTTTGGCACAATTAGAAATTGTATAGTGAAATACAGCATCCCGAGGTCAGACTAGACTTTCATGGACCCTGTGTTCCTCTTGTGAGTATGTGGGTGATGTGTCTGTGGCTGTAGAATCACAAAAGAGGTGATCAAACTCCAGAGCAGAGATTTTGGCCTTTGTTTCAATCCTGAAATTAAAGTTTGAGTATTTCTTTTCTTTTCTTTTCTTTTCTTTTTTTTTTACCCTAGAAGGTAATCTTCATAACCCAGCTTTGTTTGAGGGCCGGAACCCATTGGTGTGGGAGATGGCTGAGGAGTATTTGGAGATAGTGCGGAAGTACCCTTGTCCACTGTCTTATGTTAGGGCTCATCTCTTCAAGCTCTGGCATCACACGTGAGTATCTCCATAGAACTCTTAAATGTTTTCAAGGCTCATCCTGCTTAGCAAGTGTCTGGGTTTTCTGGATGAGGATTTGTTTGGCCAGAATGAGTATGCTGCAAGGTTTTCTTTCCTTGGCTGGAGAGGGTGTGGGCTGAGGCCTTTACCCTTCACTTCATATGTGGGAAACGGCGCACGGGGAATGAACAAGTTGCCACAAGATCAGCCGGGGCGCAAGCTCGCAGCCGGGGCGTGAGCTCACAGGCCGTGTGGTAATTGCCCAGATGCACACACGCACTTCATGGCAAACACAAGTTAACTATCTCCTTGTTCGCTGTGAGGCAAAGCGCTGTTGCATTTATTGTGGAGTAAGAGCATAGCTGTGGGCAGTTACTGGGAAGCAGCTGATGCGGTGTACATTTGTGTTAGCTTATGTCAAAGTACCTTGGTTGTCTGACAAGTACTTATCTACAAGAGAGATATGTGGCTTTTCTCTGGACTTACAAGGAACAATATAAGCTTCTACCAAAGGCAAATGCATCAGGAAAAGTGTATAAAATGCTTTTATAAAGTTATTTTTAGTTGATCTCAGTCTAAATATAACTTGATGTTTGGGATTTGCCTCAGGCTTCAAGTTCACCAGCAGCTGCGTGAAGAATTAGCAAAAGTGAAGACTCTAGAGGGCATTGTAGATGTCAACAGGGAGCTGAAACTGCGATGCCAGGTACCAAGATGGGCCCCAATCTCCCAGAACAGCACTGCCTGCACTTGGTGGGAATGTACCAAGTATGTCATGCAGTTGACATCCATTAGTCACTTCTCTGGGACTTTGTGGCTTACTAACCTTGATATTGGTAGCGTACTTACAGTAGCATCCCCTTAAGCCTGGACAACTTTACATGGGATAAAGTTGACTTAGGAGTTACAAACGTGCTTCAATTCAACTGTGTTAGTAGATGGGTTTTTCGCCTATATGTAACTCAGTAATTGCTAGCTTAAATTTCAGTTTGTTATTTCCTGGAGTTTGAAGTGTTATTTAGTGTATTTCCTGACAACTCCAGGAAAACTGACTGTAACTCTATGCTGCAGGAAGAAATAGCTAATCAGAAAGAAGGAGAAAAGCCAAAAGAAGGGTTGCCTTTTTTCCACTGGATCTGTCAGCCATACATCAGGCCAGGGTGAGTTACATATTTTGATACTTACAGGTACTCACAGGCCTTTCCCACCCATACCATCAGTATCAGCCATTGATTCTGTTCTAGGAGCTTACATTCATTAAAAAAAAAGTTAAGACTTTGGATTATTTTTATTCTAGTTTTTTTGTTTTTTTTTCCTAGTTATTGCTTTGTTTGTGGGGATGTTGCTCATTGTTTGCATCTTCTCCTTTGGATCCTCCTCAAATTTCTCTCTCTCTGGAAAGTAAAAATCAGGAATCCCACTGCAGCTCAGAACAAGAACCTGATGTGCAGCAAATATGCTGCCTGAAAGTGCTTTATTGTTACATGCAACATGAATGTTGCTGGTAACTGCTGGTAGCAAAGATGAGAACTAAATTGTATTCTATAAAGGATGCTTGTCATGTATGGACAAGTTTTTCAGATAGCTTATTCCCCTTCTGCTGAAAATTGGGCTGAAGAAGAGAACAAGTGTGTCAAGATTAATACTTAAGTAAATACTTAAAAAAAATGCTTAAGTAAAACCTGGGAATAACAGGTGCCTAATTACACTGGCCAACTTTAATTTGCTTTCCAACTGATGTATCTGATAGCGTGTCTGTTATTAACTGCCAGTGTTAACCAAAAATGTTAGGTTTTTCTATCCCACTTCTAAGGGCAATGACACTTCCTTGTAGCCATGACAGAAAGGTTTATGGTTTACCCAGATTTCTGTAAACCAAAATAATAGTCAGGGAACAGCTACTTCTTCCCTCCAGCCACCTTACGATGAAATTCACTGTTTCAGGCCAAAGGAGAGATGCAGGGAGAATGGAGACAGTGGAACTGAAAAAGGTGTGCGAGGGAAACGTGCTTTGGAAGAAGAGGAAGATGGAAATTCTGAGCTTCTGTCAAAGAATAAACAAAAAAAGAAGTTAAGAAATCCAAATAAAAGCTTTGATCCATCTTTAAAACGTAAGTTACATTTATAGGCATAAATGTATGGAGAGTTGCTGATACCATCTTTGACATAAACTGCCACTAAGAATTTTCCTTGCTTGTGTATTTGTAGAAACATCTTGAAAAAGAGGGGGAATTTTTAGGAAATTTCAATAGCAGGCAATGTGATTCAAATAATATTCACTAGTAAAGGAAACAAGGGTCAAAGTAGTAGGTCACTGATTCTCTCTAAGCGTCTTGTT
Organism: Falcunculus frontatus; assembly: GCA_013398115.1. Lineage (NCBI taxonomy): Eukaryota > Metazoa > Chordata > Aves > Passeriformes > Falcunculus > Falcunculus frontatus. The sequence continues at coordinate 19,375 of VZRV01008903.1, read as the reverse complement.
AAGATCAAAATGGTTTACAAACTGAATTGTAGCTGTCACTAGCATTTGAAATGGAAATTTTGTATGAATTTCAAGCTGATGTCCTCCTGTTTTATGCTTGACTTGAGGATTAAAATTTTCTATGTTTATATTTAGCTTAGAGGCACCTAAAATTTCAAATTTTACCTTCAACTTAAATTTTACCTTAACATTTGTATTTGAGGTACTCTACTTTTATTTCAAAAAGACTCTCTGGCTAGAAAAGCACCAAGCTTTGTCTGGTCCTGATTTTTTTTTTTCTAACTTACTTCTTCCACATAAAAATACCATTGCTGAAAACAGCTTTCTCTCTCTCTCTCAGCCAAATATGCAAAATGTGATCAATGTGGAAACCCTAAGGTAAGTCAGTACAAGTGTCCATAAAAGCATTTCCATTAAATGGAAATTAAATGACCATGTAGGGGTCAATCGTGCAATGTCTGGATGGAGATAAGTGACAAGTGGTGTCCCTCAGGGGTCTGTATTGGGACCAGCACTGTTCAATGTCTCCATCAATGATGTGGACAGTGGGATCAAGAGTGCCCTCAGCACATTTGCAGATGACACCAAGCTGAGTGGAGTGGTGACACACCTGAGGGACAGGGCCATCCGGAGGGACCTGGACAAGCTCAAGCAGTGGCCTATGGGAACCTCTGGGGTTTAACAAGGCCAAGTGCAAGATTCGGCACTTGGGTCAGGGCAATCTGGATATCAAATCCAGGCTGGGGGATGAACAGATTGAGAGCAGCCGTGCCCAGAAGGACTTTGGGGTGCTGGTGGATGAGAGGTTGGTCACGACTCAGCAATGTGCACTCACAGCCCAGAAACCACCTGTGTGCTAGGCTGCATCAAAAGCAGCGTGGGCAGCAGGTCAAGGGTTGGGTGGATTCTGTGCCTTTACTCTGCTCTTGTGAGACCCCCACCTGGCGTACTCCATCCAGCTCTGGGACCCTTGGGGCAGGAGACACATGGAGCTGTTAGGGCAGGCCCAGAGGAGGCTACAAAGATGACTGGGGGATGGAGCCCCTCTGGCATGGAGACAGGCTGAGAGAGTGGGAGGTGTTCAGCCTGGAGAAGGAGCCTCACTGCTCCTTCCAGTGCCTAAAGGGGACTTAAAAGAAAGACAGCGATGCACTTTTTAGCTGGGCCTGTTGCAGTAGGACAAGGGGTAATGGGTTTAAAGTAAAAGAGAGTAGATTCAGACTAGATATGCCTTAGATTAGAAGTAATTTTTTTATGGTGAGGAAGTAGCCCAGGTTGCCCAGAGAGGTTGTGGATGCCCCATTCCTGGAAACATTCAAGGTCAGGTTGGACAGAGCTCTGAGCAACCTGATATAGTTGAAAATGTCCCTGCTCTTTGCAGGAGGTTGGAGTAGATGACCTCTAAAGGCTCCTTCCAACCCAAACTATTCTATGATTCTATTCCGTTATTCAAAATCCTGAGGTAGGTCCATGCCAGTGCCCAGTTACGCAGGTGCATGCCAAGTCCTGCTGATAAGTGTGCGTGTGGGGAGGAAAGTCCATACTTGAGCAAAAGCTTTTTAACCATTAACTGTAACCAGTCTCTGAGGCTGAAGGTGCTGCACAAAAATCCCTAACATGTATAGGTTCTTTGAGAGAATTTGCCTTCCTCTCAAAAAAAAGTGCAGTCTTACTGCTGCTGAGGGTATTTATTGTTAAGACAGCTGAGTGAGTTAATTAAACTTCCCAAGATATCTTGGAAACAAATCTCCAAACTTCCACACATGTATGACACGTGTATTTTACTGTGAAATGAAAAACAAACAGCCTCTTACTATGGTTAGTGGTGGGTGGAGTTTTTCTGCAAAATGAAAATTTGAATAACTGGTGTGGTTCTTAATGTACTAATAAAAATACTTTAACTGTCATCCCAGTACAGCTTGTTGTAAGTGTCAGGCAGCACCTGCAGCTCTGGTTTGTGTTGTGTTTGGATCTCTGCCTTTATCAAAACAAGCATAAGCACCTCCTCATCCTCCGTTCTGCCTTTGCAGCAGATTAACATTGGCTTTCACTATTAGCAGTGCGAAATGAGGCAGCTGGTTTACAGGTTCTGTATTGAAATTTCAAATATTTGCAAAGAGTTCATTTTACTTTTGTTTATTTTTTTCCCTTGGGGAACATAGCTGTTTGCTTGACAGGGCGGTGTTGCTGAGCTGTGTGAGCAGAGTGTATTTATTGCTGCTAATACACCTGTAAGATGGGCATAAGATGCAAGTAATTTTGTGTTCGGCTTAAAAATTAGCATTACACCTTGGGGAGTGGGGGAGCCTGCAGCACAAGCATGTGATGTTGCTCCCTGTTGTAACACTGTTACCGCAGTGCAGCAGTGGAAGCCAGCTGGGGCTCAATTTGAAGCTGCAGCTACTGAAGAAAAGGGATTTTTTTGCTGTGTTCATTATAGGGAAAACATTGAGCACTGGGCTGGGCTGCTTTCAAAGCCATCCTGTTTCACAGCTAATCCAAGTGACATCGCTTGGTGCATAAACCAGGATTGTCTGCAGCAGGGCTTAGACTTATTTTTGCTTTGCTCTTGCATCACTTTAATGTTGCAGGCAGCCCTTGAAATCTTCTGAATAGGCCTGTAATTTATTTTTTCCCCCCCTAGATTATGTGTTTCTGAGCTATGACGTGAAATGGGGGGGGTGGGGGGGGGTGGAGAAGAAGGAGGAGAAGGAACTCAACTAAAGCCTCCCTAAACATGCAGGATTTTCTAACTGGGGTGGAGGGAGCCACGCTCAACAACATCACCCCCTTTTTCTAAAATTTGTGTGAGCAAAGTACCCCAGAGACCCAGGCTCATATAGCCACATCATCAGTTAGCCAAGACTCAGCTGCTGCTGTCCCCTAAGGGTCATACATTATACTTTAATAAATACACAGGTGTATTTTAAGATGCAAGTACGGAAGTAATTCTGGTGGCAACATATTTTAGGCATAGCTGCAGATGGTGGCACATGTCAGAGACGGTGTTTCATGTTGCAGAGAAGTAGAACAAGCTTAGGAGCACCAAATGTGCTCATGCTTGTTGCAGAGGGCTTATGGCATGTGCCTGCTTGTGGTGGGTAACTCAGGCTGCCCAACTGGCTGTGGGGGTTGGACAAGTTGAATGTGGATTTTTTTTGGTTGGTTGGAGTTTTTTGTTCTTTATGTGCAAACAGTTGATGGCCCCCAATATGACATCAACTCTGTCATCTTCATTAGGCTGTGTACATGGTTTTTTTCCGAAGATCTGAAAGTGCAGAGCTACATTGTTACTTATTATAGTAAACAGTAATAATTTTATTTTCACTGACACGAGCTTCTTTATACCGCTATCCCAACCCAGGGTAATAAATGTGTGTTTAACATGTGCCGAGGATGCTGTAAGAAAAGAGCATTCAAGGAGACAGCAGATTGTCCAGGTAAGTGTACCTGGCCTTACCAGGCATCAAGCAAACATTCTCATCTCCCATGTATATTCATTACTTTAATCTTTGGATTATGGGGTGTAGGTGAGTGTTAAAATCTACATACATAGCTATCTAAAAGTTTATAGTACCATTTTAAAAGACTGGTCTCCCTTCTCTGTATGTTATTTCCAAAGCCTCGGGATGCAGTTTCCAGTCTGTGAGGACCCATTCTTTATAAGGAATGAGGTATTCTGTTTACCACTGTAGTCATCTCATTTCAGGATGTTGGTTTGGGGTCTTTTCCCCCTTTTGCTTTTTCAGGTCATGGATTACTTTTTAAGACCAAGTATGAAAAAGCCCTTTCATGGCAGCACAGTCAAAGAGGAATTCAAATGCCAGAGATCAGTCAGAGAGGAGATGCAGAGGTGGGGGAGACAGCAATGCTGAAGGAGGCTGGTGACAGTACAGGGTGAAGCTTTGGAAATGAACAGTCCAAGAGCTCCTGCCAGACCACTACTTCCCTGGGCCAAAGAATGTGTCATCTCCAGCTCACTGTCAGCTGCATGAACTTGTTCCACATGATTACATTCTGGAAAAGTTTTATTTAAGTAAAAAACTGCTTACTCAGGGAATTATCCTGCATTTGAAATAAAAGAGATGTAATTAAATGTCTCATGCTGTATTTTAAAGACTGAAAATGCTGCATTTTTGGGTGGGGGCAGTTTCTGTAAGCTGCCATTACACCAACCTCCTGTATGCTCATTAACCCTTGTTGTTCTGGTTTTAGTATTGGGGACTAAATTTATTGTATTAGAACAACCTTCTGGCGCACAAAAAATACCAATGTCCGTGACTTCCTCACTAACAGAAAATGTGTCATATCTCTTAGCGTTTTAGTAGGCCACATTGTCAATGCAGAAAGGAATGCAGCAGTACTTGGAAAATGTGAATGTAAAACTGTAAGATCTTGCTATATCCACATTAACAATTACTAGTTTCTTACAGTATGCTGAAACTTAACTGTCTTCCATGAGCCAAAGGTTGGGGGAGGATGAAATCTCTATTTTAACAGAGAGGATAGTCTAAAAATATGTGGGAAGTTGGAACCAAGTCCATGAACATTTCCCTGCTCAAGGTCTCATACTTCATTATGTGATCATTCGTCCTTCCCACCTGATAAATTCTGAGATGTGTGACAAAACCAGATGCAGGTCTACACATGCCTTTTTAAAAGATGGGAACTTGAAACCACCTCTCCCACCTCCTGTGGAAATAGTCCGCTTCTTCTCTTGCACAGGCATACACGCTAAAGCTGTCAGGTATTCTGAGTTCCCTGGTCTGTTTCCCCCTCTTCTAGTAAAAAAGCTAAATATTCATTATCCTAGAATTTCAGACTGTTTAACTGACCTCTTCCCAGTTTCCCAAAAATATCAGAAAGCTCGGTCATTCTCCTGCTCACTGTGCCAGAGAAAATTTACAAAGTCCAAAAAGGTGAAACAGCCAGTTCCAACACAAGAGAACTGGGGCTGAGTGAGATTCAGCTTCTCTTCTTGCCCACACAGATTTTAGATCACGCCTCCCTCTCACAAATACAGTCTCATCACAGAATCACCATTGTGAAGGAACAATCAAGCTGGCTTTAGGCTCCTAAATTCAAGAGGGGCCTTATGCTTGAGAATATTAATTGGACACTTTTCTATAAAGAATTAGTATTTAAGGCATATTTGTCCCTTCCCCCATCCATGAGTTAAGAATGCTTAAGGCATTTCTTAACAAGCACAGTTGAGAAATGCAGACAGACCTTATCTTGTTTGCTCCTGTCCATGGCACGGCTGGAGGCTGCCACGCTCCTGACACAGGGCTGCAACATAGGCCCACCTCTGTGCATCCAGCTACAAATCACCATGCTAATGGAAAAAAGTTTCAACCTGAACTTTCGACAGCCATGCTAGAAGATGCCGACCTCACTACGGTTACTAAGGCAAAGCTGTCCACGATCCATGGCTCACTAACCAATGATTGTGAACTTGGCAGCCCAATTAAAACACGAGCAAAGCCAAGCCAGTTACTGTTCACACTGGGCACACCTGCACCTGCACAAACAAGAGATTACTTTCAGGCTAGGCAGTATACTAATTATCCTATTTATCTCTAATCAAAAAATTGTAGTCTGCCACTTTGGCAAGGTCATGGCCTATTTTGTTTCTGTTTCACAGGCCCTTAAGAAGATATACACGATTTAATTTTAATGGAGTAGGGGGAGGAAAAGGCAGTGCCCTGAGTGTAGAATGATGCTGAAAATGATGCTCAGTCTTCAGGTTTGAGAGGAAATGGATTCTCATATCTAAATTATTTTCAGAGGCACACAAGAAAAAGTTGGGGTCTTTCACCTGACAAAAAAGAAAGGCAATTGCCTTTATTTGACAAATAGTTTATGAAATGAGATATGAGAAAAACATTTTTAAAAATTTTAAAGACAAAAATTGCATCAAAACAAAGACTGAAACTCCAGGATTTCAGCACATATTCATGGGATACAAACTTCATGTGCAGAGGGTTCACAGTTATATCGACTACAGGCACAGAGAGTACAATAGTCAAAGCTAGAGTTGAAGGCTTAGAGAACTGAAACAGTAGTACCTATAGAGTCAGGGACAAAAAGAATACCCAGCCTGATCTACCACCTCAGCCAGATTTTTCAGGTCCTGCCACTTGAGTTATTTGAATTAGACCATCTCTTGCCAATGCAGCTGCCCTTCAGTCTGTAGCTTTAATAACTCTACTGAAGCCTAAGCCTGAATTATTTCTTTGCTGTCAAGAAACTTAATTGCATTATGAATTTACCAAGCTTCTAATTACTGAATCTTGTACATTTTCTCTTAGAGCTTGACATGCTTAATTAGCCAGTTTCTGTTCCCTTTCTAATTAATTTAGCCTGATCAAGTTATCCTATGAGAGAATCTAAAGCTACACACCAACCCTATGAAATGTTGAATGAAGTTCAGAGATCCATAGGAACACAAAAGCCAAAATAACATTAGTTTAAGTACAAAGCTCGTTTACCAAGGAGACAGTAATCCTTTCCCTATTCCCTAACAGCATCAGAGGAAGCAGAAGTCAGTTCCACACCAGTTTGGTGTTTTTCACCCTACTGCAAATTCACAGCTGATTGAATACTGGAGAAGTGAAACATTGACTTGTCTCAGCCTCAGCTGTCACAAGCAGGTGGTATAAAAAATACTAAGAGCACTGTCCTGTGCAGCACACTGCTGCCCCACTGCTATCTGCTTCATATAAAGAGTAATGAAGTAGATGGCAGAAAAATCTCAAATAGTCAAATTAAGTTGGCTGAGACTTTAAAAGAAAAATAATTTAGTCCTTGATAAGCACTTTCTACCAATACACAATGGGTCTTAAGTCAGAAGCATTGTTGCTATTATTAAAGTTTCCTCATTTATTTTTTTCTGGAAGTTTATATTACCTTGCATGTATCAGAAGTAATACTTTATTCAGTGGCAGATTTGGGAGCTATCCAGAGGATGGAACAATGCTGAGACCATTGCTGCAGAGTCCCAGGAGAGACGTACAGATCACACCCACATGGCCTGGGGCAAAGACCAAGCTGTTATTTTCTCCCTCATCTGCTGACATCTTTCAGCCAATAGCAGCTCACAGATGATTCTGCATCAGCCATGGTCCATAATCACCTCTTACAGACCTCCCCCTGCAAAACTTGGCAGCACAGACCACCAAGATAATTACCAATCACTCCCAACCACTCTAACACAAATCTCGTAACAGCAGCTTCTACATTACTACTAAGAGTGATTGTGCTAATTAAAACTGCCTTGGCCAAAAGAACAACGTTCTTTCCAACCATTTTTCCTTTATTCCTAGCAAGGTCATGTAAAGAAAGCAGGATTTGCACTGCATGAGGAACCCGTCATGACCTACCACTGGCATTAAGGATAACAAAAAGGTGCTGCACAAGTTCATGAAATCCATACGAATGAGTTCCTCTGATCATATCTTAGACATACTAACATCCCACAAAACTTCATCCACTGAATGACCTTGGTGGTCGCAGGGAATCACTGAAAATTCATTCTATGTGGGTCACTATTTTCCCATTTATTACTTGGGAGATTACATAGAATTTAAGGTAAGAGTAATTTTTACTGAGGGAAACTACTTATGAATGCAATTTACCTAGAACTATATCCATACCGTGTTGTATTCTGTGGGGTTTGGGATTGGTAGGCAGTTAGGACTGAGGCAGGTGTTGGACAGTGTCTAGAAGAAATGTGCCTGGACAGCCCTGACTCTCATCTACAAGATCCTAAAGCAATAGCAGCTTCTTTCACAGGCTAAAGGAGAGAGTTACATGCCAGTAATTCTGCACAAAGCATCCACGATGCCAATTCAATAAAAGAGAAATGCTTGATCACTTCCAAAGGGGCTGCAAGCATTTTTTCCGGGGGGATGAAAACTTATCACCTCTGCCCACGTTACGGAATGGCCTCGGGCCACAGCCAGAGCTGGAAACTGCTGTTGCCACCTTGTGGGCCCCTTGTGGCTGCTGAGGGATGTGTGATGCTGCTGGTGTCTGGAAGAACAGAGACTCTAGTCAGCTCAAGACATCACCGACCACTGAGGAGCCCTGCAGCAGAAATCCTCCAGCAAGGGACATATGTCAGTCAATAAAATCCTGAGAGTGGAAGCACAGACAGCACTTGGCATGGTGCACTTCACTGAGATGCAAAACCATCTTCGAAAGAGCAGAGTGTAAGATCTTTTCCTTATAAATAGTAATACTGGCCCATTTGGGGAATAAAGCAAGAATGTTTGAGTAGCATTTTAGGACTGAAAATCTTTCCTTCAGCATGAACAGAAAGCATGACAATACTTTCCCTGCATTTCTTATAAGGACGTACAGCAATTTACCCAAGGACTCAACTTGCCTTTCTCACTAAACTGGCCATCAGTGATGCCTGACACCAAGTTCTTCCCACAAAAATGTGAGAATTTTTCCAGGCCAAATGTAACAAAAGACCTTACAGAAACTACTGCTTCCATTTTCAGCACCTAAGTCATAAAAAGCATGGAAAGCCAGGAGAGACCACTGTTGCTACAGGGATTTTGCTGTTTAAATGTTCCTTCAAACTGCATTTTCTTTACAGTTCATCCAAACTACATCTCCAACCAGATCAAAAAGCAAAACACAATGGCCCACGAAACATCACGAAGCTTAGCAAAAAATCAATGGCTTGAGATCAAAATACCTAAAACCCAACTTTAACACAAAACTCCAAATACTCAGAAGCTTTTAAATCCTGCTGTTTAATGCACTAGATATAACAACTTATTTTTTAAAAAAAAAGCACGAACACATTAACAGTAACATCTGTAGTCAGTTGCCAGACCACTCAGGGCTGGAGCAAAATTCTCAGCTTGCCTTACAGATTAGATGAATACAAGGCTGCAGTGACTTCAGAAAATTCAGTGCATATCTCCTTTCATGAACACAGGAAGAACGAACACACACACACACCCCCCACACACACCCACACACACACCCTGGGCTGCCACCTTTAACCCCTTTATAAAAGGAAAAGCAGAATAAATGCACCTGGAGAGTGGGCACCTAGACTGACTCTTTTTAGCGCTTCCACAAGACTTGAGTGGTGTTTTATGGCATTTATCCATTCTACCCAAAACAACTGTTGCACCTGTGGGGAAACCATCACACACTACGGCAGTAAGACTGGGCAAGCAGCAATATTTGCATGAAGTAGAGATTTACTGCTGTGATTAACACTGGACCCCAAAGCCAGGTCACACACAAGTGGGAAACACATCAGGAAACAGTTCTTTGAAAACAGAGACCAGAGAGAGAGAGGAAGAACCTGGCTGCAGGTAAATATAAAACCTTAAAATAAAGACCTGTGACTGAATGCATGGAAGCAATGCCATGTTTTCTGGTGCAGGTGAAAATTCTCCAAGAGTTTCTCAAAGGAAATCTCCTCCCCCATTAGAACTCTAGCTCCATAATTGAGAGCAATGCACTTGTAAGTTTATTTGGAAAACAGAAAGCTCAGCATTGCTCAAAATCAAGGCAATACTTTCAGGCCAGCAAAATTCATCTTATATCATGACTGTCCATTCAACTAACTATTTTTGCAGCTTTGAAACAAGAAAACTAATAGCAGCTGAAAAAACTCTCAATTCAGCATCTGTATGAATAACCTGACAGCTCTTTATGGAGTGGTGGAAGGAGAATGAAGGTTTTCTACCAAAACTGAAATGATGACCCATTTTCAGGGATGCTGTTCTTAAAAAGAATTTCTTTTCAAGAAGAATTGAAGTTACTGGAATATTCGTATTATCCACCACCAGCCCTGACTCTCTCAACCTGAGCAAGAAGTGAGGGAGATAGGGACAGTTTGTGAAGCTCAGCAGTTAGTGGGCGAGACACTGGGTACAGTCCTGAGGGACCATTTCTTTTGGTAGTGCACGAAGGTTTTCACATGTTGGTGCTCATTCTGGATTGGCTGTTAGCTGGAGTGAGCTCCCCTTGGCTACCTTCCCTCGGAGGAGACTGCAACAAGACCAAAACACATCCTAGTTAGTGATGTGTAAATATTCTGCAGCCTGCTTCCTGAGAGACAAGATGAAGGTGAGAGACAGGTGAAGCACAGCAGGATGGCAGCATGGGGAGAGCATACCCCCAGGCTCATTAATGATGGTTTTGTGTTAGCAACTTCTACAGTTCACAAAAACTTTTCCTAAAAAAGTCAAACCAGAACTTTTAAGCCACTCTTATTTACTATGTACAAGGTGCTCTTGGCCCCAGAAATTGAATCCTCTCTGGCATTTAGTAATCACAGGAATTAATATACTATAGAAATTAACACATTCTGTGAAGATGGCCTATTCTCCTTAAAGGCATCCTTTTCAAACTGCAACCCAGAAGGAATACTCCTAACAATTAATGCATTTTTTACTTCCTCTGCTGAAAAAATTACTTCAAACAATCTTTGTTGAGAAGGTAAAAGATATGTCTATCAAGGACTGGACCAAAGGAATTATTCAGAATTAACCCAACCATATAAACTTCAAAGGAGATTCTGAGTTGTACAAGCAGGTTAATGTACTGGCTAGAAACACCTGTTCCTTATATATTTAGTATTTACTATTGTAAGAATTTGTCCAATCAGGAACACAATAGCTTCATTCCCTTCCAGAATCTTCACTTCACCAACTTTCACAGTTTTAGTTAAAAAAAAAAAATTAAAAAAAAATCTTAACACTGCCTTTAAGTCCGTGTTTAACACGCCCATACCTTGACATGTATCTGGTTGCGCAGGACTGCAGCTCGCAGAATCATTGCTTTGGCACGGCGCTGAAACTCTTTGCCCATTAGCAAAGACTTCTCAAAAGTTGTGCTGCGCTGATCTACATCTCGAGCATACAGAATCTGTAACCAATACAGAGAACTGTACATGGGAGCTGCGCCAGGATTCTACAGCAGGAAAACAGCTAAGGCATTATGGAGCCTGAGGTCACACACAGCTCACCCCTACTGAACACACCAGGCCCAAGAGATGAATGCTACTTCCAAGTGTCTCAGGAATGGAGAGTTTCTAATCTTAGTAAACCTGTTCAGTCTATAATCCATGCCTGAAATGCACTCACCTTACTGTGTGAGTCTATTCTGGCATTGATCAGTCCCTCCAGGATGAGCTGAGTGAGTTCATCTTCCAGAGCAGCCACTGTGGTGTTAAAAGCAGTGGCCATCTTGCGCATGTCTGCTGACACGTAGGGGCTGAAGTACTAAGAAAAAGAAAATATTCAGTTCCCAAGGGCACTATCCACCTTCTGAGAAACTAGGGGAAAAGCAATTGCAAAGAGATGGCCTATCTCCCCGTTCATCCCCCTCTGGGATGACAGGAACAATTACCTGGATCAGCGCACGATTTCGAATCTGGGTATAAAGTGTCCTGACATGAGGTGCAAGGTACATATCTAGCAGCAGGTTGTCCTGTGCAAAACAGTAAACCACATCAGAAGCTGAGAAGCAATCTGGAAAAATATATTATTCCTGTGTTCTGAAAAATTTATGCGTATACACTTAAACCTTAAGAATATTACACTACAGCAATACGATAAAACAAGAATGAATAAAAGAATTTGCAATATGTTTAAAACATTTATCATTTCTCTCTACTACTAAACTGCTCCCAATTTCCATTCACCACGTCAGGAGACAGAAGACACAGAAGAGCTGAACATTTAGTATCTACTTTTGACCATCACTGCTTCTCACAAAAGGCTAGGCAAAGGGAACTTTTAGGGGCTGCTCTGCTCTCCTGCAACTCACCTTCATCTCATCCAGCATCTTCAGGCATGAAGCATATTTAGATTCATAAAACTTGAAGATGATGTCACGAACCTGTGGCTCCAGCTCCAAAAACAGTTTGAAGGAGCTACAAATAAAAATGGCAGTGATCAGGCATTGGAACCCACCATTTAAATACCCCATAACCCCATCACTCCAAGTTGCAAGGTTAAAAACTATCATTCGAAGATTCCAAGAATTTATCCTCTAACAGACCAGACAGCCCATTTTCAGCAGGGCTGGGAGCCTGCAACACAGACAGATAGAGCACAGCATCAGAGCTGTGATGAAGGAAGACAAAAGACTTTTGACAAACCAAGTAGTAGAAGTGTCTGTCCACACAAAACAAAGTAATGAATGTGAATAGGTCAAAATCATGATACATCACCAGCAAACAAATGGCATATCTGTGCTTGTACTGTAGTCTGTGCCAGCCAGCTTTTTGTCCCCTTTCAAAGCACAGCCTTCATTAAGTACAGCATGCCAATTTCTCAGAGAAACAACCTATTGTGAGTGTGGTAAATCTTAGGTATGGACACTCTTACTCAGCACACTCCCAATTCTCCGTCACAGATTTTTAAATCTTGGGATCTCACTGTATGTATCAGCCCATAAAAAAGGGTAACAACCCCTTTTCCACAGCAATTTAAAATTACTGCTTCTGTACATCTAGCTGACAGGAATTCAGTGTCATTGCAATTCAATCTTTGACACACAAATATCCACTTTCTTCCAAAGACCGTAATTCTCTTAACCTTCTATATGTCATAGTTAGATTACAGCCCAAGGTGTACTAATAATTACTAAATTGCTTTAACGATTAACATCAGAACAAGGGGCAACATGAAGGCAAATTATCCTAATAGCTGCCTTTGACAGAGGGCTGTGTCCCTCGATTTAATATCTAATATGAACTACTGATGGAGATAGACAACTGGGCTATGCAGATGCTGGATTTAACCTGAGCAGCAAACTTACACTAAGAAAATGTTATCTGTGATTAACCACTGTGTTTTAGACAGTGAAACACTCCTTAATGCTAAAGCCAAACTAAGGCTCAGTGATTCTTTCTCTCCTGTATGAGAAATACTCCTGCCAGAATCCACTCTTAACCAAAGTCCCACGTTCCAAAAGATGTCCAGTACATACAAACCACTCAAGACATCGCTCACCTACTGGAGATAACATTTCGTTGCAGTTCCTGACGGTCAAATGTAGCAAGGGCACAGAGCCCACCATACACAGCCACATTGCTGGGAGATAACAGCTACAGAGAGAGAGACAGAGAGCTGTCACTGACTACCAGAATGGCATAAGGGTGGCATTAAGTCTTCTACCCCAGGCCTTTCTTTCATGCAGTGACAAGATTAGTCCTTATTAGTGCTTCCAATGCAGTGGAAGCACTCAGCTTGCTCTCACCCAGTGTGCAGGGTGACAGGGCCAGAGCAGTAACACTGCTAAGAGAGCAGACACCAGTTTCAAGAGATTTTGGTTGACTGAGAAACACAGAATTATAGATCTCACAGGTAACTCTTATGTGATCTAGAGTAGAACATTTAGAGAAGCCAAGAACAGAGACTTTAAAAACAAAAAATGAACAAAAAAAACCCCCAACCAACCAGCACAGTTCACAGCACCACCAAACTATACAGGAATGCTGCAAGAATAACTACAATATCTGAATTTTACACCCTAATACTTAAAAGAATTACATCCCCTCCAAGACCTGCACACAGCTCCTTCTTGGTCCTCACCTCGGGGAAATCACAGTGATCAAATGATGCCAACAAGAAGCACTTTGCTGCCTGTTTGTACTTCCGGGCAGCTAGTTCGGCCAAGCCTAGGAACCAGAAAAAGTTAGTCCTTTTTTTATGAAAGTATACAAATTAGGAAAAATTGAAAAATCTGGAGAATAGGAGAGGCCCCCACATGGTTGCTAGTGCCTTCACTACTGAAGAAAAACAAGATCCTCAGACTGTATCAAGCACCCTTTGAACTACGTTGATTCACGCAGGTATCCTCTCTGAAGAAACTCAGGGAGAAGAAAGAGATGGCAAAAACCATCCAGCAGTTCTACCTCACCAGCTTCATTAAATTTTGCATGTCTGGTGTGGAAATACAAAGTCTGTCAAATATGAGAGAAAAAATTCACCCAAGAGCCCTATGGACAGCTAACAGGTAGAAAGACAGGCGAACCATACAGGAAGCTGAAGGACTCACTCACCTGCTGCACATTTCAGTTTGGTGAGAATTGCTTGTGTCTGGCTATCTCTTTCTCCTCTTTGCTAAAGCATAAAACAAAGCAGTAGTGAGCAAGCAATATGAAAGCTATTTCGCTTACAACTGTCCCCAAGATATTTCACGCTGATAATTAACTTGCAAATCTCAATGGCAAGATGGAAATATGGCAAAACTGAGGACAGGGAAGTATTTGTTTTGACCACGAGTCAGATTCTGTACACATATATCATGGGAGAAGTCACAATGAGGGAAAGGAAGAAATCACTTTACAAATTTTGGAAACAGAAAACAAAGGCAAAACTCATGCAAGTTAAAGAGCAGGAGCTTACTTCTGCAATTTCTGGTGTAGACTCAGCCTTGCTTACATAGCTCAGAACATGAGACCAATTCTGGAGGTAGACACTGACCTGCAGAGAGCCAGAAACAGTGTGGGGTAGGCATGGATAAATGGCATTCCTTAGATAAGCCGCATCATTGCAGACACAAGAGCCAAGTACGGAGGGTGACTTCACAGCAGGTATCACAAAGACACCACGTACCATTGCCTGCAAATCTTCCTACCTTAATAACATTGAGACACATGTTGATGACATGTTTAGCACTGGTGCAGTAATCACGGGCTCGCGAGTAACACTTGAGAGCATTACTGAGGTCTCCACAGTCCAGGTAATGATCACCTAAGTCATCATGGCCTCTCCTGGAGGATGGGAATTCAGACATCAATGAACTGTATGCTCAGAAAGGGACAAAGTCAGTTTGTTCTAAACAAGTAACTCAACACACTGACCTAAGGGCACATCCCATGTTAAGTGCATGGAGGAGCAAAATGCTCTTCCTTGCTCCAGCAGAGCCTTCTGCATCTCACCTGATACTCTCCTTGATGGAGTTCCCTTTGTAATTTTTCAGATCTGTATCGAGTTTCTCCAGTTTAAGAAGAGCTTTTTTGCGTGTAGCTTCAACCCAAGCTGTGTCAAGAGGAGGGGGTTCAATTCCACTATCAGGGACAGCATCAGGCGTATTTTGCAGTTCTCTGAAAGGAAAGTATTTGAATGAATCTATTAGGCTGAAAACGTTTCAAAACAGGTTTGCTATGTGCCTGGCACTGTTACCCTAACAGACAGTACTGCATACACAAAATAGACCAAAGAGAAAATAAGGGTAGTGGGGAAAAAAGAAACATACTGCTAAAATCTCCAGTGCAAACAGTAACACAAGCATCACAGATGTTTACAAATGCTTCGCAAAATTATCCTAATGATTTTAGGATGAACATACTGTCACACACATGGTAAAGACTCCCCATGCAAAACAGAAAAGAAATCATCAAATAAGTGTAGCAACAAAAATAATGCAAAGAAGGGAAGCATGGATGGATAAGCGAGATATCAAAGGTTCTCCTTAACAGCAAACCTGTTGGGGGGGGNGGGGGGGGGGGAAGAAAAAAACCAAACTAAAACAAGGCAAAGAGTTAGATTAGGTTTTAACTCATGAAAACAAAAGCATCTAGAACATGTCTCCATAATCTACCTAAGGAAAAACAAATACGTTCACTAATATTTGAGGCAGTTGCAAGGACTAAACTCACCTCAATATCTACCTGCAGCTTTTTAAAGCACAAAGATTTCAGAATGAGATAATGTCTTCTGTGCTTTATCTTTTAAAAAAGCATGAACACACATTTCACTGCTATTAAATTCTAAGGCAAAGGCAATTTGTGTAAGGTACATGCTGGTATTACATGCAAAGTCCTCCACTGTGGCACATCAATCAACTCTCTCAGGAAAGCTCCCCAGGTTCCCATGACCTCTTAGTACCTCGTGGCCTCAGACAGCTTTCTGTGGATTTCTTCATACACATCAACATTGAAAGTTCTCTGGACAAATGACAGAGCCATCTTGAGAGCTTCCACCCGCAGCTGTGGGCAGTGATCAGCAATGAACTGCAGCCGCTCGATCCGCATTAGCCCACTGTAGCTGGACGCATACTGCTCCAAATCCTGCCAACAAAACCTGGCCTTAGAAGGTGAAAATGGACACACTAAATCAGGCTACTACACTGTGACCTGTACAGGTTTTCCTGCAGACCTGACCCTCTCAAGGAGAGCACCATGACTCAAATAAAAAATCAGTAAGATTAGTCCATGTCTGGTTTTTTTCAAACATTAGTAATTTCCTCAGAAATACACAGTACATTACAATTTCCCATTTTTAAATTTCAGTTGTGATGCTTTTTGTTAAGACTAATCAGCTTTATCATTTTTCAGAAAGGATTTTTTCAAAATTCTTAATGGAAGAGACCACATGCAAGAAATGTACCCACAGCCCTCAGCAGCACGTACCAGCGTGGGGTTCTCCACCACATAGTTGATATCAGGTGAATTTTGCTGATCTTCTTGTGGATCTACGTCAATCTGCATGGGCTCCACTGCACCCTAAAATAGCAAAATGAGGTCAAAAGTAGCTTAATACATTTAATAACTATGGGATTCAATCCATTAAGGACTTGCTTAAATACGTCTTAAATTTTAAAAATGAAAAAGCACTCCTCAGTCTTTTGATATGCTTAGGATTTTTCTCTAGCAACACCACCAGTCAGCATAATGCTTGGTCTAATGCAAGCAGCAGCATGGCTTAGCATTCACACAAAGCAGTTTATTTGGGTTGGTAAATTATCAAGCAAAAAAGTGAAGGGGTCAATAAATCTGATTCTACAAAGTGTCTGAGGTATGCATTCCATTTCTCTTCCTTGAGCAAGAGCAGGTCTTAACACTCAGCTCAAGAAGTTCCAAAAGGCAAAATGCACCAAAAAACTCACAACAACCTTTCAAAATTGCTTTAATGCTTAGAAGTAATATTTTGGGGGGGCAAAAAAGGCAAAAACTGTTACACTTCTTAGAAGTATTAAAAACCATAAAGAACAGAATGCAGAATGGCAATTTCAGAGTTTCCAACATGGCAAGGAACAATTTGCCAGCACTACAGAGATCTGCCATTAGTTGAACTATCCTACTGTAGTTTTCAAGTCCAATTGCTTAGACAGAGCCTCTTTTGCAGAAACAACAGAATTTTATTCTGCCAGTATATCCTGCACTGCTCTGAGCCATAAGGTCTCACCCCAATCCAGTGACTTCAGCACAGCTGCATCATTACAGCCCCTGCACGTATTCCAGGTAAGACTAGCTTGCTATCCCATTCCACAAACAAAAGTGGTCTGCTAGCACAAAATTCTTTGTCTCTTCCTAGTCAAAGTGTGCTGAACAATCCTCCTAGGAATTACGCATTTAAAGTGAGGAAAACTTAGCTGAATGTCTTCTTATAGAATGCTGATTTTGTGCACATATTATATAAGCAACTCTTGATTTGGTGTAAATTGCAAAAGTGGATCTCACAAAAGAAATGCCAACCACCTTGCTCCCACACACATTTCCACATTTTTACTGATTTTACTGTCTGTTAAGAAATCAAAGACTTGGGGGGGGGGGGGGTGAAGCATTTGACTGCATTGATGGTTTGGTTGGTTTGGTTTGTGAGAAGGAACAGGGCAGATCCAGATTTCCTATCTCTAAAAATTACACTCACCCACAGTCTGGGGGTCTTATTCTATCACAAACTGGTACATACCAAATACATATCTCAACACTGAAATCTCCCAAAATCTGAAGTAAAAGCAAGTGAAACATAAAACTGTTTCCTATTTAATAACCTTTCCATGAAGGAAAGGGAGGGAGGGAGGGAGGGAGGGAGGGCACAGAGGAAATTTTGATTGTCTAGATCACCACTCAGGCAAAATATGCATAAAAGCAGGTGATTCACCATATGCTGAGACCATTACTTTTTCCACTTTTATCTACCTTCTATCTTTTCTTATATTACAAACACTAAGTGCCAAGGTTAGTTTGTTTAGGCTGTGCTTGCCTACCGTAGTAAAAACTCAATTACAGACTCCTTAGAAAACAGCATTACAAAGGTAACTGCAATTCCAGCTGGTAGAACAGAACAACTTGTGTCTTGCTACGCTGGGAGGCTGCACTCTGCATTTCTCACTTAAGTCCCAGACAAGGAAAAATACAAGTGGTCTGGAAGTCCCAGGAGGTCGAGCAAACTCAAACATTTTCAAGGTCTTTATTTTGGAAGGAAGGTGCAAAGTTGACTTAAAAACTACTCACAAAGCAAATAATATAACAACAACTCCCCAAGATTTCCTGAGCCCCAACGGGTACTCTGTTGAGGGTACCTCACCAGGCCTCACACAAGCAGATAAACTGGTGCCTGAGCTGAAGTCTCCTGCTGTACTCGGGAGGAAGAAGTGTGAACTGTTGCTGGAGGGGGGTACAATACAGATCTGTCACTAATGAAGGAGCGGAGTTGGATGTTGAACTGTCCCTCATCCTCTCCTCAATTCCCAAAGCCCCGCGCCCTGACACAGAATTGCTACTGCTAAAACTTGCGCAGGATAGCCTTCGCAGGTACCTAGTGTCACCGACCCACTCGGCGCTCCTGGGGCTCTCCCCTGCACTGCAGACTCTCAGTTCCTCCTCATCGGCCATCTCGCTGTACCCTCCCCGACTATTCCAGCCCTGCCTACGGCACGTACAACGCGGGAATCAAACACGGGGCCACCGCAGCGGCGGGGGACGCCACGGATGCCGGAGGATGCTCGGCTGAGCGTTGCTCCTCGCGAACGGCGGCGGAAGCGACACAGACGGACCCGACGGAAGGGCGAGCGAGGGCCCAGGGCCAGTCGAGAGCCGCTCCCTTCCCGTGGAGCCCAAGGAGAAGGCCGCACGGCGCCCCCGGAGGCCGCGGTCGAGCCAGGGTCCCAGACCCCGCGTGGGAGCGCGGCGGAGCGCGGCGGAGCGCGACGAGGCCCGGCGGGCCGGGCCGGCGGGCTACAGCTGCCCCATACCTGCAAGTTAAAGACCTGGACGGGCAGCGGCATCCTCCCCTCACGCCGCCGCTTCCGGCCGCCCGCCCCTC
>VZRV01008901.1:422111-540595 GCA_013398115.1 Falcunculus frontatus | reverse complement strand
CCCCCGATGTTCAATTAAAAGCAAAAGTTTCTTTCTAGGTTTTGTGTGCGGGCTGGATCAAACCTGTTCGTGGTTGTGAGCAGCAAGGAACCTTGATATAGGTGGAAAGAGCTTCTCTCATGAGAACGTAACAGCATCACCACAGCTCACAGTCTGCACCTTAACTGTGTGGGCTTTTGCATGTTTTGTGCTAAGCCTCGGTTAAAAAGATTAAATCTATTCCTTTGTCTGGTTGGATTCCTCAATGGCCCCAGCACAAAGTGTGGGCCATAATTGTCTTTATCTCTCCATATCCTTCCTTACCCAGCTAGGAAAGAAGCCATAGTTAATAGAGAAACAGTTCCATAATTTACTGCGTTTTGTTTCAAGATTCAGCATTTGATTCACATTGCTTGTGAACAGATTAGTCATGACTCTGTGTAGTGGGTCCTGGCATTCCACTGACCTGTTTGCATGAATGTAATTTGAAAAATTCATTCTGTTTTTTTTTTTTTTTTCACTGGATGCTGTGGTCATTTCACCATTGAATTTTTTTTGTTGTTGTTCCTTAGAGAAAGCCAGTAGTGCTGACAGGACTGGAACTGGGCACTTGCACCACCAAATGGACAGTAGATTACCTGAGCCAAGCTGAAGGATCTAAAGAAGTAAAGATTCATGTTTGTGCAGTGCCACAGATGGATTTCCTCAGTAAGAACTTTGTGTATAGGTACTTCACTCCAAGGCCTCCTGTGTTTTAAAGGCATGTGCTTGTAACTTGCATCTGTTTGAAGCTGAGGGTGGGAATAGGAAGACAGTTTGTGAAAACATTACATTAGGTATCAAAGGGTTGTCCTAGATTTCTCCCTCTTCTATTAATTCTACATCCTGAATAAATACAATGAGGGTGAAACAGGGGCCAAACAGCACCTTAAAAGTGATATCATGAAGAAGTGTTGTAAAGGTATTTTGTCAGAGCACTCCTGTAGGAAATTTGAGCCTGGCACTTGCAGCTGTTAATTAAAAACAAACCAAAACACCCTTGATATTTACAGTAGATGACCTGGTATTTTGTACTAGTTATATGGTGCATTCTCAGTGTTACTGAATACTGATAAATTCTGACTCACCAGGGGTCTGATCCCCTTTGAAAGGACCTTGGTTTTAATTAGTTACACCATTTCTAGAGTGGAATACCATGCCTGCTACACACCAGCATTCAAAGCTAGCGTGTGCAACTTTCAGAATGTTCAAACCACTGGATACCACACATTTCACCAGCTCTTTAATCTTGATGTGGGCCACAAAAAACCTTGATCTCCTCTGGAGCTCCTCTTCTGTAACATCCAGAACATTTCTTCAGAGTTCATCTAATCTCAGTCACTGTGTTGCTCTTCAAGGGTAAATGCCTTTATTTTAGCAGTCCTTTGTTTTCCCCAAGTGGGAACAGGATGTGCTCAGTCGAAGCAGGTGAGAATGTATGCTGTAGGTGTAAACAAGCTACAAGTCTCTGAGTGGAGCCTGTTCACGGGATAAAAATACAAGTTACAATCATGATGCATTCTGCTCGCTGCATAATGAACTTCTGAATCTTTGAAATTAGGTTGTAATTGAATAACTTTGCCTTATCTCCATACTTTATTTTCCCCACTCTATTTTGGGGTTTTTTTTTTAGTATCTCTTGTTGTGAGTTCACATACAATTGTTCTGGAGTCCTAGTTTTAGCAGGTTTGTAGACAGCCGTATGGACTCTCTGATGCTCTGATGGTGTTTCATTATACCAGGTGTCAGGACTTTCACATACTTCACTTGAAATTCAGGAAGCTTTGACCTTTTCCACAGCAAGCCCCTCATTCTAATATGAAGGGAGAATAAGTAGAAACAAAATAATAGAAACTCTGAGGACTTACATGCAGTTCCATTAGTTTAAACTACAGATGAACATCAGTAGTACTGCAGTTCTGTTGTAAGTTGCATGCTCCTACCCGTTTTTGTGTTGGTTCTGGAACTCATTCAGCCAGGTTGTGATGTGCTGCAGAAATCTGAATGTTTTTCTGCTGTTGTAGCTTTGTAAGCAGGTTCACGGAGAGGTCAGATGAGTGCCACTGCTACTGTAAGGGGGGAGATGGGGTGATTAGTGCAGACAGCAAGAGCAGAGCTGTGGTAGCACCAGAATGCATCAGTTTAAGCTGTAGTAGAGCTGTGCTCTCACTTTCTTCAGCAGCAAATGTAAGTCGACATGATAGAACAGGTTGGCTGAAGTCAGAGCACTGAGTTTTGTGTGGTTTTCTGTTGACTTCAGTGGGTTTTGTATTTGCCTATTGCAAACAAGCCTAAAATGTTTAGAGAATTGGTCTAAGTACTGTCAGATGCAGGTTCACAGTCTGGTAGAAGAGATAACAGGATCAAGAAAAATTTGGAGAATGGTTTTTTCTTAACCCTGGGTGCTTGGTGGTTGCTCTGAAATGTGATGTTTACATGCAATAATTCATTATCCAGTGACACTTAGTGTGAGATGGTGAGCTGAGTGAATGCAACATTGAATTCCTAATAATGAATACATGTCCGGTTGCTGCTTGTGCTTGGTTTGCCATTCAGCTGTCAACTGATACCAAAATCTGTAATCTGTATGAAAATTATTTAGATAAATATGTGACACTCTTATTGAATTCAGAGGGACCAGCTCTAATGCCCAGTGACTCTTCGCAAATCTTCTGAAGTTGTGTTTAGTAAATTTAAGGAAAACTGTAAAGAAATATTTGAAAATATCAAGATTCCTGTGTTTTGAGCAGCTGAGGAAGCATGTATTTTTTAAAAGTTCATATAACTGAAATCAGTTTTATAGATTTACAATTGAAGGTAGTTATTTGTGTTCCTGCATGAATTCATAGCAGAAAATGCATAAACGTGTACCTTTCCTGTTGTAGTTTTCTTGATCCTGAGCTTTTGTGCAAATTTATAAAGATGTACAGTAAACAAGCCTAAAAATGACACACTTAAAGAAACAGTTTAAGCAAATATTGCCACAGTTAGAGTTTTAATTTGACTGTGAAAAATTTTTTGTTCTGTGCCTCAGATCATTCAGAACTCCTAAGCTCAAGAGGGGATCTTACCAAAGTGTATAAACAGTTGATGGAGCCGGATTCTCAGTGGTTCATGGTGACAGGACAAGAGGCAATGGGCACAAGCTGGAATACAGGAAATTCTGTTAATGTGTTTAACACACACAGACACACCCTCTTTTGTAGTGAGGATGGTCAAACAATGGAACAAATGGAACAGGTTGCCTAGAGAGATTATGGAGTCTCCATCCTTGGAGATACACAAAACTTAACTGGATGCTGCCCTACGTGAGCTGCTGTAGGTGACCCCGCTCTTGGCAAGGGGCTTGGACTGGAGGATCTCCAGAGGTGCTTCCAGCCTCACCAGTTACAGGATTCTGTTTAGATATATATTGGAACAATTTACTAAAGCAGAGAAGTTTCTAAGTGTAGGATTTCTGTCTTGAGAAAATTCTTCAAACATCTGCTGCAAACACTTATTAGTCACCATGTTACGTTAAAAAAATAAGAGAGCAGCCTATTGCATCTTTCATCATACTTGATTTGGTAAGGGAGCTTATTATAAATCTAGAGTTTAGACCATGTGTGGTTACATTGATTCATGGTATAAATTCAAATATTTATATTTCAGAACTCTGCCTTTTGATGTATTTGTACAAAGAGCAGCTGAAGTCAAGCACAAGGAGTACTTTCTTACTGAGGTAATTTCCTTAGTGTCACAGTTTCTTCTTTTGGTTATTTTGCTGGTATATGGAGAGGAAAGTGATGAATTGTAATTTAAAGTCTTAACTTGAGTAAAAGACTTGATCTTTAATTTAACTTTCTTGTGGCTTGGTGCCAAAGGAGAAAATGTGAGGAGAAGTAATTTTTCTCAGAAGTTGTTTTGTATGTGTACATGCGGTTAACTTCCGTCATCCTGTTTCTGTTAACAAAACTGCTTACATGAGTAAAAATTCCAGTATAAAATTTAGAAATCAAACCTTGCTTTAAAATAACAACCATATCATTTGCGTGTTTTGCAAGAAAAAGTCATGAAGATATTTTAGAATTTGATGCCTATCAAAATACAAATCCAATATATTGTAACATAATTTGTGAGTAGCAAATGTGTGGTTATCTTTACATATGAGTGTTCAGGCTAGGGATTTTTCAGATAACTGTGATTGGGAAGCAGATAGTTTTGAATGTAGACATGCTTTTTACCTTTTATGCTACATAGAATGCTGTAAGTTTTGAAGCCAATTAAAATAGTTTTCTGCATCAGTATACTGAAGAACTTAAATTATAATCTGCATTTGCTTTGAGTCTGTTCAGTAATAGCAATGCTGAAGCAGTTGACCATTCTCTCCACAATTTACTCTTCTCCTTTCAGTTAACTTATTTTTCCCATTTCTCAAGATGAGCAGCAGGGATCAGTAAAGGGCAGTATAACAAAGTAACTGAATTTGTAGATGCCCTTTATTTGTACCATATTTTAATGAAACTCTGCATCAGATTAATGAGAAAATACGAGCTCTTTATTTAAGTGTTTTGGTAATTCTTACTAAAAAACCCCAAACAATTATCTTTTTGTGTTCTCTTCAGGATGAGAAGTACTATTTGCGATCAGTGGGGGAAGATGTTAGGAAGGTGAGTTACTGGAGATTACAGTTCTAATATTGTAAAGTTGCAGTTTAGAAATATTTTTTAAAGCCTGTTGTCATACAACTTACTTAAGGTCACATGGTTTGTGAATCTGACTGGATTTAGGTCACAGTACTTCAGTGTGTCTACAATAGTTGCTGTTGCATGGGAGCTTAGCTGATCACTGAAGAGTACATTGCTAAACTCCCTTTCTTTAGCTTTTGTTGTAAACTAATATAAAAGGATTTTTGCTGATGTTTTGCTTCTTCAGTGTGATTCCTAGCAGCCATGGTTAAGAGCAGCTCTCTGGCTGTTCCTATTAATGGCATTGAGCAAGTCAATGCTGAAAAGCATTGCTGATTTCAGGTGTTTGCCAATGCTGAATTCTAACCCCCTGTTTCATATGATGGGAGATGTTTGTGAAGTGCTCCCCCGTTTAAATGTGCATAGATGGTACTCTTAAGAGTTATGTCCTTTCTGTTTCAGGATATTGCAGATATCAGGAAACAGTTTCCTATTTTAGCAGAAGACGTTCATATTCCAGAGTATTTTGAGAAGGAACAGTTTTTCTCTAGTGTCTTCCGCATCAGCTCAGCTGGATTACAGTTATGGACACATTATGATGTAGGTAGTACATAGGTTTACCATAAAGTGTTGCAGATGACATTGCAGAGTTGAGATAATAAGGTGAAAATCTCTGACAAAGATCAGAGAATAATAACAAACTCCACATATTTTGAAACAGTGAAATGAATCACATTCAGTGGTACGGTGAATTTTAAATGATGCATTGCATAGGCATAATAACTGGGTTTATGTCTAATTCCATATTTGTAAGATTAAAGGATGTTTTGTTTCCCTTTTTTAAACTGTTTTGAGTTTCAGTTGAAAATCTGAAACACAGTAACTTTCAACATTTTTGTCTTCAACATTACTTTCCCTTTTTTTTTTCACTCTAATGGCCAGATTAGAATAAATTCCAGTTGTACAATAGACTGCCAACTGTGCAATGATTGTAGTGGTTTCTGGCTGCAGTGCAATAGATTTCAAATAAGATTGTCTTCTAACATTGTGCAGTGAATTCAGAATAAATTTATTTAGAAGATAATTCTTAACACATGTAGGTTTTAATATTTCTCTTTTTTAAGCTAATAATTAGATTAGTTGAAGTCTATATATTCACTCTTAACTTGTGGCTGACATCCCTTTTCTTATGCTCATCCCAGGTGATGGACAACTTCTTAATCCAAGTCACAGGGAAAAAACGAGTTGTTTTGTACAGTCCTCGAGATGCACCATATTTATATTTATCAGGTATGCATGTCATAGATATCTAGTTCAGAGTTTGGTGATCATAGCTGCCTTTCAGCTCACAAGTGTTGCACTGCAGAAAATAATCACTAACAGATGACTTGGTATAAAAGAAGTAATTTGTTCCTTTAACTCTGATCCTGTTTGCTTTAGTAAAGCTAAGGAGAACAGCAGCTTTGCCTGATTGTTTTCAACATCTAACTGAAGGAGTAAAATGTTCTGTGTGGGTTCAAAATGGTGTTTTAAATGTCAGGAAATGTGGTTTTTAGTGTTAATAAGGTTGCAGTTACAGAACAAATACAGACAACAGGAGGACATCTCTTCAGTAAATGAGGGGTGCCATCAGGTTTCCCTGGTTATGGGAAATAAACCAGTATTAAATTTGATACAAGAACTTCCATTTCCAGCAATATGATAGTGCTTTGTTATTATTGGAAGAGTGGGAATATTTATTCACTGACATTTTCCTAGGTACTAAATCAGAGGTGCTGGATGTGGATAACCCAGACTTGGAGAAATATCCCCTTTTTGTGAAAGCCAAGCGCTATCAATGTGTTTTGGAAGCAGGAGATGTGTTATTTATTCCGGGTAAGTAATAAATACTTCCAAATAGTGCCAAATAAATAGCATGGTATTAAACAGTCTTGTTTCTAATTTATGATTTCTGGAGATGGTAAGAGGTTACTAAGGCCTTTCTGTGTTACAAGTAGGAGCATTGAAAGATGTTGGCAAGACTCATTTACTTCTTCCAACTGTACAATTAACCTGAAAAATGGTGTTATTGTATCCACTCACAAATCTTACTTTCCCTCAAGTTTACACTGTATGCTCCTGAATTTGTGTCTTAGTAGATTAATAGTATACATTTACCTTCTGAAATCTGAAATTATTTCAGTGCTCCGAGTTTTTTAATGACAGAATTTGAGTGAAATACCATTTCTGTTCTTCTGTAGCTCTGGCACTTGAGCACTGTGAGGCACATGGTCAGATGGGAATTATGGATGGTAGAGTTACTGGACTTTCTAGAGATTTATAATCATCTTTGGGGAATGGAAGGACAATTCCTAATCATTTTTCTGCACAAGCAGAAAGCTGCTTCCTGGGCTGACATGACAAGTTCTGGTAGTCAAGGAAAGGCTTTTGAATTTTTTCCTATTGAACTACTCCTACTTGTTACTGATTTTATGTTAACTCGTCATGAGCTTGCAGCAGGTATGATTTATCCTGTCACTTTTACATTATCTGGGCAATATAAACAGGTCAGTAAACAAGAAGGTAATAGGTTTTTAGGAAGTTATTTTATAATAGTTTCTTAGCCTTGGACTTATTATTTAATTTTGAACTTACCATTTATGTTTCTTCCTAAATAAACTTTTGGTTACAGTTAGATAGTGCTATGTCACCCTGCTGCTGCTGTCAGCATCCCTATTTTCTGGTTATGAAGTCCAGATACTTGTCTTTGCCAGTGGGTGAGCAGAGTCAAACTTGAGACACACTCAGCTCTCTTAAGACTGACTGGGAGTATAGGGATTTCTGAGTCCAGAGAATGGTACTAGCTCTGTCAGCATCCTGCAGTGCATATCACTGAAAAAAACCCCCGTTTTTTGAGGAATGTGTGTGGTTATTATGAAGAAGGTAGAAAGCAGCCCCTCTTCCTAACCTGAAAGAAACTTCATGTTGATTTCTCAGAATAAACTTTTCTGTGTCTTCAGCACCTACAGGCAAATAAGATGCAATAAACACAGCAT
The DNA here is from genome assembly GCA_013398115.1 of Falcunculus frontatus. Lineage (NCBI taxonomy): Eukaryota > Metazoa > Chordata > Aves > Passeriformes > Falcunculus > Falcunculus frontatus. The sequence continues at coordinate 532,875 of VZRV01008901.1, read as the reverse complement.
TCAGTCTTTTAGCTTAAAATTCAAATAGCCTAAATATACCACATTAAAGTAATCCTTTAAATGTACTCAATGAGGCAAAGATGTCTTGGCTTCCTTACCGCAGTCACGATAATTCAGCTGAAAAGCCTCATGACTTCATTATGAGAAGATTAGCAACTTGCCTGAGTGACCTGGCTGATGCTGGTGGTTTACATTAATGCCTGGACAGTATGTGCAAGGTTAGGGACTAAGTGAAAATAGGTATCTGCATTTAGAGGGGAGGTGAGCGAGGGAAGGTGTCTTACTTTCATCCTACACATGCTTATCGTTTGCTTACATGTGAATACCTCTACACTTCAGCAGTTGTTACTTTCATGAGAAGCTATGGATCAGCATAAACATCTTGAAAAACTTCTTAAATTTGGTACAATGCACTATATTCATACGAATATAAATAAACAAAAATACAGTAGTTGAGGCTTTTCCTCAACTAGATTTAGTTTGGATGATTCTGACACTTGCTTTGAGTCACATGGAAATTTTGGACAGTAATTTTTATTTTAGACACTGTTCTTTCTACAGCTTTGTGGTTCCATAATGTGATTTCTGAGGAATTTGGAGTGGCACTGAATGTTTTTTGGAAGCACCTTCCTGCTGAGTCCTATGATAAGACTGACACTTACGGAAATAAAGATCCCATGGCAGCCTCTAGAGCTATACAGATCTTGGACAGGGCCTTGAAAACACTTGAAGAACTACCTGAGGAGTATAGGGATTTTTATGCTCGGAGAATGGTGTTACGCATCCAAGAAAAAGCCTATAGGAATGATTATGGGTAAAGTAACACATTGTAATTCAGCAAGGTCCCTTGCAAGTAGAAAATTGTATATTAGTATGGAAACTGTCCATGTATACTTAACACTTTGTGAGACCAATAAAAACTGTCAATAAACATTCATCTATAACAAAATTGATGTTGTAGATTTTCTTTCTAGTTTTCCATGTGCAGTGAAGACATAGTCTGCTTGATCTGGAGATGGTCTCTTTTCTACAATGAGACAGACATTTGCAGTGCCTCCACTTTATATAACTGTACTTTTTTGGAATGTTCTACTTAAATTTTTCTGAACAAAAGTTTTGGTAAGTGGGCTGACAACATATATGCTTAGAAGTAACTGTACATCTTCCTGAATGCAACCTCATTAAAGTTTAGGAAATCCATAGTGGTTTCTGAGGAGGTCCAAGAAAGCCATGGGTGGTAGCTGTAATGGTCATGGTTTCTTTTTAAGTAATGATCTGGCAATTAGTGTAGGGAGTTTCTTCTCCCCCTTGTAGTGAGACAAAGTGGGTATGGGAAAAAAAGCAAAAAGTAATCATGCCAGGTTACACTTGGAATTGTGTGGCAGCTTGACTGCAATGTAAATGATTTACCCTTTTCCTAGCTCAGTAATGTATTATTGGGGGGGAAATCTTTTTTGTCACTACTCCAGTGCAGTCAGACAGCATTGCTGTTTCTGCAGCTGTGAAACACTTGCAACTAATGTGCCCACAAATCCATTCAGATACAGTCCTAGAATCTGCAGTGGAGTTCATAGTTCTGGAGTAGACATAGACTCTATTGGGAGCTGAATTTGACGTGCTCTTTGTTACCATATGAAAGGGGGTTTGCATAGCACCTTTTGGGATGGAGCCTGTTGTTTAGGCACTGTAGAAGGTTACTTTCTCAGCAGATTGGGGTGCTTACAAAAGCCCTGTCAAATAAAGGTCGGGATCTCACAAAGAGGATAGGCTTGTCATTGTCTCTTTGAAATGCCTCTGATGTTATTACTTATGCTGTTTGGGAAATGCAGCATTTATCTGACTTAGGTCAGTCTGTTACTTCCAGCAATGTTTTTTGAGAATTGTAACTTGTCAAAAGCTCTTAGACTAAATAAATGTGTAGTGTTAAAAAAGTGCTGGAAAAAAGCTTTCTCCAGAAGAGCAGGAGTTTGAACACTGTGCAGATTATTCTTCTAAACCTGTTCTTCTTGGCAGTTCAGCACAGTGAAAATAGTCTGGTACCATGTGAATGGGCAGCCAGCCACCTCAATGAATAAGCATGAATGGAACCAGCCAAGCGATTCTGACGGGCATCATTGTATGTTCTGAGGGTAGAATTTAAATTTGGGATCACAAATAGGTCTCCCAAAATTTTTGTTCAGAAAGGAACAAGGATTGCTTGTGCATACTGCTGAGACAGAATCTCTCTGCCCCTTAGGCTGGGGTAACCTCTTGGCTTTGTTGGACTGGTAATGTCAAGGGCCCAGTCTGAATTGCAGAGGTGAACAGAGCATATTCTTTGTGTGTTAGAGCTAAATGGAGAGGTTCAGAGAGCCTACAGGGCTCAACAAAGCTGTGTTCCAGCCTTGTGCCTGAACAGCCATCACTTTCAGCTCTAACTGCCAGCAGCTTCTCAATAAACTGGTACAGAGAAGTACTGTGCTGATGCCTCCTTCTGCCATTCCTTGGGTCTCCCTTCACAAAAGGGAGGTGTTAGCTTGGTATTCTCAGGCCCCCTCAACACTCAAGTGTGAATTTTATCTTCATGCTGCTAACTTTAAAATGAAGCCTTTATTTCACTTTGAAAGAGTTTCTTCAATTTGTTATTTAGTAACTTCTCTAAAACAGTTGTTCTGAAATGCTATGAAAGAATACAAGCATTTTAAAAATGTATTTTCTTAATTTGAGCATAATCTGACTAGTGATAAAATTCTCAAAGTTACTGTGTTAAAAAAAATTAAGTTACTTAGTGCTTTGTAACCACTGTGCTACATGGTGTGAAGCAGGCAATAAAGTGATGAATGAATGATGAAAGCATTAAAGGAATAACTTTCAGATAACATAGTGAGAAATTACAAGTAGGCACACTTAGAAATCCATTACTGAAATAACACAAAGAATTAGAGCCACTGACATGTTGTGGATGTTTGTCCTTTAGAGACCTAAACCAAAATGGGATCCTGCCACAATAAAACAGATGAAGTTGTGTTAACAGGTATTAGAAAAATAAACACCGACCATCTTAAGCATTCAAAGCAGTCACTTTGAACAGTGTATTCATAGGAGTTGGGTGATGCAAACTGCCCAGGACTGAAAGGAATTTAAACTTGGCCTACCCCAAACCTTGAATTACTCTAAAAATTTGGTGACTGAGGTGTTTAAAATCAAAGTTCATTGCAAGTCAACACCTGAAAAGGATTATTTCTTCTTGGCCATATGAAATATAAAGGATGACAAATGATTTCAGACTTCATTTTTTTTAATGGGCTTGCTGTGGAAACATTCAAATGAAAAAATTGATGTAAAAATATTTTTCTTGTCAAACAATTAAACATATCATTAAAAATCTACCTGTCATGTTTGTGCTGACAGTTTGATGTACTTAAGGACATGTTCCTCTCCAGTAGCTACACAGGGTCTAGGTTCTTAATATTTAAGTTTCAAGTTAAATGCCTAATGTGAAAGGGTTTGACTTGATCACAAAGGATCAAAAATAGATTTGTAATTCTTTTTAAATATGCAGGGTGGAATTATTTGTCTCATTCACACTCTTGGTCTCACAAGACAACTGACTTGACTAAGATGAGAATGATTTTACCATTGGAGAGGTGATATTACATACGATGTGATCCCAATATGCCTTACTTCACAACTTCAGAGAAATTCCTGTACGCCCTCGACTCTTTTTCCCTCTGACCAAAATGCATCTTCCCAAACCTGTTATCTTCTTGCAAATTATACAGGTGTTGAAGATACACATTCTGAGACAGTAACTTTTACAAGGGATTCTCTAAGTTGGTATCACTCAATAACCAAAGATTCTGGTGTTATTTGAAGGACAGATGAAGTTTTACATTTTCTTATACAGTTACCCAAGTTTGCAGTAAAGTTGCACATTAAGATTTCCTATTTTACTTTGGGTCAGACTCTACAGTGGGGATAGATTCTGAGCTCTGTATGTAGGAATTTCTGGGAGCAACAGTCTCTCTTAAATGGTGATTTCTGAGAGCAACAAGAGCAGATGACTTTGTCTGCAACTGTTCAGGTCTGTTCCTGGGTGCAGATTGAAGGCATTAAAAGAACTGCTCAACCATGTCAAACACGCAGCTCCACGTGCGGTGCCATGTTCATACAAAAATGCTCAGAAGCTGTTGCTTGCAATAATAACACAGATCATAGCAATGGACAGTTTTTGCTGTAAAAACATTTATACTTCAGCTGTCAAGCAGGACATGAATTGCTTTAAACTTCCACCGCAAAACCCTAAGGTATTTCTCATGATGGGGAATGGGAAAGAAGAGCTAAGCACATGGTCTGCAAGGGATGCAACAGCTTTGTCTGACACCCAGGCTTAGGGATATTGCTGAGCGTGTAAACTGGTGTGGGAGAAGAGCCTTGTTCTGCCCTTCAGCACTGGTCTGCCTCTTGACTGTTTTTTGTGTCTTGCAGCAGTGCTTTCTTTAGAAACAACTCAGCTCTGAAGTGCCAAGTTTAACAAAAGAAACTAGCAATCACGACTGAAAGTGGTCTCTTGAGAGTCTACTGAAAGAAAGAAAATGTATTCTGAACCTTGAAGTAATGACACTCTGCTCCTTTTGAAGTACATAAGGTGTTTATACACATGAATTAAAACCAGATAATAATTTATTTTTCACTTTTTCATTACCAGTTGCTTTTCTGGTCATTTGCTTAAGTAGAATTTGACTCTTCTTGGGTCACTTGGAAACAAGTAATCAAGCCCTAATTACAGGAAATGAAAAAGCTATCACTACCTTATAACCCACACCACACTATATGCAAAATGACTGCCTGAGTCAGTCTTCCATGGTTTCCACGGTGATGTGGAACAGCTAATCCGGAGCAAGTGGGTTTTCTGTCAGCAGGAGGAATGAATTATGCTGTTAATACCAAAAGAATTAAGTTAGTCAGGAACAGTATGTCTGGCACTGGAACAAGCAGTGCCTGTCTGATACATACGTGTTATATGACCTTGCAATACTGGCTTAATGACTTCATGTTACTTTATTCAAGTCAAAAACAGTCACCCTGCATCTGAACAGAGTTAAGAGATCAACACCAACAGAAAGCCAACTCTGGTCTTAGGTTCTCCATCTGCAATATTCAGATGTGTCTAAATTTTCATCAGGTTATGACCATTAGAAGTAAACTTTTTAATTTAATCTACCAACCTTACAAACACGACATGAGATTTCAATATAAGATTTTAAAAGATTGTGAAGTAACTTTGAAGGTGATTTAAAGAGGCTGGCTGTTATGGATTACAGTCTTGAGACACCTGCCTTTGCTTTTGCACAAGGGCACCAGACACGTTTTTCTGCTAGGTTGTGATGTACCTAAAAGTGTCACTCACAACAGAGCACACACATCCCAGTATTTTCATTGTTCTTTAAATTCTTTCTTTTATTAACTGACAAGACCTCATGTGATTTAAAATAAGCATTCAATGTAAATAAATGGGTATACCATTAACCTCAGTGCTTCAACTTTCAGTCTGTACAAGATAACAAACTTTGTTTATGTGCATCGATGGAGTAACTGTTACAGCTCAAAAAGAACCTCTGGGGAAAATCTGAGTGCATGTTCATGCACAATCATTTTTATCTATGCATATCCACAGTTGTAACAGCCTAACTCCTGAACTGACTTAGCAGTCTTATTTAAAATAATTTCTATGACTATTTAAATACATAACCCTGCTGTTAGTTATCTCTATCAGCAATGATGTTTGTTTAGAAAGATAGAACAGCTTACCATAAAAGTGCTTGTGCAGGGAGGCAGCAGGATTTTATCAATGGGAGGACAGAGAAAATGTTATGGATTGGACCCTTAATCATTTTCCAAAATTAGGGGCCAATACTGATTAATGCATCATCATTTGCACAGATGTGATTAAATCAGTCCCAGATAGGAAGAAGTTTACCAAACTTTCTAGCATTTTAGATTCACACAAAATAATTTAAGTCATCTGGACAATTTCACAGAATCAAGCCTTGCTTTAAAGGAATTTAGCAGTCAGTTTAAAACGTGTTAGCATGTCTCAAAATCTGAAGAATGTCTTGTCTATTGTACAAGAAACAAGCAGTAATATAAAGAACACCAGTCATTACTAGGTTGTGCTAAGGATGGGGTCATGTTGCTCGCTCCATTAAAAACCAGAAGTGTCTTGAACTATACTACACCACTATAAGCAGGAGAAGCATTTAACTTCAGGCATTTCCATCTAAGCTTATTAAAAACTGTCTTTACAGTTAATGTTGAAAAACAGGCATATACAAACTATGACCCATTTCATCCTAGCACAGAAATGTCCCACCCTTGGCTGCTTCATGCCAGCTTTCCTGTGTTTGAGATGCCAGTGAGCTGTTTTAAAATTACGGATGCTGACTACGCAAACACAAAGCCTCCTTGAAGAAAAGTTATCAAATAAATCTGATTTTTTAAACTAGGTCTCCACAAACACCTGATAAAGCTTAATCCACAAAACTGCACATTCCCTGTTTAATGGTTTTACATTCACATCAAAGTGGTTTCACCCATTAGAAATAGTTTATTTTCTACATTGTTTGCAAGATTTATTTTTAGCATGCATTGTAGTGAATGACGGAGGCACATTCCAACAGAGTACTACAGCTGTTTAAAGAATGAAAAACAACCAGTCAGTTTTCCCTCCACAACACGAGGTCTCATAACAAGATTAGTTTTACAACAAAGTGCCTATTCTTCAAAGTAATGCAGCAACACTTGACCCTATTGAACAGTTATTGTAGGCAGCCTCCATCAAACAGGTTAAGTATTATTTTCATAGGACAGCCATCCAGAAACTTTTGAAGACAATGTCAATATTTTAATAGCTATTTCCAAAAGCTTGCAACAACGTAGTCCTATTGTTTTGGCAGGCACAGAATCGTTTTGAAATTGGTCTCTGATCTGCAGTGTTATTGGATTGGGCAAGTGTTAGCACACTCAGCTTAGCCTGCTCAGTCTGAAACTGAGGGAGCAAAATCAGTAGAATGTTCTGGGGGTTTTGTTGGTTTACTTTTAAAATTTTTTTTAAGTGGATAGTTAAATGTATTTCAAGCCATTTGCAGGCTTTCTATTAAAACCACTTCTTTAGGTGACCCATATTTCCTTTAGAGAAAAAATCCTCACATATGCTGCAAGTGTTATCAAAAGGACCAAAAAGAGGAAAAAGTGTTCTTTGAAACACATAAAAAAGTTGTTACAAGCCTATTAAGAAGGTAATCAGCAAATAGGCTGAACGAAATCTCCAAGAAACAGCCTAAAATAAAAAAGCAGAGGGAAATAAATTTCAGGTTCTTTTATGAAGTGTTAGAGTTTGTTTGCATGTTGCACTTTTCTCCATCAAAATAGATTGTTTCTTTTGACAAACTAGGTACATTAATCTAATTGTTAGTGATAGAGTTGTCTTTCAAATTGTAAGGTGCACACTGTATGCATAATCCTTTCTACCTCCCTTAATATTTTGAGTGTTAAGACAATTTTCTTAGTTCAACACACTTTTCTCATTGTTCAGTGAGCACTGATGTGCACAATCTGCCAAAAGTTGTCTACGGGGAACCTTGTAAGTTTTAATGATGCCAGCAGAAGAAAGATGACCCAGGACTTCCCTTCCACACTGTACGAGTCACAGGGAGCAAGGAGCAGGGCAGAGATCTCACTAAGCCATCAAACATAGAACCAAGTTCAATAAAATGCCTTTTTTCAGAACTTAGCCACAATTGTTTATGTAATCTTCACAGTGTTTAGCTAACTTGCTTTTGTATTCCAATACTTCCAGGAAATCCAAAACCATTTGGAGCTACTGTTCACTTTTAACAGCTGCAGTTGTCTTTAAGAATGATTCTAAGCTTTGTAGATAAATGGAAAGTTATTTGCCACAGTAGGAAAGTTCCATTAATACCATCATTGCCCATCTTTCAGTATTTCTTTCTTAAAAACACTCAGGTTTCAGGTCTGAACCAGATTACATCTTTTGTATCTGATCTGGCTGGCTTTCTATTTACTTGGAAGTTGGTTTTTTCTGTAGGAAAAATTAGGCTCCAAAAATAAGATTTTTGGATGGCTCTGGAAGCAACTACTGCAATATATTTAAAGGAGATAACAGATTTTAAAACGGGCGTTTTGAAAGAGCTACAGTCAACACAGTCTAAATTTTTAAAATGAAACTTGTAATACAGTATGTGCTTTTGGCTCGATTTAGAGCAACATCAATGCAGCAATTACCAAGAAAAACCTTACCACCCCAAGGTAAGGACATCACCTCTTGACGTGATAATAAGGGTATTACTGCTGGTCCTTACAGAAGTTAGCAAAGCAATAGCCAGGTGTGTTAAAACAGGGATAAGCTACACCCTAATCAACATTCTTGGCTACTTAACACAGCTACGTCAAAATTTTCAAGCCCCCAGCTGAAATGGCTATTCACTAGCAGATACTACACAATTAATTAATGAAGCTTTAGAGGGACAGAAATGGCAAGGCGCGCATAAGGAAGAGAAATGCATTGGCACTATTATTCCAAAGGTGAATATTTGTGACTTTGTTTCAAATAGGAGAAATGTTACAAAACTGGAAGATTTAATTACCTAATAAAACAGGTCTCAGCAAAATATATAACTAAGATTCTTCTTACAATCAATTTCCTTAAGCCAAAAAACTAACCTTACATCTGTTATTGACAAAGACCAATACTTTTAGCCCTGGAAGCCACACAACTGAAGTATCCAAACATATGAAATTCTCAAGTACTTTAAAGTCCCATTAAATGCAGTATGAGACACTAGACATCCAGGACTAAAAATTCTGCCAACAGTTTAAGAATAAACATTCACATTTAACAAAAAAACACGTATAGGATTGTTCTTCGTAATACTCTTTTCCAGGAATCAAACAACAACATCTGTTATAGTGATGGGGTCCCAATATGCCTTTTTTAAGCTGCAGAAATTTATATATAGTATCTATTAGCAACACAGAACTGATTTAGTATTCTGTTTAGGAAGCATCTGCTCAAAGCTGAAAATCTAGATGACAACATTTACAGTGTTGAAAGTGCTTCTACAAAGAATACCCTGTTCACATACACACAGTCTCAAAATACTTCATGAACTCTGAAATGGTTGTCTAAGGAGGGAACTTCATCAGCAAAATGCAGTTGATCATTTATTTCCACACCAAATTCTTCAAGTATCTGTACAAATTTCTCATGCTCTTTCCCAATCCATGACCTCATTGTGTCAAATACTTGGTACGGTGTAACATGAGCGTGAATTTCAATTCCTGTCTCCGCAAGTTCTTTCAGCATTTCAGGGTAAGTAACCCAAGTATTGCTTCCTCCCGAGTGACCACCATCCAGCCAGTAAATTGCTTTTATGTTTTTTAAGAAGGCATCCGTATTCTTCTCTTTTTTAGCTTCCTTCAGCTCATAAAGCAGCTGATTCAAAACCACACAACCTTTACTGAAGCCAATCAAAGTAAATGATGCTGCACCTACAGCAGACGGTACCATGAAGTTCATAGCAGAGTTATTAGAGCATTCACAATCTCTCTCCCTTTCTTTGGATGAGCAGCCATTTGTTGTAGGAACAGACTGTGGCTGTGATTTACAAGCAGCTATTTTTGCATCCTTGCTGACACCGTGCACACTTTTCTGGGACAGCAGAATGTTCTGAGAGAGTCTGAATGCATTAACTAGCAAAGCATGGAGATGCCTGAAAGCTCCAAAGTCAGTGCTGTGCTCTGGTGCTCCAAACATGTTACTCGTCACAAAATTGTCGTAACAACTGAATTTGTGCAGGTGCATTCGAGAACACTTTATGACCCAAATAAAGCTATTGGGGAACCGGCGAGCAAGTATGGTAGCAACATTTTCAAAACTCCAGTGCTCCCACTGAAAGTTTTCTGGGTGGCAAGACATGACGTCATGATAGTTCTGAAAATTTAAAGGAATAGAAGATGCATTACTACATCGTGAAAAGATTCAGCTCCAATGTACTCATATTCATAAGAAAGGACTACAAAAGAAAAACATCCATTAGAGGCTCTCACTTGTTAGCTCAGCAGAACAAGAAACACATTAAAGAAACTGGTATATTTTGATTTGCTTACTTTAATATTTTTTACCACATATTTTTAATATCCCCAAGATCAATACAATAAAATCAGCACATGAAAATATTCATAGTTTTTGATGACTTCAAACCAAAAGAAAATAAAAATATTATTTGACTTAGTATGACACAGAATACATAATTTTACTGTACTTTTTACCATCTACAGAAATACTGATTATCTTACTACAAATCAAAACCAGACTTAAATCTTTGTAGCAAGTTTTCTGGATTTTATACAGAAAAAAAAATTTAAGGAAATTTTATTGCCTTATTCACATTCATAGAGGGCATAGATGGAAAGAAATTAACCCCCAAGTCATGAATGAACCTCATGTCTGAAATCATAATGGCAAAGAATACTAGTTCATTTATTTTACTAAGGAATAATGAAGCCATATGCAGGAATGGCAATTGGACAGGTCTTTATAGGCCATCCCAATCCTTAAAATAAAACAACACAAAATTCTGCATCTTCACCTTACAGAAGGGGAAAGCCTTTTCCCTTGAGAAAGAAGGCACTACCCCTGCTTTTGAGACGCAGTAATGACAATTGAGATTAGCTGGCTACCAGAGCATGTTATGTTAGAGAGGTCAGCCACATGCTCAGGGACAGCACTTCAGTCTCTCTGCAATTTCTCGCCAACTCCAGAGACCACAAGTGCCTTCTCAAGGCAGGCTGAGAAAGCATCAGTGCCTGTCAGATTCCCACAGGACAGTGTCTGGGATGTCCGTACACCTGCACGGAGACAAGGTGCTCTGCCTGGGGAGGACAACCGGGCACCTCAGGGTTTCGTTGTCTTGTCTCCATTGACAATCCCTGCCACGCTTTCAGACACTGCCATCCCTGTCACAAATGTCACCCTCAGGCAGTGCTATAGCGTTGGAGTGAGTCCAGAGAAGGGCAATGGAGCTGGTGAAGGGGCTGGAGCACAAGACCTGTGAGGAGCAGCTGAGGGAGCTGGGGCTGTTCAGCCTGCAGCAGAGGAGGGTCGGGGGGGCCCTTACTGCTGTCTACAACGCCCTGAAAGGACACGTAGCCAGATGTGGGTCAGTCTCTTCTCCTGGGCAACAGACACAAGGACATAGTTTTAGGTTGTGCCAGGGGAGGTTTAGGTTGGACATTAGGAAGGGTATCTTCACAGAAAGGGTGATTAGATATTGGAATGGATTGCCCAGGAGGTAGTGGAGTCACCGACCCCGGAGGTGTTGAAAGAAAGACTGGACATGGTACTTAGCGGCAGGGTCTAGTTGATATGCTGGTGTTGGTCATAGGCTGGACTCGATGATCTCCAACCTAAGTGATTCTGTGAAGATGACTCGACTCCCCTCCACTGCTGCTCCAGCTCAGGTTTCCGGAGGGCCCGTTCCCGCTCCCTGTACCGGACCGTGCGGGGCAGCGGGATTCTCCGATGGCTGCGGCGGGAGCGGGGCAATGCCCACCCGCACAGCCCTTCCGGGGGGCGCGTCCCTCCAGCGCCGCTTCCCCGCTCCCGCCCTGCAGCCGCTCTGCCGCCCGGGCCGCCATCACTCGCCTCCCGCGCGCCGTACCTGCACGTCCCCCGGGAAATACACGACGTGGTGCTGCGGCGACGGGGCCGGGCCGCGCGGGGCCGGCGGCGGCAGCAGCAGCAGCTCGTTCGTGCGGTGCGGCTCCGCGCCCGGCACCTCGGGCAGCCGCAGCCACGNCGCCCCCCGCGCGCCGCCCCGCCCACCGGGCCCGCCCACGGCCCCCTCGAGAGGGACCCGGCAGGGGGAGTCGCGCGTGCGCCCGCCCCGCGATGACGTCACGAGGCCGTTCAAAAGGCGGCGCGGGAAGCGCGCGGGGCCGTGAGGGAGCAGGTGCGCTCGCGCCGCCCTCAGGCCGGTACCTGAGCCCCAAAATCCCGGGGAAAGCCGGGCCGGGAAGAGCCTTGGAACTGGGGAGCGGCCGCAGAAAGCCTCCTCCGCAGGGCAGCAAAACCCCAGAGTGTGTGCCTGTAGCAGTTACAGCACTAGGAGGCGTCTAGCGCTCCACGTGGAGCAGTTAATTTCCAAGCTGGGAGGTATGTGTCTTCGTTTGTCTCCTAGAAGTGCTGGTTGTATTTTAAAAAAGTAAATAAAAAAGGTAGCTTAGAAATACTGACTTTGGTTATACTACTTCTGCTACATTGGAAGAAAAGCTTTCACATGTCCTGGTGAGAAGCCCAGTATTTTACATGGCAAACCAAGTAAGGAAACAGCCTTTACTTTATTCCTAAGCATTCCTGGTTCCTTTTACTAGAATTCTGAGATTTCACGTATTCATTCCTTTATTTTATTTTCCTAGTCTACTTAAATACATTTGTATGCAAACCTGGGAAACTACCAGATACCAAGCCTGACTCCCACTAGCTGAAGGATTCAAGAAAGGAGAGTTAATTGAATACTAATTGCTAATCGAGTAATCAAACTATTGACCGGTTTCTTCTTGTTGGAAAATTCAGCAAATTAAAGGAAATATGGTGATGTTAAGGTTATTTGTTAGTGTAGCAGGCTAGAAATAAGGAGAATACTTTAAAGTGGCTTTTTTTTTTTTTTTTTTTTAAGTATAAGTTCTAGTCTGCACATTTTTGTGTGGACTGCCCACGGAGGTTCAGTTTGAGCTATGATGTGGTCACGGTCTATTTGGCACACTGGTATTTTTCCTGAGTATGTCTTTGGGCTCATGCCAGAGCAAGCTCAACAGTTCTTATATTCTTAAGCTCATCCAAAGGCTCTTCTAGAGAGCAGAGCTGCACCCTGTCATTGAGGGTCCCCTTGGAAGCACAGAAGAAAGTTGTGTTGTGATACATACTTGAGATTTCACTGTTTGGTGTGTAAGCAATACATTTTTTTTTTTCAGTTGCAGAAATCAGAACAAGGTTGATGTGTGGCCCCCTTGATTAAGGGAGTAAGACATTTAAAAAAATCTTTTTTCACTTTGTATGTTTATAGGAACAAGAGATTAATTAATTTTTTGATGACCTATGTTTTATAGGTGTTTGACTAAAATAGCTTATTTTTAAGCTTAACACTACTAATTTTTTTGTATGAAAATTATCTTTGATATGGTTACAGCTTTTTCTCTCAGACTAGGAAAAATATCCAACTTTTGGTCACCAGAAGATGGCGCTGTGCGGCGCGATTTGAAAAGTCCGTATCAGAACAGCTGCCTGGTTATGATCGCTTTTATGTCTTGGGATACTGGTACTACAGGCGCCTTTTCTTAGTGCTTTCTTTCGTTTAGCAGATGATTAGTCCATCGAACTAAGTTTAAGCTACCACATTAATATAGTCAATATTTCTAATACCTTAACTGTAGAGTTAGTGGCCAGTTCCAAAGCCTGCCTTTGGAACTGGAAATCTGGGAGTTCCTGCCTGTGTTCCCAGGAGTTAAAAACTGAGCAATTTAGGACTATCAAGTGGCTGAGGCTGGAAGATGCCTGATGCCCGAAAGATAGGCTGGAAATAAATCCCCATAGACCGATGTCTATAGAGCAGGTATTTGTTTATTGCAGCGCTGGTGGTGAGGGGGATTTCTCCTCCTAACTCACCCGCCTTTGTCAAGTGCGGTGATTTATTTATACAGTAAGATTTTGCTTAATGTTGCTATGTCATTACAGCATCATCACACGTGTGCCGGAACTAATTTACATAACATGATCTCATGGTTATTAGATAATTCTTTGCACTGCGCATGCACTTCCCCAATTCGGGGGGTCTTTGGGGGTCTTTGATGAAGGCTTCTAAAGTCTTCTTCACACTTGAACTTTTCAACTTTGTCTTCGAGGCATGCGCAGTTGTGATGGCCTTTAGTCTATCTGGTCTTAACCAGTCTAAATTCTTGGTTTTGTGGATAATTGGCTTGGCTTGTCAATTTCTCATTAGTACTGCACTTACTTATCTCTAAAGTACACCTGGTAAGTTTTTTATTTCTTTTCTTTTTCTCTATTCTGCTTATAAGCAACTAGTTAACTATATACTAGTTATTACATTGTATAAGAAGTTATTCATATTAGATTATATGGATATTAAAAGTTATGATTCAGGTTATAAGCATCAGGTTATGGGTATAGAAACTATGATTTAGGTTATAAGCATCAGGTTATAGGTATCAGATTATATTAATATTCTTCAAGTTATATTGATAAAAGTAATGATTTGGATTATATTAATATTAAGGTTACATAGATATCTTATATCTCAAGCTGTGTAAGCACTTTGTTGTTGTGACCTGAGTTACATAGACATCATGCCTCTGGAGATTGGCTGGATCAACCCATCTGTTCAAAACACATTCAGCTAGAGCAGGTTGCTCAAGAACATATGTACCTCGGCTTTGGAATATTCTATTCCTGTGCTTAATCACTTCCATGGGAAGAAAGGTGCTTTTATTGATAGTTTAACTTTCTTGTATTTCAACTTATGTCAGCTGCTTTGTGCCCTCTCATGGATACCACTGAGAACAGCCTGGAACAGTTGGCTTTACCGCATCAGGTGCTTATACACACTGATAATACCCCTGAGCTTTCTCTTCCTCAGGCTAAACCATTCCAGCTTTCAACCTCTCCTTGTACAAAAGATGCTCCTGTCTCTTAACCATATTTCCAGCTCTTCATTGGACTTGCTCCAGCATGTCTGTGTTCCCTCTACTGAAAAATGGAGCACAGGGCACAGCACTGCAGCCCTGGTGATGCCACATCTGAGCAAAGGTGAAGTACCACCTCTCCTGACCTGCTGCTGAAGTGGTTTCTAACATAGCTGAGGGTGCTGCCTTTGCCACAAGCACACATTGCATGTTGTGTATTTCTTGCTTACAATTCATATTTATTGCTTTCCTGTTGATACATCACCTAGGAAATCTCAATGGTTAACCTATTTGCACAGCTACCAGGAGATCAGACTCCAAATACCCACTTAGAGGAGCCACAGAATAAGCTGGATATAAGCACTTAGAACTGATGAAATTTTAGGCTATGTTTGATGGATAAAAAGGTAAAAATAGGAAGTTTTTAGAAGTTAGGAGCAGCTTTGATTTTATGAAAAAAAACCTAATTGGGTTATTTAACATGCTGCCCGTATGTATTAGAAGTCAAACTGTGAAGGTTCAAAACTGTCACGTACTTGGAAAGATACTTAGCTTCACTATCTAGAAGAGCAGTAGCAAAGGTAGGTAATAGAGGCATTGAGTAAATGCAAGTGTGGGACCCTGCTTCCTCCTTGCTTCTGCACAGACTGTGGTGCAGCATTGCCTTCAGGAAGGCAGAGCTGCACTGGAGTTGGTAGGACTCTGTATCAAAGGAAGATTCACTTAGGAAAAAGGCTAGGGTCAAGGTTCCTAAAAATCTTGTGACACACCTGAATTTTCTTGGAATGCAACGCATTGTGCCAGGGGCCAGCTAGAAATATTCAGGTGTTCACTTTGGAATTTTCCCAAGCGCATCCTCTTTCTCCTGGTTTGAATTTCTGAGATATTGTTGTAGAATGTTTTGTAGGTTTTTCTCTGTGAGCATGCCCTAAGGCTGTTATCTGAGCGGGAACTTTTACAACGCCTCTGCTAATGGCGCAATATTATTCAGGAAAAAATCTCTAACTCCTTCATAGAACTGTTTATTTCAGTTCATACAGACAGGTTTTCTTAGTTCAATTTTGAGCAGTTTGGGTCCATGCTGACACTAAAACTTATTTAAGTGGGCTAATGGAACCTTATCACTTCTATTCCCTATTAGGTACTGTGCTGAAGAAATACTAGATAAGATCTACTAAATGCATACATGTAAGAAGAAACTAGTGCTCTGCTTTTCTCATATGAAGCAGATAATTTAAAAAAAAAAAAAAAGCCCACAGAAATAGAGCAAAATGGCTGTGCTCTGAGAATCTGGATATTTGGACCTTGATTGCTAAGGTTTGCTTGCACAGGCAGAGCTCTAATATGATTAGCGCTACCTGATGAAGAAATAGGGATCCACTGAAGAGAAGTGGTCAGGTAAAAGAAAGTTTTCATTTTAGTAATTATTGTTGAGAAACATGGTACTATCAGTACCATGAAAAAAAAAAATCGGTGCTCTTCTCCTCTTGTGGCCTGTATTCTCTCCAGTGGTTTCTCCAGATGAGAGATTAGCTTGCCCAGAAGGGTTTACTGGCATTATTAACATTGTGGGGACAGTTATGGTAACCAAAGGGGATGCTGGTACTTCTGCCCAGAAATTCTTCTTTAACCATAGTGTGCTCATGATGTAACTGTTACCAGGTAACTAAAGCTAGTATGTAAGGTTGTAGACAGGCTTTCATCTTCATCCAAAATGCTACATGAGCCTTATGGGAGAGCGTGGAAATTAGTCCACATCTTAGTCAGAATTCAGACACACACAGTGACAGAAATTGTGAAACGGATTTTCTTTTTGTTATAGGAAATAATGGTGTACATGACCTGTTTTTCCCACTTAGAATAGAAAGCACCAATTTATTCCCGCTCTCAAGAAGATCCGAGAAATCTTCCGTGATGTATTCTAAATTTTAATAGAGGCTGATTGCTCCGAGTTTGCTTCCAATGTTTGTCATGTGGCTATTGCAATATGTAAGCAGATTCAATAATTGAGTGGATCAATCCTTACATATATCACCCAGTGAGGGCATGAAATACTGTATTTTTAAGGGGCCTTTGTCAGCCTTCATATTTGTCCTTTTCTCTGTAATGCCTCATGTCTCCATTCTTCTCTTTACTCATTCTTTTCTTGCTATGCTTCCTATTATTGTAAAAGGAAAGACCTTTTCTTTTTATATGCTGCTTCCCTTACCACATCTGTTCTTCTTTCCCCGCAGCAGCCCTCATAGTTTTCATATACCAGATCAGTTATGAGCTGACTTCTGAGTTGCCAGTAAAACAGCCTGTCCTGCATGTGCAGTTCACTGCTCATTTTTCCCTCCTTCTGTAGGTTGGACAGGGAAGTAAAGCGTATAGTATTTTTTCAGACTTTGCAGATGTCTACCCATACATCTCAGGGAGTTTGGCAGAAAGAATGTGTATCATGGTTGATTAGCAGTGATGAGAGACATGCATGTAAAAACCAATTCCTCTGGAGAGAACTAATGGCTTATTCACCTCCTCAGTCTCTGAGTTCCCATACAGACCTTTGGGGCTGCCTGCAGGGTGGTTAATTACTTTAACCTGTCGGAGGCAGCTGTAGCTGCAGTTTCTAAGAAGAAATGGTACCACAGCAAAAGTCTTCTTTATTACACTCAAAGCAGTTTTTCTGAAATCGGCTATGTTTCATTGCCTTTATAGCATGTATGCTGATCCTGTGCTTCCATCCAGGGCATATATAAACAGCATAGACTAGAATTGAGGTTGTATGCATTTTCTTAGACCAAGAAAATAATTTATAGTTTGTTTTAATCGTAGCACTTAAATGAAAGCATTTTAATAGGTGCTTCACCAAAAGACTAGGTGAAGAATATCTGTCTGCTGATGCATGATGATCTTTAGCCAAGTATTTAATGTATTTGTATTTCTGTCTCCTTATATGTAGCAGCTGTAGTATTTCAGAAGAACATGCTTCCTACCCAACAGTGTAAAGTATATACATATTTGCATAATCTGCAGTGTACGTATATACATATTTGCATATCTGTGCATTATACTTCATATTTTACTTTCCTTTTAAAGGTTTTTCAATGCATATACATTGAAATTGCTAGTTTGCATTTTGGCAGAGGATTGGAATAGCTGTGAAAACACTTGTTAAATACTGATAGGAAACTCCTTAGCAGTTGATATGCACCTGTGTCTTTCACTATTGAGAGAAAGTGCCAGGCCTGGCTCATCATTCTTTCAGGTATGGTAACACTTCAAGGACTGAGCTACCTGCCTCTGGTGAAGTGGGTGCAGAGAAATTCCCAGCGTCTGCAAGTGATGAACGCCTAGGTCTTGGCTTGTAGTTTTATTAATGGCAACAGTTCAAATGAAATTACAGCTATTATGCTGCATTGTAAGTACTAAACAATTTACTTCTGCTGAAATTCCTACTGACAGCTCTGCCTGCCAGCATCCATCTTTTGTGTGGGTATAGATATTCAGGAGATCATAGCAGAGAATAAATCGCTCTCTGGGCAATTTAGTGAGTTGTATGAAAGTGAGAATAAAAGCTTTTCAGCATGAGAAGTAAATCCATGTTTCTTTTATGTCAGCTGTGTGGAGAAGCTGCTAAAATAACAGGGTTTATGATCTCATTTTGGTTTTTTTTAATGCTGAAAAAAATCAGTATGTAAAGTATTTGGAACTACTGTACTGTTTAAAACACGTTTTCCTCTTGTTCTGTTTCCCTGTGTTGTTTAATCGTGCATCTGTCTACCTTTCTAATACCTTTCTATCAGCCATTTTCAATGACTCTGTTGGCTGCTGTTAAGCGTTGAGTAGGAGTTGCAGTGCAAATAACCTGGAAGTATTGGGAAAATTGCTTGAATTAATAGATTAGGATGATTCAAATGAATGCCTCTATTGAAGGGAAGCTCTGGGGGGAATTCAGCTTTTATACAACGTGTTTGAACATAATAGGCTCAAAATTTGGTGTGGTGACTGCACACTGGAGCCAGCACATGGTGTCTCTGTCCTGCTCCAGTGCTCCGAAGACATGGTGGGTAGAAAGGGCTGGAAGTACTCTAAAAGAAAAATTAAGAGCAAGCGGCATGAGTCCCTAAAAAAAAACTTTGGTAGTTCTGCTGTTCACGGAACACATACTTCAATGACAAGCTTCTGTGCTTCGCTGTTTGTCTAAGTGTACAAGAAACTTAGGACTTAAGGAAGTTCTGTGTTGCCTGGTATAAGTCAATATGAATTAGGAAATCTATTTGGGATTTAAAAGAATGCACAGTGGCTGAAGGAGTATAATAGGGGATTTTTTTGCTTAGAGAATTGGACAAAGCTCAGGCCCCCTAATCATTTCTGCAGTCTGAGGTTTGGCAGTGAAATTTTGGAATTTTGGCTTGTGTGTGCTTGTATCCCAATTTCCCTTCTCTCTTCTTTTCCTTAGAATAGTCTGGCTTTGTAGATGGGTATGTTGCAATGTATTCAGTGTGAGACTAACTTCTGCCATTCCTTTTTTCAACTTGGATTGCTGCATGCACAAAAATAGGGTCAGAATTTGGCCTCAGACAGTATCTTTGCACCATGGATTTCTGGAATTTATACCACATCCACTAGTCTAGTTTTTTTCTTCCAAAAGTGGTTTGAGATGCTGCTTGCATGGTATGTTACACAAATAGTAGGCAAGTAGATCCTCAACTTGAAATTACTTGTTTGTCAGAGAACAGTATTTTCTTAGGAAGAGCACTGCAAAAGCTCAGGACTCTGTGCTAGCTCATTTGTTTATGGGATGCTGATATATAAAAAAAATATTCAAGTAGAATATGTTTCTATGAAATAAGGGACAGACTTAGCCATATGATACCAGTGGATACAGATTCTTCAGCTTCCAGTTATATTCTCCCATATGTAATGACAATGGAAAGCATGTAACAGGCAATGTTTGTTACTTTGCATTATCAGGCAATTCTTCATTCCTCTTAATGCAGATAATCCTGTCACAGTCAGTGTATCATGTGGATGAGGAATATCCCTTTTATTTGCAGAAATACTTGGAAGATTTCAGCACATGTAATATAGATAATGCTGTAAGTAAAGGTATTTCTAACTTAAATTATTATTAACCGCAGTATTAAAGCACCGGCTTCTGTTCAGCTTTATCAAAAGAATTGTCTTTAAATGCAAGCAGAAAATTATGGATATGTTTGTGTAATATGGAGAGCTGAAGTTTTTGCTGTTTACTGCATACTTGAAATCTCAAATTTTTATCTTCCTATAGGGCACAAAAGTAGTCAAGTAGCAAAGCTGAGTATATTTCCAGATGATGCCTATAACAATCTGTTTTAATTAAAGCAGCTTCTTTTAAAACCTTAAGAAGGTATCTATTGAATTTTTGTTAAATCTACCAGTGGAAGCAATGTGACTGATAGCAATATGAATTGACAAATTTTGGCAGGATGCTTTGGCAGAAGTGGCTGCCAAAACCCCTTCACATCGAGAAGATAACAGGATGGATGTTTTCTGCCTACCTGGATCATGTTTTCCAAAGCCTCTAGTTTGGCTGTGTTCAGTCTTGTATGTCCTTAGAAATTCAGAGTAGTCACCAGAATATTTGTGTGCATATCTCACAAAAAAGACTGAGCTGTAGGACTGGTTTTATACAGCATTAGCAAACACTGCAGAGCACTTCAGTAGGAACAGGCAAGAGAACAATTTCATGTAGTCCTACTTTAGCCACTTGCAATAGACAGCTGAAATCCATGGATCCTCAGTGAAAGGATGCACCTTCAGGTACTGATTTAGAGCCAGAGATCATTTTGGGAGACTGTCTAGCAAATGGATGCCTCAGTTTAGTGTGAAATGCTTCTGTAAGTTGCAGGCAGTTTTTGTTGTGTCCCTTATTGAACTTTAAAAGCCTCAATTCTGTGATTTATTTTTTTAAGATATAAATTCTTAAACCTGGGTTAATAAATGAAGCCATAAATGCAACTAGATTCCTGGGCCATTTAGTACCAATTTATTTAACCTGAGAAATGCTTGAGGAAAGTAGCAAGAAGGGTACTGAGCTATATTTCTCCCTTTTAATAAAACAAGGATTTGCATTTACTTTAAAAAGAAATCCTCTCAGAAATTTAGTTTTTATTGAGAATGGCAGTGTTTGGATCCATTTTAAGAAATGGTATACATAAATAACTTTCTGAGAGGAGAATACATGATTTTCTTCTGTAATCATGGCTTTTAATTTTCTTAATGCATTTTTCACTTTGCTTTGTCTGAATACATTTTATTTTTGTTCCTCCAGTCAGGATTCTGCCACAAGCATTTTTAAATCAGACATTAATAGCATAGTTCACAGTTGTTACTGCCAGTGCTCAAACACAAATACTGCATTTGTGTTTGGAGGAAAAAGCAAACATCAGATTTTAATTATGTGCATTTGTGCTTCTGTGCTTAAGCAAGCTGGCATAAGGAGTTTACATCACTATCAGTTAACTGTAGTCTGTAGCTATCAGGATCACCAGCTGTATGGTTTGCAGTGGTGGGGGGTTTGTCCTATTTTTTTGCCTATTTTTAAATGGCAGAATTACCAGGGAAACTCGGAACTTTGTGTTTACTTTATCCATAAGAAAATGAGTAGGACTTTAGTACTGAATGCCTAACTAAAATAATTCGATTTATTTGCAGACTGTTTTCAAACAGTTTTTGGGTTTATCTGCAGGATTCATTAGTATTGAGTAGGCTGAGCATTAGAGCAGAGATCAGAATTGTGGCAATCTGCAATACAGCCTCTTGCGTTTTTCGTGAACAGACAAATGATGAGTGAATTGTCAGCTGTTTGGAGCATGGATTGAGTCTGTCTGCCACGATAGGACCCTATTCTGGACATTTTTAGACACATTTCTAGTGATAAGCTTTAAAACTTGAAAAATATACGTAGGTACATTCAGGCTTTGGGTTGCAGCTCAGCTATTAAAAACCATTATTGCAATTTATCGATCTCTGATGGATCACTAGCATTATGTAATAATTCCTTCTTCCATTTTGTAAAGTATGGGAGGTGCTGAACGTCAGCATAAGTAAACTCTCATATAAAGACATTCTTTGCAAAGTAATAGAAAATGAATTCTTTATATGCTGAAAAAGATAAGTCACACAAAAAGTTCTGTAGCGGATTTTGGCCAGATCTGATTTGTAGAAAAAGAATAGAATTGGGCCTATTAGGAGTTGAGTGCCAGGGAGTGCTTAGAGAACATCCAACAGGGACCTCTGATCAAATCACTGCTCAGAACAAAAGAAATATCAGCTAAACTTAGGAAGGATTGCATGCCATGCAGAACCACAGGCCTTTATCAATAGAATTGTGGCAAATAAATCAGGAATGCTGTCACCTGAGGTTCCAAGTATACGCAAATTATACCACCGAACAAATGAAACTTCAGTGAGTGCTTTTGGGTCTATATAAATCCTACGTTTGCCTTTCATTTTAAATTCTGGTCTTCTAATGTACTAGTATTTTGGTTTAGATTGATATTGTAAACAGTTGAAAATATTTTAAATTATTTTTAATGTATTTAACTAAGAATATGAATTTGATGCAGTTGACAGTGAACGGCAGAAGATTTAGAATTGGTTGACATATCCCACTTCTCATATAAATGGGAGTTAGCATTTACTGTTTCAGTTAGAAGCTTGGTTATGATCTGCTCTTGTTAAAGTGTTTGCTAAAAGGAATGTTACAAGCAAGATGTTTTCATTTCTTGTGCAGCTAGGAAAGTTTTGTTAAATGTGCTGTTGTCCCGAGGCCATAGGAATAGTTGCTTTTTTTTCTGCAGTGTGAAGTTGAGTCCAGCAGACAGAACTTTAACATCTTAGTCTTGAGCAACAAGCATTGGTAACTTGGAGAGAGAAGTGCTTGTTAATTGTACTTCAAAGTTTTGGAGGTAGAATGTTGAACGTGGTTTCTGTTTTGATCATTCTAAAACACAATGATACATCAACTTTATTGTTCTTGCCCGAAGAAAAGTATATACCAATCATTACTTGCCTCTGAAAGGAATTTGTGTAGCTATATCTAGGCTCCATTTTTGAGTAGTGGAAAGTTTAGTCTTTCTGAAATCAGCTCATTTTTCTTGCTCTTTCATGCGGAACACTCAACAGGAAGGCTGAGAGGCCCATCTTTGGAACATGAATTACTATTTAGGTGTTACTTTATAACATGGACAATGAATCGAATGTGGGTGGTTAAAGGGGAGTAATGAAATACGTCTTGTCTATTTTCAATAAATACCTTTGTATATGCAAAAGATCTTTATTTTTAGCACACCGCAATAAAGGAACAGAAAAAGTAGTAAAGTAAAGAGAATTAAGTGTGTACATATTGAATATTTGTGAAGTCACAAATATTCAATGTGTAAAGTCACCTGGAGACAAGAAAGTTTGAGAAAGTAATATAAACTGAATTTAAATACTAATGGAGCAAGCGGATGCATTATCAGTCCAGAAACTCCTAAAGTCAGATGGGTTGCCAACAGGATAGTTTTGGAAAAGCTAGAAAATGCTCTTCAGGCTTTTTTTTTTTATATGATGTGAGAAAATGTAGAACTGGTGAGGATTTTTGTTCTGACAAATCTGTTTTTCTAAAGATTGTAGGTATTGGAGCCAGCTCATATGTAATGAGTGCAATATGGCTATGGACACTCAGGAATTGGCTTCACAAAGAGGAGATAGCAAGTGCTACCCAAAGCAGCAGGACAGGTGGTGTGAAGGACCTGCGGATGATCACTTTTTGCCCACAGCGTGAAAATTGGACAAATGTGTGGCGTGGAAACCTTTAAAGATTAATACACTGACTTTGCATGAAGACTGAATATTTTTCCTACTGTGTTCTTGAAAATACCTCCCATGTGTCTGTCTTCAGTCAGCAGAGGTGTACTTTAAAGATTGGCCCCTGACCATGGAAAGAAGACTGCTTGGATGGCGCTAGCTGGAATCGCTCTGAAGGACTGTAAGCTTCGTGTGCACTAATGAAAGGCACTAGATAATTTTGCAAAAGGGAAAGCGATTTCCATCTCACTATGAGATGCATGTATGTATAACCATATATCTTAAACATATGGATTTTAAATCTTGGCATTGAAAAACTTTCTTGTATTGAATTGTGAAGTATACGAACAAAAATAGTCCTAAATTGCTGTGTTCATGGAAGCACAAATGAACAGTGTGAATCTAGAATAATTTCATGTTAATTACTGTGTTTTATTCCAATGGTTTAATTAGGGAATGGTGTCACATATTGCCATAGAATATCACAATTTACCTGCCCCCATCTGACAATCTTTTGGCTTTAGTAACAAATGAAAGCATAGTCCTTTTTGGAACAGCTTTGAAGATGCGAGATGAAAATCTTATTTAAAGATGGATAAAATTAATATATCCTTTTGGAAATTCACACAATGAAGTTAACTGACCTTCTCAAGATAGATTAGCAAAGTGTGTCAGTAGTCAAGAGCATTTAAATTCCTGACAGTGTCCCTCTTTTTAAATCATTCTTTCCAGATCAGTCTACAGAATGGTGCTCTCACCAGTGATGGAGGCAGTCAACAGAACTGAATTACTGTTATGTTTTTCCTACAATGAGCTCTCTTCTTGTAAGTAACCTACCTCTTTAGAGTTTTCTGGTTTGCTTTTTCTTCTGAGAGGAAGAGGAATGGAGTAGATTAAAAGGGTGGCAAGTTAAATCTGAAAGAAAATTTTTGCATGTTTTGTTGATACGTATACTTCAGAAGGAAATGGACATCACTGCAAGTTAACAAAATGGAAATTTATGTATATTAAAAGGAAGTTTTTCTTGTTCTTGCCATGAATACAATGCCTTGACTGGCCATAATTGGTTTCATGTCTTGGAATTTGGGTCAGTGGCCAGTAAGAGGTCTTATAAGAGATTTGTAAGAAATCTATTATTTCTTCTAGGTGTCTAAAGCAAGAGATCATATGTTACACCTTCTTCAGATAAGCTCCATTGATGATTTACTTTGTGGGATGTAAGATTGTCAGTCTGTGCCTTAAATCCATGCTTTTTGGAGATATTTTTGAACCTTTGTTAGTTATAGTTTATGTAGTGGTGCTGAATTCTCTGCTGCACAGCAAATTCAAGTTGCTATCTAAAAACCAAGCTTTGAATTCTGGATGAATATCTGTGAAAGTAGGCCTATGATGTGAAGTTCTTTCAAAAGATCTGATTTGCTCGGAATTACACGTAAGAATATAGACAGAATCTATGCTGTGTTGCTGTCATTTAGCTATTGCGGGAGATGTTTTTGAATGTACTGCTGAAAAAAATTTGTTATCAATCCTGTGTTTAGTAGTCCTCTAAACCAGAGAGGGATTACAGTTTGGTGAACTGGATGTTGTATTAGCAAGGATACAATGACCCAAATTACATTTTCTATTGAAATATTGAAAGATTACTGTTTTCATCTGTACAGCAAACTTTAGACTCATTGAATTTGTATGTACTGATTCCAGTAGTACAAAAATAAGATTTGCAGCATGGCTGGAAGTTGTGCTGACTTTCCCTTTGAATACCTGACTCTAATGCTTCTTAGTATTACTCCTATTGATTAGTTTCTTTTGGTTGTGAATGTTTAACCTATTTTTGTTTACTTGTTATGTTTATTTTGATGTTAAGGACATCCCTTTGCAGCTGCTTTTTAGCAAACATTCAGCAGACAAACACCAAGTAGAACTAGTCCATGTAACAAAGCTCCCAATATACCTTGGCGTCTGGCAAAGTTAGTGCACCCCACGGCACGGGCACAGAATTCATTGATCCCACTCGTGCTGATCTCTGTGATGCTGTACCTCATGTGGGGCACTCCAATTCCTTACCATTTCCCCACAGCTGATCTTCCCTGCTTCAGTATTGCTTCTGTGCCACAGGTACTAAATCCATTATTTTTCTTGTCTGGTTGTTTGAAATAAGAACCATATAAAGGCTAAAGTAAGAGACATGTTTTCTAACCTGATTTTGGCTTGCAGTTTGCTTTTGCTTTGTCAGATCTGATACAAGTGTTTTTCCTGAAGTCTATTCTGTTTAAATGTAGCCATTACTCATATTTTCCACTGTAAACTTGGATAGCCAAGTTTATGGAACAAGCCACAAAAAATGTGGGTTTCATGACAAAACTGTAGACCAAGAATTTTAAAGTTCAGGAGTCATCTTGAGTGCTTAACTAGCATTAATTGAGGAGCCGGAGTTCCGAATACTCCTATATTGTTTGGTAATTCAGGTGCTTCTCATACAGCATATGTTTGCTCCAAAACTAATCTGTGAAAAAGCATCTGAAAAATTGGAAAGATAGGGTTGTGATATGGATCTAAGTTATGGAATCTAAGTTTTACTTCGGAATTCAAAATTCATTGGGGCAAATATAATCTTCTCAGGACAAATAAACCTCTTAGTGAAATAATGCTTTTTAGAAAAGCACTGCCTTGAACAATATGCAGCTTCATGTAGTTCATGGTTTTCATCTCCACGTGTTTAATAGTTAACAAGCTAACACAGATGAACAAAGGCTGATATGTGCTTTTTGACAACTTGGGACGACGTGAGTGAAAAGCAGCATAATTCATATGAACAGCTTACAGGGAGACTTGAGTGTTGTCCTAGCTGTTACCACTCAGCTGATCTCAAGAGTTATATCACCCTAACTTCGAGGGCTGGATGCATTTTGTGTCAGACATTCTTATTCTAGAAGTAACATGCAGGATGGTTGGGTTCTCAGAGGAAGTGAAATTAAAGTGTGAGTGAGGGAAGAGCAGAGGAGCTTTTTGTTTATTAAATTTGTGATGTACAACTCCTATATTTCTAATAATACAATTTGTTGAAGTGCTGGTCCCTTCTGGTAGTGCTACATTTTAGGAATCTTTATTTCATGCATAGGAGTTGTCTTGTCTGCAGGTCATACTAGTTTCAGTCATCTTTCAGTTTATACTTGGAGCATGGATCTCTCTTAATTGGTTATTAATCTCTTCTAAAACTAACCTGACCAAAAGAATAATTTGTTGCTGTGATCTCCTGAGCACTTAAGATTTTCTGCTTTTTCAGTAAGGGAAGCAGAGCCTAGCTTTTACCCTCCTATTCCCTAGCTTAATCAAATATACAAAGAAAAGCCAAGTAAATGGTTACACTCACCCTAAGTGTATGCTGTTAACTGCTCCAGTACTTTTCCCAGTACCCTGGCCTGTGTGGTTTTCTCTAAAGCTGCATTGTCAGAGTTCAAGTCACCAAAAATTGCTTCTATTTTTGCAGTTTCTACCGCAGGATGTGGTTCCTTAGCAAGATGTAAGTTAAAGCTGGTTAGAGTACTGTACTCCTATTTCCATTATTTTACCCTTTCCTGCCAGTGGTCCTGGCCTTTGTTTGATTAGGGCCTCATTCTGCTCAAGATTAGTCACTCTTTTGTTGGTTAGTTTTCTCCATTAGAATTGATTAAGTTGCTTGAGATGGAGAAATGTGTGGGGCAGTAGTTGAGATTGAACTGCTGTGGGACCTCTCACTGAGAACACACTGATGTTATAACCATGGGAGAAACTATCCTCTGTCTGTTGCAGCATGGCTTGGCTCAAAATTAAGAAGTTTTATAACAACGTCTTTCACTTTCACTGAAAAGGACTTGATTAAATTTGTTCTGAGCAGTTGGGAGTTCCCAAATCTTGCTGAAAGAATAGTAAAAAGAACAATAATCAAGATACACGGATGGCAAAGCTGCAATTTGGAGAAAGGAATTTAGCTGTTCCCTCTCTTGCCATGTTCTGAGCAATTTACTTTCTATAGCTTAGTATTCAGAGCCATTATTCAAATAGCTGCGGCCATTTGTTTGTGGTATGTATTTTGCATATAGGCAATTGCATGCATTTGACAACTCAGATTCTGAGCTGATATTTTTGATTGAGTGTTTAGGTTATCCAATGTATTTCCTTTCTCAGACTGAATGACTTTTTGATTGAAGTTTCCTCAATAAATGTTTGGTTCTTAAATTGTCTATAAATAATTTTTTATACTTATAAAATTCCCTGTTAATCACTTGCTGACATTTGAAAATACTGCTAAGTATCCATAAACAATGGCCACGATTGACAGTCTGAGACAAATTTGAGCTAATATTTGTGGGTGAAAAAGGAAAACAGATTTTCACTCGTCTCCACGTTAAAGTGTGCTCTAGTGCTGCAGTGCATTTTTATGCAAACCGTTTGGTTTTCTGTCCTAAACCATTTTCTGTCCATGGAACATCTGTGGATTGTAATAATTTCATCTGAATCTTTCAGCTTAATATTGATTTAAGATTAAAATATTACTGTTGTGGCATATGGTATAAATCTTGCTGTTGTGCAGTCTTTTACACATGTGCCTTGTGCATCTTCACATCTGCCACTGCAGAGCTGTCTGATAATACTAAGCTCAGATATGAAAGTCCTCAGTTCCTCCTGACTTCAGCTGCAGGTAACAGTACTCATGATTTTGCAGACCACTGCAGGATGAGCAGTGCTGTGCAAATCACTGTTCTGTGTCTCACTGAAAGTCATCGCTGTTTCACTGCCTTCATAGGCTTTGAAGTGAAGAAAATTTCAATAGTGTATAACAATGTACAAGTAGTTTAAAAAAATCTAAATTTATATACAGCTTTAAGTTTGAGATCAATGGGATAAATAATTTCTAAAAAGGAAGAAGTACCAAAATGCATACACTATATACTGCAGAAGCCATAGCCAGAGGCCTAAATTTTCACCTGTCTTGCAGAAAGCATTTTGTACTATTTAGTAAATGTTTGGAAAACCAAATTAGACTAATGTTTCCATTTTATTCAAACAGATGGGTACATTCTGACATGTATGTCCGAGCAGGAGAGAATGCGAAGTCTCCATCTCATGATGACCTTCCCAATGAGATCTGGTCGTACAAGCAATTCCTGAACTGTGGCTCTTGGTTGTCTTAGAACATGGTGAATTGCTGCAGATTTTTCTACCACATGTAGACGAAAGCAAACAATTATATTCCTGTGGTATTTGATTTTGCTTGAAATTTTACTGTATTTTGATATTGAACTCTCTTTGTAGTAGTACTTGCAGGGCTAACATTGGTTAAAGCAGAAAACCTTGCGGTAGAAAGGATCACTGTGTATTCCATGAAACATAGCAGAGTTTCTTCTCCTTCAGGAAAGGTTTGTTTCTCATTTGTGTCTTATCAGCACAAGATGAGATGCACCCAGCTTTGCAACTCTACCTATTACTCTGATTACTAATTCTGAGGTTTGTTTGTGGAGTAAGGAACAAAGAAATGAAAAGCACTGGGCACAGCCAGGGCTTTATGAAATCATTAGAATATTTCATGTTGATTAGACCCAGAGTTGGAGCAGTTTTGCAGAGGTTAAAGGAAATATAATGACAGTACCTGAATTAAACATGGCTGTATTTGCTGGCATTGTTGCAGCAAATTGTTTACCACATGGCACTCTTTGGAGTGCAAACAATGCAAATTCACAATGCTCAACAGTGTTTGAGCATTATGGAAGAAATGAAGGGTTTAAGGGACAAGAGGAATGCCAGTCATATTTGCATTCTATATGCTGGTTACTTTGAATACTATGGCCTGTGAGGATAGTGCATCTAGCCTGAACTGCAAGAATTGAAAGTTTTTCCAAAGCGGAAGAAGTAGAAGAATATATGCCCAGCTTAAACATCTTATTTTAATGATGAATTGTGTAAGAGGCTTGGTTATAATAAATCTTGTGTATAGGCATTCCTTTCATTGTTATTGAGTTTAAAGGTCCTTTAGACTTTCTCTGCTGAATCTTTCTTTTCTTTTGTAGATGTTTAAGTCTCATCCCCGCATTACACATTGTTATGGATAATGTCATTGTAGAGCTGATTCCAATGTTACAGTAGTGCAACTTGACTGATGTCTGTTTTACAGGTTTGTGCAGTGAGATCAGACCTGGGTCACTACTCAAAGTGTTGTTTCTCACTATGCTGCCTGATTTATTCAGTAAAGAACAAGATACTGCTAGTAGCCCTTTAGCATCTCTTTGGAGGGAGGTGCATTAATTCACCCTCTCTTTATTCTTACATTCTATTTGCAGGTAACATCAGACAAAAGCATCTAAAACCCAATAGAATTTACTTTTTGTAAAGGCTTTTTTTTTTGTTTTGTGACCTCGACTAGCTGTATCTTACATTGCTGGTAGCAGGGGTCTTGGAGTTAGTCTTTTGGTACAATACACTGTGGTTCTGGAAAGTGGAAGAATAGGTGGGAAGATAGCTCTCTAGACCAGAAACTTTGTATTATAGAAATTTTTATTGAAATAATTCCCAAAAATTACTATTAAGAAATATCTTAAAGTTTTCAGTAGCAAGAGGGGTTTTGTTTCCTTTTTCTTTAAGATAAGATACTCTCCTTTACAATGACAATTAATTCTTTGTTTTACTTAAAATAGGAGCCCATTGACATGAGTTTCACAACAAATTTGACATTCTAGGAGTAAGCATTTAGATAAGTTCAGCAAGGATTCATTGGTAATTTTTCCTTTATCTCTAATTTTGGCTTCTGTTTTGTTACCCGTGTTTTTATTTACATGTCCTTGTTCCACTTTTGTAATTGAATTGACTTCAATGCCTCCTCATTTGTATCTTTGCAAATGAATATTGGGAGAGACTTCGGGTTATTTTTGCAGGTTAGACTTCATTAAGATCCTAAAAATTAGGGCTGTCTCCTTCTCATTTTGCTCATTCGTTGTGTCTTTTCTGGAGTAGCACTGAGCACTTAACTGGGTGTGTGGGAAGATGAGTAGCATGCTGCTTCAATTGCAATGCAGACTGCAGTATGAAACCCTTGCTTTGTCAGTCATTTTATAAATTGGCTTGTAGAGCTATGTGCAACTGTAATTACTTCAGCTTCTCAGCATTTAGTAAGTTTAGAAAATGTCATTATTCTGGGGTCTCAGCACTTACGGAGCTGCTTCTCCTTTCGTTACATCAGCAGGCGGCAGCTCATGGCTCCTCACGTGCGAGTCTCACGGGCTTAGCAATCCTGCCTTCCCTGTCAGTCTCCTGGCCACCTGCTGGCAAAAGGTGGGAAGCCTGTAGCATGTGGAAATCAGACTTCCTGCTTTTAGGGAAAGCCTCTCTCCTGCTTACATTGGGCACAGCGGACCGAGTCCTACCTATTTCCCAACAAATCTAGGCTCTTTGTCTCAGAGTAAAATACTAAATTTAAAATCCACAAGGATTTCCAGAGGGATTCAAAGGTGTTAAGCCTTCAGCTTGAAAGAACGAAGAAAGCTTTCCTAGCTCTTTTCTCAGTATCAGCTTGAAATGGTTTTGTGTTCTATATTTGAGGGATAAGTCTCTTTTTACTGAAATAAAAAGTAAACTTTATGGCTTTGTGCAATTTGTGTGTATTAGAAGCAAATATAAAGTTCGCTTATATCAGATTCAATGTTGTGCAATTAAGTGGTCACATTAAATCTTTTCTGTTAATTTTTAAAATGTTACCACACAGTAGCAGCTGAAAAGCATTGAGAGTGTTTTTCTGAATTGAAACAGACAACAGGGCTGGTGTCTAGGACACCATATGCTGAATTTGGAGGTGGTTTTTTTAATGGCAACCACCATAATACTTTAATTCTCATAACTATTTCTAAACTACTTTTAAATGCAGCCTTCAGTTCACCCTCAGTTCTTTAGAGTGTACTAGTGAGTCAGTTCCTTCACACAATTGGAACAAATTCTCTGAATGTAGAATAACTGTTCCAGAATATCTTGTGACATTTAAAAACTTAATGTTTGTAAAATTGTGCTTTTTTTTCTGATTTTTTTTTTAATTACAGTATCCTATTGTTATTTAATTTTAGCTGCTGTTCATACAGGGAGATAAGCTATATTATTTTAATAATCTATTTGTTATACTACATGACTAACACAAGCCTTATCACTTCCCTNAGATCATGTTATGTAAATTAGTTCCGGCACACGTGTGATGATGCTGTAATGACATAGCAACATTAAGCAAAATCTTACTGTATAAATAAATCACCGCACTTGACAAAGGCAGGTGAGTTAGGAGGAGAAATCCCCCTCACCACCAGCGCTGCAATAAACAAATACCTGCTCTATAGACATCGGTCTATGGGGATTTATTTCCAGCCTATCTTTCGGGCATCAGCGGTTATAGGGATATACGTTAATGACTACCAGTAGTAAATATATACTTATCTGATGCAATGTGAAAATAAAGCATGATGCGGCTTCTCAACACTTTCCCATAAGCAAGGCTGCATTCCTTGAAATTTGTAATATAATAAAATGTGTGGTAGAACTTTTGGGTTTGTGTATGTATAAATACAAAGCATATGGGTATGCATACAAATATTCAAGCATACCTCCTTCAGTGAAAACTATTACTTCATCATATGCTCAGAAATGCTGCCTTTAGTTAATGCTGTTTTGCTGTTGGTTCTGTTATGATGCTTAATTTTTAATGAAGTTTAAATGTAGGTTTCTTTATTCTTGGACTATTTCACATTGAATTCCTCAAGGAACTGTGCAAGGGCAACGTTAGGTTTGCATTAGTGTTATTTTTCAGATCGTGCACATTTTGCAGTCATTGAGGGTTCAAAGCCCATGACACTTTAAATAAGGTGGCCATTTAAATTGTAGACCTGAGAGCTTTTCAATTTTTAATGTTTGGTTTCTGACTAAGAAGATGCTGACATAATTTGAGTTATTGGATGGAACACAGTGAACCGCTCATGATGAAATAGGTTTCACTGAGGTAACCTTGGCAGTGGGGCTGACGGGATTCATGCCAGTTAATCAGTCTAAGTATATGAATTGGAATTCCCAGTTGTGTGCTGAAACCTGGACATTGGCTTTGTATAATTGTGTCCAAGATCAGATAACTGGATAACAATTATCAGATAGACAGGTTTTCTAATTACATACAACTACTGCCAGAAGGACATTCATTCTTCCAAGGTACATAGCCATGCTGTTAATCTGTTACATTTGTTTGAGGAAGGCTTTTGTGGCTTCACAAAGTACTAAAAACATCTTCAGCTTGCAAAGTAACTTTGTAATTCCACAAACTGCTTAAGCTGACAAGAAGCAATGCTGCTGCTCAGAGGTAATTATACTCTCATTCCAACCATCTGATCATTCCAATCATTTCTCTCTCCCTTGCTCTATTTCTAACCAACTGTTTATGCACATAGTTCTCTCTGAACTGATTTACTATCTTTAGAAAGAGTGAACTGGCTGATCCCAGTATAAAAGGGGCTGGAGAAATTGGAGCTTGTACCATGAATGAGGAGTTGCTTTTATCTTGTGAAAATAATGATATGGCCAATTTTTGAGTCATTTGTGTAATCAACAACCCCCTAAGAAGATGGTATGATGATAAAACAGTATTCATGCTGCTCTTAAGGAGACACAGATAAATCACCTCAAAATGAGTTTTCAGTAAATGGGTACAATAACTGACAATTCAGTTTAATGCTGCAGCTACTTCATTTTGATATGGCAGGTCAGAGCCCATTGAAGGCATGTGTTATGCTCTCTGTCACCTTAATTGTCTAATTACTCCTTGATAGCAAAATTAAATTTTTCTTGACTTCTGCAAAGTGTAAAAGCAAACTGAAGTTCTGTTTTTCTTTGTATTTGCTGAGGGTGAGATGAAAACAAACATACATGGTATACTGCAAGCATTGTGCATTGTACTTTCATTTGCCATATTTTTCCAATATCCTTCTAAGTAATTTAAACTGGTGTAACACCTATAAAATGACAAAACTGTCTAGTTCAGTGGAGCCCACTGAATTGACTACCTGTTAGTTAAGGGAATAGCTCTGCTGTTCATTTTCACTGTGATTGGTTGGAGAATGTTGACTACTTTCATGCTGATATCAACTGCTAATTGTGCTTTTTATGCGTGACAATGCAGTAAAACTCATCTTTGATACGTCTGAAACTTGAAACTCTGACACTCTTGCGAGTCAGTCCAGTTGCAACCTAAAGCAAGTTTGAAAAGGGAACTGAAATCTTGCTCATTGTTGAGCTGTATCCCAAAGAATAAAGAAAATGTTACACTGCACAGAAAAGAATAGTATGTAAAAGTTAAAATGCCGTTGTAGAAAACTAAGACTTGTCTGAATTGCTGTGCTCTGGTTACTTTTTTGCAAGAGAAAGCTAGTGGGTTTGGAGACAAAATAGTTAAAAAACTACCAAGTTTTTCACAGGAGAGGAGACTGGAAAATATTGAAAATACTGTCTTTAGTTTCAAATGTGGATGAATAAAAAAGTATGTGGTAGTCTGAAAAGAAATAACTATCACCGATTGAGAAGGTACAATCTTGTTTCCCATTTCTCATATTGAGAGGAATCCACTTGGTGTTAAGTAATGCCCTTAAAATGTATAATAGTATATTTATAATTAAATCTTGGAATTCTGTTACATGGTACTGAACAACTTGAGTTTCAAAATTTAAGGCTGTTCTATGGCTATGAGAATTATTGTTCCATTGCAGTGGGGAAGGGTACAAAGAAGAGATCCTTAGTTTTCAGGATATGAACAGGATTTATAGGTCCTAAACTTTTGCTGCAATCACCTTTTCCTGAAGTACTTTGAGTTCCAGCTACTACTAGACATAATTGCCTGTCCCAAATGTGTTCGAATTATTCCTATGACAGTTATACATATAAGCATCTCATTTTATGGCCATGTGCCATTTCATTCCAATTGATTGACTTTTATCTCAACTCAAGCAATGAAAATAGTCTATAAAACTGTGGTTTTTGTATTTGAAAATTCATATTTTTCTTTAATTACATGATCTGATCTGACCCAATCCCATTCCTTCATAATTATGTACGTGTGTGCGAATATAATTGTATTTTCTAGATATTTTTGTGTGTATATGTGGTGTATATATGTTTTTATGTATGTGTGTATTTATTTTCTTGCAAGTTATTAATGTCTTGTTTAGCTTAGCAAAGTAAAAATGAAGAGAAGTGTGATAACTTTCTATACGGAGAAACTAGAAATGGAATAAACACCAAAGAAGAAAAGTTATTTCACCTGAAAGAAAATGTTGGTAAAGAGCAAAAGGATGATATGGAGACAAGTAAGTTCTGTCAGGTACTTTGTAGAAGGCTACAAACTGCCATTAGAGTGAGGCTTCGGAATGACATTTTTAGAGTAGTGGGAGTAAGGAAACCCTGGTAATTTTAATTGAGGATTTGATAAATTTGAGTAGGATAAGATTAAATCAGCCATAGATTGGACCTGTAACTTAAAAGGTCCTCTCCCAAGTCCCATGTCCCTAAATGAATAGCTTCAAGTGCTTCAATAGGATGTGAATGTAATATTAATTTCACATTACATACTATACTGCTCTTAAATAAGTTGATACAACATATTGAAATGTCAATTTCTCTTTAAATGTTACTGTTCAGCACATTTTTGTTAGGTGAGAGAACTGCTAGAACCACTCTGTAAAACTTCCGTGCAAGTTGCCATAGCAATTAAATCAGAGTTCTATGGTGTTCCTTTCTAAAGTCTTAATTCGCTTTATGATTTAAAATGAGCCAATATTTCATATTTTTTCTCTTTCTTCTGGCTTGTTAGAGAATAGATTCAGAAATTCTTGATTTCTTGTGTTCCTTGCCCTAAATGTGCTTAAATATAGCAACTGTTTTAATTTACACATAGTTTGGATTCTTTGTCCGCTTAGGTTGTTGGACAGCACAGGGCAGGGCCAATGATTTCCAAAGATCTCTAACAACTTGGGGATCTGCTCCTGTGCTTCTAACCTTGTCCCTCAGTATGGCTCCATTTGGCAATACTTCTAAGCTGTATTTCTAAATAAAAATAATAGGTCTTTCCTCCTTTACTGTTGATCCTAACAATTATGAACTTGGGATGAATTTACTAACCATGCCCTGCTTAGATCTTTACTTACTGTAGCTTTTCCCAGAGGCTACAAATTAGCGCAGAATAAAAGATAACTTCTCTCCTGGAGTGTTTTAAAATCATCTAAGAGACTGAGGGAGGGAGAAGGGAGAGTGATAAGGTCTGTATTCAGTGTTTCTGCTGTAGTAACCAAGGGGGAAGAAAGGCTTCCTTAGTTCAAGCTATCTTCTATCCCAGTTCATGCACCCTTGTTCATGGAGACATGGAGCCCTGTGTTACGAGGACAGTCACTGTGGTATGAATGGGACACAAGCTACAACTGAGCATGGCCCAAAAAAACTGAAAGGAGAGTCAGCGGGAAGTCAGTCTTTTTTTCTATGGAAAAATCCCCAAGAATTTCAGGAAGCTGCAGGAAGTTATGCTGTTTGGGAGGAAAAAAAAATGGAAAGCTTTCCATAGAAAGGGAATTCTAGAAAATTAATATTCTTGAAAGCCCTGAAAATACAATTTGTTTTTTTTTCTTGTTGCTGAAGTGGAGCAGACAGCTGTCCCTAACTACTGGGAGACATCTTGTGAAATCTCCTGGCATAAACAGATCCTCATAGCAAAACTGAATTTGAAGATCCCATTCTTCCTAGATGAGTTGTCAGGACAGTTGCCAGTGTTACAGAACTTAGTTGAATATACAGTATTGTTTGAGGAAATTGTTTTTATGAATCAGTATTCACCAATGAAAATCCATTAAATGAAAGAAATTCTAGTTATAATTATTTCCCAGTTGTAATTAGAACTTTTCCTGAAGGCCATTCAAGAAATTTTTGTCAAGCTTGAGAAAGGAAAGATAAGCTTTCTGGGGTCCTTGCCTTATTGGCAAGACTAATTCTAGACTGCAGGAAGTGAGAAAACAGCAGCTTCCCTTTGTATTCATTAGGTGATTAGTGATGACCTTTGTTAGAAAATTAGTTTTAATAGAAACCTTTCCAATCTTGTGTGGTAGGAAAGCAATATTAGGGTTTTTTGCAGTAATTTACTTAGTATTTGGTTCTACTTAGCAGTTGCCTATGGTGCTCCTCAGAACCTGAATGGGTTGTTCAATTTCTCATTCCATAGGTTTTTGGTTGAGAGATTAGAGCTCTGTTATCTATAAAGATACAATCTTGTTTTCTAATGAACTACTGTGTGTTAGTCATAGCCTGATGTCTTCTGGAAAATAGAAAGTATACTTCATTTTGGATGTTGATTTAGAAATTTTTCTTCTCATTGAAGTGAGAGCCTGTCTGGTGAAGAGGCTTCCTTGTCATACCTCAGGTCTACATCTGTTTTTGGAATGGATCAGTTGGAAGTCCCTCTGATTTCCTCAGTTGCTGATATTGGCCTATGTATTCTGGCATGTCTGTGGACTCCTTTTGGCTGTGGAAAAATGGCTGCACTTTGCTCTTTTCCCAAACCAGGCAGAAATTACTTTTTTTTCCTCTTTTGAATCTCAGGAGCTTGACATGAGTGTCTTGTGTGGTTTCTGGCAGAAATACTTCCAGGTGTGGGCCTTTGCTATTAAGTCATATCAACTGAGCAATGGAGTAGGAAAGATGTGTTTTTGTTTGATGTTTTTAGGAAGAAGGATAACTTGTACAAACCTCAAATTCTAAGCAAGAGAGTATCATGTGCCCTCCCCCTGCCTGAGAAAACAGGTAGAAAAGGCACTGTGTTTTGGCTTTTGGAGGGCCTTCTTTCAAGGCTTTCAGCTCCAGCTGGGATTCTTGGAGACTGAGCTAAAGAAGGAAAAGTTTGTTGGTGTGGTGTAGTTGACCTTTGTAAGGTTAAAAATGGAAACCTTCTGTAAGGTCTGAAATGGAAACCCTTCACACTTGCCCGTTTCTAAACTTGTATGTTGTTGGAGTTTTTGGAGTTAACTTTTACAGATTAAATTCATGTTATCTGTAGTGCATACTCAGTGTTTTTCTAGAGGCTTATGGTACAGATGTGTAGTGTTGTAAATATCAGTGATATAAAAATAAGGAACAATTTCAAGAGAACTGTATGTACATTACTCTAGCAGGAATCACATGTATAGGATGGGTCCTGTTTTTATTGGTGGCATTTAGGAGAGAAATGGGCTCCAACTGGAAGCATGAGAGTGGTCATTTCAACAAGTCATGTCTGACAATATTTGCTTTGCAAATAAGGCACATGCTTCTTTTCTAGAATTAACGGTGATGATCAGCACAAAAATGGGGCAATTCAACTACTGAATTTTGTTTTTAAGAATAAAAGTTGCTCTTTTCTGTTAGTATGAAGAAATTTTCCCATGGCAATGCCAGAGAGAAATTCTTTTCTGAAATGTGGGAAGCAGCAGCCACCAGCTCAAAACAGGGCTTGCATCACGTGGCCTCTGCTTTTGCCTTGCATCTCAGAAGTGCCTATTCCTGCCTTCTTTCAGAGAATGACTTAACAGCTTCCCCCAGTTTGGCCCAAGCATAGCTGGTGTCTCAGTCCCTGCCCTGGCAGGCCTTCGGCCAAGATGTGGAATAAAAACTCTGGTCTGTAAAAGTGGAATACTCTGTTAGCAGAAACCAGAATATGTAGTTGCAAGATGTCTTCCCAAAATAACATTGTCTTTTAATGAAATATCTCTACTGAACAGAGAAAAAATCTTTGCATGAAGTTTGGTTTTGGGAGGGCCATAGACTGCTGAAGAGCCCATATACCCGAGCACCTTATATTGCACATGTGTATGTGTTTATACATAGTTTTACATGTGTGCCTATATATGCATATACATACAAAACCAGATATAAATCATCATGTGTATATATTTAGGCATCATCCCAATCTGTTTTCCCAGACTTTTTCTGGGAAGGAGTGGGAACTGAGTACGATTCTGATACTGATGGCTTGGAGGAGCCATCTGTTGGCTCCAATCCATTTTGTAAACACTTTTGTATTGTTGCTGTGCCAAATGTAAAACATGTGTAAAGAGAGTGACAACTGATGCATTTACAGTAAGGGCATTTTTATGCATAAACTCTGCTTACAGTTTAGTTTTGAAGTATAAGACAATGTCTCTGCAGTCATCCAGTATAATTTTCTTAATCCAAATGAAAAATCATGTACTCCTCTATTTATACAGACTGTCAGAGGGCAGCTGATACTGTAGCACAAAGCTGATGGAGCTGAGACGTGTTATACTGGCTGAAGACCTTGTCTTCGGTTTGATGTCATGCCAAATGCTTGGGTTGTTGCTCACAAAATAACTCTTGTGCAAAGATGCAAGCTCCAAGAAATGTCTCATATAATAATATTATGTATGAACTTTTGAATTACTAAGGAGAACTCAGAACTACTCATGAGCTTACATTATTTTATTTGTATACAAATGATACGGTTTATCTCTGAGCTGTAGAGAGACCATAATAGTCAATGCGTTTGAAGTGGCAATGAGTGCTGAATCATTTCCAAATAACTTTTCCATTGACAGGATAGAGACAAAAAGTAGCTTTGAAAATGCAAAAAAACCCCCAAAAACCTACTGCTGTAATATCCTTTCAGAGGTCAGAGCAAGTCCTGCTTTTCAGAACAAAGGAGTAGGCAAACGACAGGAGCTAAACAAAACCTTGAGCTAAACAAAACCTCTTTCAGCTACCACCTCAGGAAACGTTTTTTTTCCTTCAGAATCATGGAGCTAGGTTATTGAGACTACACTTGTCTCTAGGGCTCTGTCTTTTCCTCATTTTTCATGCTTTGCTTGTCCTATACCTTTGTTCACAATTCCAGTTTTGGATCAATTTTTCAATTGCTCTTGCTGAATAATGTGCCATACAATTTTCATTTTGTAGAGAAATACTATGGTTTCATAGCATGAGAGCAGCAGTCTTAACTTCAGCACTCTTGCACATGACCCACAATGGCAATGTATTTTTGCAGGAATTTCTCAGTAACGGTGCAATGGTGGAATGGGAGATCTGGTTTTTTTGAGGGATTTGACTTGACTCATGTTAGACTGGAATGCCCTTCTGTGTTTGAAGCCAAAGCTTTGTTTTAAGGGAAAGCCTGCTGGAGTCTGCAATATGAGAGGCATGATCCAAAGCCATGTAGCTTGAAGAAGTAACACTTGTTTGCAGGAGGCTTTGGGTCACCCGCTTTAGTATCTTGGAAGGGTTAGAAACCTGGTGCAAATTCTTAATTTGGGATGTCTGGTTTTAATGACTTTTTAAAATCTCCTTGGTCCTTCCTTTCTGCTACTGTAACCAAGTTCTGCTTTTCGGTACATGTTTTGTGTTTATAGCATTTTTCCAAATGTAAGCTTAACATCGAGCCAGTGTTGCATTCTTCAATGCACAATACCATAATTATTAAGCATTTTAAAGGTTTTTTTCTGTGTTACTGCACTGTTCAGCAATGTGAAGATAGAAATAATTGTTGCAGGCTGTAGATCAGTGGTGATTCGCTACAGACAGCAGTGCCTTCAGCACCATGTGCCTCTGAAGTGACTTATTGTTAGACTGGAACGGTCGTCTCCATTGAACAGGTATTTGACTGTGATTAACGCCACTACTTGAGATGTGTTCTTCAAATATATCCTATTGGACTTGTGACTGGCACTCTATTTATCCTAGATTAGCAAACCTACAGCAAAATTGTCATGGCTGATTTAATAATTTTTCTCTCAGTGAAGCCTGTGCTCTTTTCAGTGAACAGAAACAGAAGTTTAATGATGTGGAATCTAGGAGTGAGTAATTTGTAAGGCAAGTGACCTTGGAATGCTGAAATACCAAGAGCTGTCCAGTCTGCTTATGCTGTCAAAATACTAGGGAGTTTTGTGGTGGTGTACTCTACATGGTTGGTTCACAAACTTGAAAGTCTTATTAATATGCTTTATCTCCTGAGCAGAGTGAGGAGAGAATAAAAATGATACAAATGATGATGTACTCGCAGCTGGTATCGAGAGGGGACTGAAGCAGTATCAATGCCCTGATCTGACAGTAGCTTCAGAAAGAGGTAATGTTCTACTGCTTGGGCCTAAAGAAATCTTGATTTGTCATTCAATAGCAGCAAAAGTGATCTTCTAGTGACCTTTTTTCAGAGAGTTTCAGTTCAGATTTTTGAAACCCTATATCAACAAAATGGATTGCATAATGATAGTCCCCAAATGATGAGAACTGAAGATAGAAATGAATAATGCCTTCTTTTTAAAGTCGATCAGTTTCAAAGCAAAATATATTATTTCTCTGTTCAAGGTGTTCAAAAAACAGCCATGCCTCATCATTTTCCATTGCAGTAATTTGTCCTAGTTTTGTAAAGCTAAAGGATTTTCAATATAAAGAATGACTGTTTTCTATGAATTCTGAAGAGTGACGGGCATTGTGGGTCTTACCATCTATGTGATAAAGGGGAATTTTCAAAGTTGGCTGGGAGATGGGAACACTATAGGAAACTTATTTGTGTTGTCTGGTGTGGTGTAGCTCTTGCTGTCACGCAGTCCATCAGGCCTCGTGGCTTAACCCCAGCTGGCAACTTAAGAACTAAGTACTGTGTAGGCACTTGGCCACCCACCCCTTTCCACCCCACCCACCACAGGGAGGAGAATCAGGAAAAAGGTGTAACCTGTGGGTTGAGATAAGTACAGTTTAATACCCAAAACAAAACTTAACTATTCTAATGATAATAATAATTGCAATGAAAAGGAGAGAGAGAAGAATAAAACCCCAAAGAAACAAGTGATGCCCAACACAGTTCTCACCACCTGCTGACTGATGCCTAGCCCATCCCTGAGCTATCAGACCCTCTTGGCCACCCCCCACAGTTTCTATACCAGCATGAATGTTCTATAGTATGGAATATCCTTTGGGATAGTTTGGGTCAGCTGTCTCAGCCATGCTTCCTCCTAATGTCTTGTGCAGCTCCTCACAGGCAGAGCGTGGGGGGAACTGAAATGTTCTTCATTTGGGTAAGCGCTACCCAGCAATGACCAAAACATCAGCAGGTTATCAATGTTATTGCCATACTGAGTTCAAAACACTCCGCTGTGCCAGCTAACAAGAAAATTAATTCTCTCCCAGCCAAAATCAGGATGCGTGTCCTAGTGGCTTGCCCTTCTAGTGACTGTTTACTTTTTAATTTGAAAACTACAAATTGTAGCCTGCTTTTTCTCCATTCTTTCACATTGCAAGTAGGAAAACTTCAGCAGGCCAGATCCTTGTACCATATATGCTGTTGAACACAAGCACTATAATTGTAAATGGGTGTATTAACTGGTAGGTCATAATCTGTGAAAAGTACAGGATTTACCTGTTCTTCCCCATGTGTGTTATGTAAGGGTCAACAGTGATGAAGAGCTGTGGAACTTCTTCCTAAGGGCCAGCAAAGCTTTCAGCATCTAAGCGTTGCTCAGATGAAAGTGGCTTCAGAACAGTCAGAAATAAGTCCCTAATTTAACATCCTTGTAAGTCACTTTCATATAGGTTTATTCACTTTTGAAGCATTATAAATAATGCAAATTTGATGTCCATCTGGACATTAGGTTTTTGCCAACTGCTACCAGACCAGCTGCAAAATTCACTGACTACAAGCTCTGCAGCTGCCATGTGCAGTCAGTGCCAAGAAGGAGCACACTGCAAATTCTCCTTTGAATGCTTGGACTGGTACGCTGTACCGAAAAACAGGTTAAAAAGGAGTGAAATATCAAACAGGGAAAGTAAAGCTTTATGTATGGCCATTAACCTTTGTTTTAAGAAGGCTGCTTGCAGAGAGAAGCCAGCTGAGATCTAATCACCTTTGTTTGCAGTGGCCCCTGTGATTCTTGTTTACTTGTTTCCTATTGTAACGTGTATCGTGTGCACTTTGTGTGGCATGTTTTAATAATAAGAGCTACAAAAATGCATAGAATCTCCGTGTACCTATGATTTTGATGCCTCCATCTGGATGCTTTTGTTTTTCAGGTTTTTTTAGTCTTTCCTGGCTTGTAAGCTGCTCATCTGAACTGAGTGGTAGACATTCTCTCTTAGGGACAGTTTCCTGTCAACGTCTTCAGACTGGTTCGGCCTCTATGGTTTTGGATCTACCTGGCGCTCTTAAATTTTGAAGAAACCCCCTATTTCCTTGAGCAAC
Organism: Falcunculus frontatus; assembly: GCA_013398115.1. NCBI lineage: Eukaryota > Metazoa > Chordata > Aves > Passeriformes > Falcunculus > Falcunculus frontatus. The sequence continues at coordinate 490,058 of VZRV01008901.1, read as the reverse complement.
TGGTCTGCTTTGTTTGTCACTCAGGATTTGTTAACTTTGATTTGCTCTTCCAACTGCTCAGCATTTTGGAATGCATGTCCCAGTAGACCTGAAGATGCTGATGAGGAGCCTAGGGCTAATGCTCTGTAAATTGAAACCCAGAGCTCATAGCAAAGGCGATTGAAACTCTGACAACAGGGGAAAATACAAGGTCTAAATTGAAGATGGATCTAAGATTATTGCAAGTTTTTTTCATTAAGAAGGTGTTCTTTACCTTCAGGGAGAGTCCATGCTTTTTGACCATTGACATTAAGTTGGTTAATATATTTAGATCTCTCCAAACACAAAGCCTATGCTTTGGACAACCACTGTATATATCAGTTTTATAAAGCAGTGTTCAGTTATACAAGGAATAGAGCTTTCTAACAAAGAGCTTAGCTGGACAGTGGTAGTTAACTTAAAATGAAGGCATCTGGTATTCAGCCACATTCCCAAGCTGTTTTAAGGTTCAGGGCAGATTTTCAGCTGGCAAAAATCAGTATCAGCTTTTTCTACTGTATTGGATCTATGCAGGTTAACATGAGCTGTGAAGCAAGGCCTTACTTTGTTTTCTTGGGAAGTGTCTCTGATGATTGTGCTGCTCTGTTCATGTCATTCAGCAACCCTAGCACTTCATCTGGAAGTTTTCAAGGGCAGGAGGAGCAAGCATCTTGATTATTTATTCTGCCTTCTTCCAGACCACAGTGCATAGTCTGATGGGAATTAGTCTTCTCTGCTACAGAAAAAAGCATCATAGTACATTAGTGGGGAGGCTTGCATAAATGTATATACTTAAGTAGGAAATTCATAACCAGCCTCTTCAGCACTAAACTTTTTTAAAAGACTGGGTTCTGGGAAGTTGGTATGTTATTGGTGAGTGATTCACAGTTTTTCTTAATGTCAGTGACATACTCCATGAAAAGAGGGATTTTTATGAAGGGAACTAGGCCAGGCTAGCATAAAGCTCTGGACATTTCAGGTTTTGTGTTCATCTCTCAGTTGCAGTGCTCTGGCTTTTCATACACTGCTTATGGGGGCTACCCTGAATCCTAGACTTTAGAAAATACAGATTGTTACCTCATGTTCATGGCTTGCCTCATTTCCACATTTTCTTTTTTCTTTAGAAGTGTACTAATATTTCATCATGTAAATACTTTACTGTGCCACAGTACTATTAATCAAATTATTTTTGGTCTTATCTGGGTTTATTAACTTTAATAGACCCCTTATAGCTAGAGTTGTACCCTGAATGTTTGTTATTGAATTAGATAAATATTTTATTTCACTCTGACAGCAGATTTCACTCAGAGAGCTCAGGTGTTTATGCAGTGTCAGTTGATAAGCAGACATGTAGCACAAATCTGACTTTACCAATACACAAAGCAAGGGGAAACTACAGGAATAGTTGAGCTGTGCCAGTGTGAGTGCCCTCAGCTTTTAAGTTTGGGATGTGTTTGCCTGCTGTGCTGAATGGGAGCCCCAATTCTGCCATGCAGCTCAGGCTGAAGTACGTTGACTTCTCATTTGTGTAAGCTCAGTGAGGAGAGCATACGAAGTATAGTCTGGGTAATACAAAACACACATGTCAAAATAGAAACCAACAGGCATAAGCAGAAGTGATCTATTGATACTTCAAAGAGTGCAATATGGAGATATTAAGAAATAATTTCAGTCAAAGCAGATCTTTCATTAACTCACTGTGAGCATAGCTGTAACATTTACATGAGCAGAAGAAAGGAAGATGGAAAGATTTACTTTATGCAAACTAAATTAGACTGAATATAAGTCTCCTGCAATACATATTATATTTATCTATTGTTGTAACACAAGTGACTATGGGGAGAATGTCACTTTCTAATTAAGACATGATAAAATTTTAGTTCTTCTATTTTATAGTCAAGTAAAAACACCCCATAGAAAATCAACAGAATTCTTTCAAAACTGAACTCAACTTGGAAGCATTTATCCCAAGAGCTAAGTGCTGGAGCTGACTGCCTTTAAAGATTCAGAACTTCAGCTACCTCCAGTTTTATGGCATTCATGCTTACCTGTCCGGTGTAAATGGAGAATGAATTGTACTTTGGGCTGGTCATTCAAACAGTTTAACTGAAGTTCATTGACAAAACCACTAAACCTTGGGATCGGTACACACTGAGATTTTATAAAACCTTCTCATGTTTGTGAGGGTCTCAGCCAGCCCTAAGAACTGAACTTCCCCAGATGCATTCAGCTTGGCTCCATTTCTATTAAAATCCATTTTGTGACAACAGGTGCTAACATCAGCTTGTTACTAAGTACAGCTAATTAGTTGAAGACACCCACCATGATGATGGGGTGAGTGCTGAAGTCCAGCCGTGTGCCATTATGGCCTCTAATACGTGCCCCAGAGGACTTTATTGCAGCTGTAAAAATAGGACTTTTAAAATGTTGAAGCTTATTTCTAAGAATTTACAATTAGGCAAAGATTGCTTTTGAAGAAAATACTGCAATATAAAATAGCTAATTGAGCAATATAAGCCATAAACACCTCAGGGAAGCTCTTAAAGGACACTTTTAAAGCTGACTTTAGAATTCTGTCGGGCTTTTTTAAAGTATTCCTGCCTCTAGCAACACTTCTTTCAAAACTCATCAGGCAATGAAGGGATTGGAGGTGGAACTTTGTTTCCATGAAAGGAAGTGGTAAATTCCCTCTGACTCCTGCTGCCGGTCTGCTTTCAGAAAAACAAGGAGGTAGGGAGAAGGACTGACAGATACTGGTGGAGTGGGGAATAGCTTTGGGAGCCTCAGGAGGCTTCCTTTTTGTGACTTTGCAAAATGGCTTTTATAAAGTTATTTCCACATGAGTGGGGTGGTGAGGACAAAGCATGTGTTTTTTCACTGCTCATTTTTGGCTCTAGGTCTGTGTGGAAATAGGACCAGAGATGATCATGAGATTGATATGTAAATTTGAGGAAATCTTGCCTTCATTACAGTCATTGATGAAACTGGCTCTTCATCTCTGCAGAGCCAAGGCTTCACCTTTAGTTCATGCAGTGTACCTTTGATCGACTTGCTTAATGTCTGCCCGCAGCACATGCAAAATGGAACAACACTCATGTAGCTCCCATGAGCTAGTTTTGCTGGCAACATTCTCTGCAATCAGTAGGTTGAAGATGTTACATTGTTTACATTGAAGAGTTTTTGCCAAGCAAACGGTTAATCCAAATCAGTGAATTCTAAAGCTGCTCAATGTTACCCACTATTTTCCTCAATCTCTCTGTTCAACAGAGTATATTGCAAAAATGAATCAAAGTTTTTGACATGTGCCTGTTTTTGAAGTATTTCAAAGTTGGCCTCACAACTTCTAAAATACGTTTGCTAATATTTTGCACTGTTTTCATTTTGTGGTTTTATTACTTTAAAGTTTGTCAATTTTATGTATTATTCCTTAACTACAGTAGGCTTTTAAAGTATATTTCAAATTTATTCAAAACTGCTTTTCAGTTTTTGAGTTCTGTTAGCAGTGAATGAACACTTTTGAACCAAATTTATTCTGCTTTCATGTAATATATGAAAAAACAGCACTTCTACATCAAGTAATTTTTATGATACTGAATCATGATGGGCAAAAACATATTTTGAAAATGTTGACTGACATTGCTCTTTTCATGGAAAATCCGGTTCGTTGTGGTGTGCCAAAGTGGTTACTTTAACCTGAACTACTTTTCAGGTGGTCAGTGTGGCTCCTCACAGGGATTGTACGGTCAAGGCATTCCCTGATGAAGCAATTCTTCCAATGGTGGTTGTTATCACTCTTAAGGTTGGGATGTGCAAATCGTAGAACACCCAGTTTTTTTTGCGTTCTTCCAGCTTTTGCTTAGTACAGGAAGGCAAAGAAGGTCTCTATGGAAATCATTATTCACACCTTAACAGCTGCTAGGGGCATACTCAGAACACAAATAGAAGCTATTGAAGCCCCTGTGATATGCTGGCTCTGATGTGGTGGTTAAATAATTCACCATCAGTTTAAAGACCTGATTTGATGAACTTGAGGAACTATAGGGAATTGGCTGAGATATTGCTGGTGTAATTTGACCCATGTAGTAGGATTAATTAAAAATCCCAATCAAGGTCTCTTTGGAGACAATGCAAATTTCAAATGGGCCCAAAATGAGGCCAGAGATTTGGACTGAGATTTCCAATGCTACTTAAAGTATTTTTGCATTCAAATCCCATTGAGATGAATACAAACTGGGCATCAAACACTGTAGGTGGCTTGCAAATCTTGAATATTAACAGTGATCTTTCAGTCCTATTGAGACTCATAATATGAGGTATTATAAAGGAAATAAATGGGCTCTGACCCAAGTCTGGCATCTTTAAGACAGGCTATGCCAGAACACATGTGCAAAATTGCAGGCACATCCACATACTCTGCCTAATGGTCAGCCCTTTTGACTTCCAGTGATGTACTGTCTTTATTACAAAGTTACTGCTTGGGCAAGGAGCTTTAATATATTAATAATCAGTGCCTTAGGCTAGGTATCAGGTGGCTTTTATTATGGCAGTCTGTGTGGTCCCACATTTAACTCCATGGGTAAAGTAGAGAAACCACTCTCACCTTCATTTATTTCTCCTATCAGATAGCTGAACAATTTCAGATCTCTGCTCCATTTCTTTTGGTAAGCAATTCCCTCCTGCATTATTTCAACAAATTTCTGGCTGGAGATGATTAACTATTTGAATGCAGACAATCCTGTTGTTAGCATTAAAGAACTGTAATTTTTCTGTCTTATTCTTTTGGTCTCCAAAAACAACTTTGCACTGTTTGATTTTAATGCCTGTTAGCATTGGAGTAGACTTCAAGAATTTATATCAATTATCACTATATATGTCATGATGAATTTGTATCCTGAAGGAAGCAGATAATGCCTCATCTTGAAATAATATTTAATTAGGAAAAAGAGTAAACAAAATTAGAAGTAAAGTTTCATTTTGAAATTAATGCAGAACAGCAGAAAGTCCTGACATACTCAGTGTTGCTCAAGAACCAATTTTGTGATGTCGGGGAAGCAGGGGATAATAGCTTAGCACTAGTGAAATAAGAGCATTTTTTAGCAAGACTATTTCCTTTTTATCTTTACTCCTGGAGCTGCACAAGAATTTCACTTTTCCTTATGAGAAGACTCTAGTTCTCCAAATAAACTAAATTAATCTTGAAAATGCACATGGAAGGTTCCTAGTTACCAACTTACTAATCCCAAACTTGAAAGTGTTGGCTTTAGTTTTCCAGGGTGGGGGAAGGAAAAAGAAATTAACACCCTGAGGAATGTTATTGTATTTCCTGTAGTGTTAGGGGCTAGCCATTTCCTTCTCAGTGAACACAGTAAGTTAAGTGTCTTCTTTAATGATCCATTTATTCAAATCACTCCTTTCATCCACTTCAGTTTTGCATGGCAGTGCCAGAAAGTGCCAGGGAATTCAGCACCAGGTGTGTCTCTAAACTGTTCTGCGTACTCTGCTGTTAACACCCCTTTTTCAGAGAAATTCCATTTGGAACATTTGCTTGCCCTAACTCTTCAGGCTCCACTTCAGATGCACACACAGAAGTGCCCTTTGGAAGATTGTGGTATGGTTTGCACCTCTCTATTGGTCTAAGCACTCTGTTACAAATAACCTCAAAATTCAGTGTTGCAGATGATACACAATTTCTAAGATTGTCTGGGTTGTGTATTAAAAGGCGTTAGTATCTTGTCAGAACAATAGCTTATTTGCAGATGATCGTAATTTGGAGTTTATTTGAATATGTTTCATAGCTTTATACTGTCATCTTTGATTACCAGGAACAAATTTTGAAATAGCTGGTATTGCCACAGATACAACTTCTTACTGGTCTGGGTAGGCATTTGGTCACATGAACCGCACTTAGCGGTTTTACTGCCCTAAAAATACAATATTCCATAGCTGGCAGTCTAGAGGTCTGCTCCTCCGAGCGCTTGCTGTGAAGAAACTGCTCCAAAGAGATCAGTAAGCATTGAGATTATGTGAGATTGGTGAGGCCAAGCCGACCAAAATAAAAATATTTGTGTGCTTTATGAATAGCTCCCATGACTATATGGCCCAGGGCATAAGAACCTTGGTGATTTGGGCATATTATCTGTTTGCACATGAAACTCAAAGCAAACCTTGGAGGGAGTGGACACAGAAATAAAACCTTCATAGTACCGTTTCAGGGAGGAATGACAGACATTGACAATTACTTCTAAAAATGCAGTGATCTGCTTTGAGTGATCGAAGGACCGCTAAGGAAGGAATAGTGTCAGTTTGGGGTCAGGAAAGAATCCTCTACAAATTTGAGTGAGGCACTCTCTAATTACGATTCATACAAGTCTGCTTCAGATAAAATTCTTGCACTGGGTGAAACTCAGATTCTTGATGTTTCAAATGTTGACATTCCAACTGCAAATTGGAATAAAAATAGTTTCTCAGACTAGTCCTTTCTAATAAATGCTGATTAAATTTTAGTTGTGTGAGATTAAAAAGAAATGTTTTGGGGTTTTTTTTCTTATTTGGAGATTGCTGTATAACTAACTGCCTGCTTTCTGAGTGTCCTGAAGTTTCTGGGTAGTGAATGTCATGATCTGCTATATTCAGAAGAGGGCAGCATCAACCTAAAGAAGTGGGAACACATTTAATTTAAGGATTTAAATATAAACTGGGGAGGCTCCAAAAAGTGACACAAATACAGTTGTTAAGTTTAAAAGCAGAATTTAGTTTGTATTATGATATAATAACAAATAAAATCCTTAATTCCGAATTATTTGAGCATCATAGTGTTTCTGCAATAACGTATTTTTTGTCTTCCAATAGTAACGCATTTCTCAGAATATTGGTTACCACACCTTAGTTATTATGACACCTACAACCTTCTATTTACAGGTATTTTGGAATAAAAATGGAACAAAATGAAAAAGGACCAAAATTCTGAGCATTTTGTGACTGATATGTTCCGAAGTCCCACCTTATACAAACTTAGTATTGATAGAGGTGATAACACACTGACCCTGAGGATCTCAGTTAACAGGAAAACTCAAGGACATCAGTTGCTGATGTATCTAGTTGCTTTGCATCTAGGATTGAGTCAGATGCAAGATTTGGACTCAAACGGAAAAGTATTTATATAATTATGTTGTGGCCTAAGGCTTAAGGGAATTTGGTCAAAGTTTTGGCTGAGCAAGGACTGCACTGAGTGCAGAATTATTAGGTTAGCTATTCCTCACCTAGCTGCCCATGACAAAATTCTGTCCCAATGGAATGGGCCCATGTCAGATTTAGTAATTTTTCCACATGATTTTACTTAAACAAAATGTTTGCAAATTTATGCAGAAGTCCCACTGATATCAGTGACGTTTCTGTGTGTGCTGTAGTGTTTTGCTGAGAGGACAACTGCAAAAGGAAGTCCAAATCATTAGGTCTTCAGTACAGTCAGACAGTCAGCCTGCACAGTGGCAATGGGTGGTCTAGGCAAAATGTGTGCAGGGGCTTTTCTTGTAAGAATTAACAAACTGTATTCTCAATCAGGGCACCAGGAGATGAAAGTGTATATTGCAAACACTATTTTTCTCCTACTGACAATATTTTTAAAGTATCTGGGTGGTTACAGCTTTTTTCCCTGGATGTATTTAGAATCCTTTGGCTAAGGAAGATGCATCATATTTCACTTGATTCCTTTCTTACAGGCTAAAAGAACTGGAACACGTAAACTCTTCTGTTTTGTGAATCTCAAGGTGGATTATTTAACCTTGAATTGTGTCAAGATCCTGTTTCAGCATAAAGACTACATGTGCATATGCTTAATGAATAAGACCCTAAAGATTCGTAAAGAGCCTAAGTTTATATACTCCATTAAATATGATCTTCACAGGCTAATTAGTTAGAAATTTTACCCTTGCTTATAGTTTACAACATTTTATGGTCAATAACAGTAAAATCTATGTAAACCATGGTCTCTATTAATAAACATTATATGCTTCTGGCTTTCAAATAAGGAAATTGATTACTTGTTTTTCTCTTGTGACTGGACTGCTGGCAGAGTAAAATCCAAGCAATTAACATTGTGGATAGATTGCTTCATGTGAGACATGAAGGCATTACAGATAATTTTGCTTTCTATCAAAATAAGGATACTAGTACTGTGAAGAAGAAAACTTAGATCAGCAATATCCAAACTCAGATTTCAGAGAGGGTCCAAGGTCTCTGGGGATTGATATTGCATGGTATTATTTCTGCTGTACGTTACAGGTTTGTATCCAACCAAGCTTAGTACTAGCTAGAACTGGTTATTAGGTACTTGTTGGATAGCTTCTGTCCTGTTTTTAGCAGTAACGTGTATACCCCTAAAACCTCCTCTGTAAATGGCACTCTTGACCTTTCTAAAGGAGGCACTGAAATGGAGTGATCCGGGATGTGCACCACCCTCCCCATCCCTGCAGGGGCCTCTCTGGGTTAGCATTTGAAATGCAATGGTAGAGTGAATGATCTCTATGGAGCTGTAAGCTTATGTGATAAACCGTTGTTCTGCCAACACACACAGACATAATCATCTCCTATTCCAGTCTGGGAGCTCCCCAGATGATGTGTACTTTGGGGATGTGTACAAATGAGCAACTAATTTTAACTTTTTGACTAATAGGATTTCCATTATAAGCCAGAAGAAAATACCTGTGCCCTGATGTTTTTGCCCCTTACTTTCCCGTAGAGGGACATTGCTGAAACAAAACAGCCTCTCATCCTGGAGTGACACGTTTGATATGTGCACTGTTGTACACAGAGGCGTACAAGCCCAGGACAGAGAACAAATATATTAAATAAAGGTCTGCTGTGATAGAGGTTTCTTCTTTGGCCACACTCGATAAAGAGATGCTGAAAATATTTTAGTCATTTAGTTAGAGAAATCAACCTGATGGGTCTTCTGGTTATGAATAAGGATTTAGGTTGCCTTTGTACTTTGAAAATGTAGTTGTCTCCAGAGGAAGACTTTGGACTGAACGAAGAACAATTGCTTTTCTGCAAAGAGCATGTCATATTGGTCCTGTCTGAAGAAAACAGAATTTTCAACAGATTTTTTTTAAAATAGTAAGGCTAGCACAGAGAGCAGCTCCCTTCTCCTTCCAAAGGTGTTCCCTGGGCACCAAGTATAGTTCATAAGTATGTGAGATATATCTGACCTAGTATCCAGCTGAAAACTAATAACTTCAATGCTTAGAAATGGGGCTGTTACATATGGGAGACTTCCCTCTCTCCTGTATTTCATTCTTCCGTTTTTGTTTTTATCAAGCACAAAGTATATTTAGAAGGATAGCGGTTCAGGAAGATTTTCCTATATTGTTCTGTCCTCTAGCAGTTCCTCCAAAATACCTATGCTGAATTTACTTCGCAGGTCACAACTATTATTGAGTTGAAAATCTTGAAAAGTATGAAGGATGAATTAACTTTTTTCCTAAGTGCTTCTCCCTAAACAACTTTTCAGTCCCTGAAGCATCTGAGGATAATTTTTTGCATTACTTTTTTACTAGACTGTACAGTGGTCAGACCAAGGCAGAACTGACTCACGTAGAAATGAAGATTTCACTCCTGGGTGCTTAGAGCAGTGCCTAGTCTTGAAACCAGAATCTGATTCTTGTATGATTTGTTCTCAAATTGAAGTGAGTCATTAACCAAGCTGATTTGATGCTCATCAGTTTTAAAGGAAAGCTGCTGATTCTGAAAACATGTTTCCATAAGTAAATCACTTTTTCTCTAGAGAAGCAAAGGGAGGTGTTCAGCTCACGGAGTTGAACTTCCATCTACAATAGAAGTTCTCTCAGTGTGCTAAAACATGAGGGTTGGGAGCTTGAGTGAATGCTTTTGTTGCTGAATGTGAAAGCAAATCCCTATTGCTACTTGGATGATGGAGTTCCCTTAGTAGGTGGCCACCATCTTGTTTACAAGGAAATCCCAACCATTAGGATTTGTGCAAACTGCTTATGGTTGGCTTTTAGCAGGAATGACACAAAGAACAAATGAGGCATATATTGGATTGAGGTAAGCAGTCTCTGTTACCACAACTGTATTACTAACTCATGTTTAATTGCTCAGCATTTATGAGGTTCATAGTTTATTGTCTTTCTTGCCACACAATAGGTTGGGCAAGTCAAAAAAGCTCCAAGTTTCAAAGGCTAGAGATTTGGGTGCCTGCCAGCACTGATCTGTTTAGCAAACAGGCAGCAGGGTGCTTATTAGTAGGTTGTGGCTTGCAAACCATGAAGCCTGTGGAGCCAGATGCACTGATCAAATAGTGAATCTATAGATCAGTAAGCCCATTAGATGAAAAAGGGGAGCACCACTGAGTATAAATATATTTTTCATAGGCTTCAATTAGCTACCATAAATAACTTTTGTAACTCTTTCTGTTGAACCAGCAGTCTAAATATTAAACATTAGTATAAGCAACATTTGTTCCAAATTGCTTCTCTTGGAATTTCCCAATGACTTATAATTATATACTACTTTGTAGTAAAAGAAGAGTGCCAAATTGCTCTTATTATTTCTATTTATTTCAGTGTAACAAATAGTGCCTACTTGTAATTCAAGGTGCTTATATAGTATTCATAAAAGCACAATAAAAATTGGTAGTGTATCAACCACTGTGTTAAGATCAGGTGATTAGCTGTTCTGAATCTGCATGGTTCTGGGGAAGCCAAGACAAGTCTATGAGTTCCCTGAAGTCACTGGGATTGTGAAAATTTTCTAGTTGTTAAGGATCCTACAAAAAGACTCTGCAAATGACATTTCATCCTTTGGATTGTCCTGCTTCAGTTGGAACAAAGGAAACATCAGTTGCTGTAACTTCAGCCTGAAGTTTCCAAGAGTAGACTTTACTATTTTAATTACTTGAACTTCCCTTATTGATTTTTTTACACGTGTTTCAGCTTGTGAATCACTTGTTAATTTCCTGGGATGGCTGCTGTTAAAAGTAGTTGATTTTTATGGTGTACCTTATCACTTAAGTTATGTGGCGGATTCCCTCTTCCTGGCCGTTTACCTGCTGAACCCTGGAATGACTTGAGCGTTCCCAGTCCTGTTCCTTTCTGTCAATGTTCTTGTGAACAGTTTTATTCCTATAAATGTCTGCAAGGAAGAAGTGAAAGATGTTGTAATGCCACTAAGCCATCACTTCCGTCATGCAAAATTCTGTGAATTCTTTTTGTAGAGAGGACCCAATTCTGGTTTCAGTTGCCCCCAGGAAAGCTCAATAGAAAAAAAAAAAATACCTGAAAGGGTATTTTGAAGATCAATTCAAGATCATTTACACAATAAATAGGAAAAAAATTAATTTTTACGGTGGAGAATCTTCTATTGAAAACGCTCAGAAGCATAGAACAAAACTAAAATACTCTCCTCTCAACCTCAGAAGGGTAGAACAAAACTAAAGCACACTCCTATCACCCTTTTTCCACTCTGTTGTCAGCGTCTTCTCTTTGTTTTCTTTCTGTTGAGTAACTCAGTGCTGCTCTAAATTTTGAGGAAAAAAAACCTCGAAAGAAAACATGATGGCAGTATTCTTTCAAAGATTGTCTCAAGCTTTGCTTAGTTGATGTGAATCAAGTTAGTTAGAAGGTACTGGTCTTTGGCAAAAAATTATTCCTCGTCTGTGCTTTCTATGTGGACAAAAACCAATGTGCTGCACCAGTTTGTAAAGGAATTGTTATAAATATTATTGGTAAGGTATTTAGTTTCGGGTGTTTGCACACTGCAAGAGAAGCACATCCACATAATATAAAAAGTAATCAGAACCCACTAATTGATTTTGCAACTTATCAGATTGAATCTGTTTAAAAGCCTGCAATGACCTTAGTGGCATGCAGCTTTATTTTGGGTCTTGCACTGGCAAGTTGCTTAAGTACATAGCAAATGTTATATGTTTCAGTAGTTCCATGCTGAAGAAAATGACATATATGAAGTTCAGTGTGTCCTTATATTGCTTAGGCTAGTGCAAACTGAGGCTTTGCACTAGTGGAAATGAGAGCATGTTTAGCCCCAGCTCAGCAAAATTTGGAAAAAAAAGTCAGGTTGGCATTTTCAGAATGTGTGATTTATTTGGATGTTTCTTAGATTAAGCTCAATAGTCTACTTTAAGTCATATCATCTGAGGGCTACGCTAGCTCTTTTTAGGTGCAAAACCAGAGTCTATTGTTCTGAGACTAAATTAGGACTAGAGGCCAGATTAATAAATAATATGATTCACTTTCTGGAATTCTTAAATGTCACTAGGCAAGCATACATCTGTGAGGTTTATCAGCCTCATTATTCCTGTGCAGAACTGACATCTAAGAGCACAGACAAGAACAAAGACGTAACTGAAAAAGAGACTAATGCTAATGCAGAAATCTTACATACCATTGAATATATGGCAATCTAAATCCCAGGAATCTACATTACAAGCATCTTTATTTTTCAAGCAGTAACATTCCAGGCAAACACAATTACTCTGTGACTCTTACATTAAGTTGGTCCCTGAATTAAGGTATTTTGATTCCCATTTTCTCCTTTTGAGGGCCAAGGTCTATAACCCAGCCAAAGCAAGCACTCACTCATCCATGTGCATGAACACTGACACTCCTGTTCCTCAGTCCAGTTTACAAGAAATCTGCTTTCAAAACCTGTGAAGTTTCGGGTGCATTGAGTGGGAGAAGGGTAAGAGCCAATAGGCCTCACTGTGTTGGCATCCTTTCTTACAATGTTCCCAAAAAGAACAGGATGAAACAACTTTCTCACGACTTTCTCTTTTGTTCATATCAGAGAGTCTGCAGATGGAGAGACTTTCTGCTTGTACAGCTGGAGCAACAGAAAGTTCTTACAAAATGGCTCTGCAGAAGTTAATGCTTTCCAGTTATTCTGGCCCACTGAAAATTATCCTAAAGAAAAAGCAGTAGTAGTTTTTCTTTGCTAGAATGTCTCTTCAGAATGAACAGGAGAACATTAATCTCACACCTCTTCATGCTGATCTCAATACCTCTGGCTGTGGCCAGCATGAGAACCAGTATGAGAACCTCAGATGCAGTAAGAAAGTGATGCAGAAATTAGCTCAACCCATAGTCTCTCTCCCATCTCAGGCCTTGTTTGCAAGACACCAGAAAAGGGACAGAACTATTGTGAGTGCTCGGATAGAAAAGTCTTACACTTGTAAAATTTGCTGTGGCCTATGCTAACTCAGACTGGCTCAGCCAGGTTAACTACCTTGATTTAAAATGCCAGAGAAAGAAGGCATCTTGGTTTTTGACTTGGGATAGTGCTTGCTTTGAGCTGCTGAATTATCTGTAACTTTAACTGATAACCTCAGTTTAAATCTTAGTTGTCTTGGTTTTGCTGCTGTTGTAGTCTCAGGTATAGCCTCAGGCAGGAAGTTCCAGCAACCCCAGATAATAACCTTTTTTTATTATTATTTCCCCCACAATTTTTTTTCTTTCTGGTAAGACATAGCATTTGAACCAGATTTGCTAAGGAATAAGTGCAGCTCTCAGGGGTTTTTTGCTAGGTTGGGGATGCTCAGGATTTCTGAACTTCAGATCTTTAATGATGTATGGGAAAACCAAGGAAAACACTGACGATCTAAGAATGCCACATGCTGCATGTCTATAGAGAAAGAAAGATGAAAACTCTTTTCTTCTGCTAAACCGGTGGATTATAGCTAATGCCATGAAACTGGACCAATGTTTTCATGAAAACAAGTATTCTTTTTTGAATTCACGCCATCTTGCTTTGCCTCAAATGCTCTGTTTGGCTGAAGTTCAGCAGGGGTATTAGGAACTGCTGCTAGCTGAATGCAGAGCAAACTCTCACAGCCAAAATTAAGAACAGTGCTGTCTTCTGCAGGGTTTTTAAAACCTAATTAAAGTAAATACTTTGGAATGATTAAAAGGCACACACCATTTTAAGATAAAAGTTTATTATAGTTAAAAAAGGAAGCTCTGTAATTTAAAATGGAAAGTTTATGAAGCTTCAGGATAAACCTCAGCTAGGAAAAATAACAGGTTTCAGATGTTCCAAATATCATACGTTAACCCCAAATGATCGTTCTATAACACCAGTTTCCTTAGTCCATGCTGATCAGAATTAGAACACCCACTCTGCTTAAAGGCACAATGCTCACTGCCATCAGCCATTAATCACCCTGTTCCTGTCCCGTGTCAAGGCTTCAGACATCGTGATTTTAAAAATGGGTGATTGTGTATCTATCCCAACTAGATCTGATTTCATCATATCTAGGCCTGCTTTGAGCAGGAGGTTGGACTAGACACCTCCTGAAGTCCTTTCCAACCCAAATAATTCTAGGGTTCTAATAAAACAAATGACTGCTAAAGCAGTATCTAGTGAGACCGAACAGCTAGGAAAGGGCATGTTTGGCAAGGCTCTTAGCATTCCACGTCACGCTGATGTATGACAGACAAAGGGGGAGGATAGTCAAATGTTATTTACTTAAGGGTAGACGTTATTTAATCTATAGAATCAGATTTATTTGGATAGTTGCTATAATTAAATTCCAACTGACTACTAGAAACATTGAAAGTTAACAACTATGTAATAAACTTTCTAGGCAACAATTAAGTGTGTTGGGGAGACAAGTCTACAAATCTTTTAAAGGTACTGTGAGAAAGGAGATGGACAAAATAGTATCAGAAAGCAGTATAATGTAAACTATGGATTAAATTTTAAAAATCAGCCCTTCGTTTGTCCTTATGGGAGCACCTTCCTGATGGTATGCAACAAAAGACAGTGCAGGAGGGTGGTAATGGATGAACCTGCAACCACTGTTTGAGGCATTCGTTGTGCTGTGATTTAAATCTCATAACACGTTACTGGAGCCTACCTGCTGTAAACAAAAAGAAGTAGTTAACAGAAAATTTCTATTAGGTAGGTTACTCAAGGTATTTCCTGGCTCAGAATTCACTCCCTCAGCTCAGACCACTAGTGCCTGGCACTTAAGGTTGCGACAAAGTGAAAACCCCGTTTCTCTTTCTTCCCCTTCCTTTCAAACTGCTTCAGCGAAAACCACCTCTCTGCTTTTGGCATCCTACCTGCTGTTCTATTAGGCCTGAACTCTTCTGTTTCTACAATGGCACTTGATCAAAACCTCTAAAGAGATCTTCTGGTGATAGCCATTTGGTTTACCTTGCTTTGAGAAGGTCTGGCAAGATATTAAATAATTCCTTCCTCTTCCCATATACTACTGGGATAACACTTGTCTGCCTAACTCACTTGGAAATACTTGGTGCTTCTGTATGGTCTTATGATTGCCACAAATGGGTCTTTTTTCTCTACCTTTGAAGTGGAAAAAATTGCCTAGGCTAAGAGAAGCTTTTGCAAGAGTGGGATTTTATGAGTGACATGCCAATTTTCAGCAATTTTTGCACTCATTTTTATTGCCCTTCATCATTGGTTGACTACGCCTAACTTAATGCTGTGACTGCTTGGCACTGGGCATTGTACTAACTGTGAGGAGGGACATCCTCACAGTAGTGGGGATCTGTATGAGTTGGTCTTCAAAATGTAATGTCCTTGTGCCTGCAATGTTGCTGTTCCATCTTTTGCTTTGCACACTGTGCTGTTTTTATAAGCAGTAATTCACAGCAACCTTTTGCAGCTGCAGAATTCAATAATATGTTGTCAGTGATCAATTACAGAAATGCACAATATTCAAACACACTATTTGCATCATTATTAAAGTAAAATAATGCTCATAGGATAGTAATAGTAATGGCTTCTTTTTAGTCCAGCCATTGCATTCCTACTTCCTTTTTCTGTGCTGCAATCCCTGGAAAATATGCTGCAAATCCACCATCTTGAAGAAAGGGTGTGCACTGTGCCAATACAAACTTTATTTCAGGATCACACCTTAGTCACCTGAAATTTCTTACTCAAACTTTTAAATAAATGAACCCATTTCTGTGCACACTGTTTTAAACAATTAGTTAAGATCCTTAAGCCATCGTATCCTGACCTCTTATCTCCACCTTCCAACTGAATTTTATGATGAGCCGTGATGAGTATTTGTTAAATGTGTATCAGAACACTTTCTAGCATGAGGAACCTGTGTGCTGAACCATGGAGATGATATAATCACTTCACAACAGACTCTCCTAACCTGATGAAGTTACCTATTAAAAGTACAACCAAACATTACTATTTCTTGGCTAAAACTGATAACTAGCTTGAGCTTTTTGAAATATACAATAATACAAATAGCTGCTGTAAAGATAGTTCTGTGATTATCCAAGAAGGCTGCTCACTATTTGACACTGAAAATTATCCCTACTCAGAAAAAATAAATCTTATAATGCGAAGGAGCAAGCAGGCTATCAGAGGTTTTTTCATACCTTTATGAGTGATTTATTTTATAAATTAAAATTTCTGCTATTTTCAAAACATTTTATCATGGGAAGATGTGCTGTATCATTGCTAGTATACATAGTGGATAGTATAAGTGGAGGCTAGTCCTGTGTAAATGAATCTATACAAAATAGTGAAAAAACCATCATCTGCTTTAATTTCAATTTAGATGAGTTCCTTATCAGTCAGAGAACCCTGTGAACTTGTCTCATGTGCTCTTGTTTCACAACTGGCCCATTTATTTATATTTAAATGTTAGATATAGTATAGGGAAAGATTTAATCATCTACTTTGTTGAAAAACATGCAATATTATGACCTCCTGTTCTCTCTCAGCAAGAAGGTTATACTGGTATCACAATCTGGTTGTGTCTGTCAGAAGAAATGACACGGAGGGAGCTTTTATTTTTCTATTTTTTAATTTGACCATTCTCAGTTAAAGTAAGGTCTTTGGAAAATAGCCTGCTTGACACTCAGCTATATTTTGCAGGAGGCAGGAAGTTAATAATTTTTGAAACTGTTTTGTAAGCTCCACTTTAGGCTGTGCACAAACATGTTTAGAACAGCTGATAGGTTAGATGAAATTTGGAAGTAGCTTTCCATCTTTCCCATTCACAAGAAAGCAGGAGGAATTCACATGGAAGCACTTTCCAGTTTATGAAATGTAATCAGTTTGCCGTTCAAAACCTATCACTATATATTTCTGTGGGCTGCTGACTTGAATTCTAAAATCAGCCTCTTCATTTTTTTGTCCTCAAAAAAAAGTCAAACTTCTCTGTCTCTTGAAAATCCACTTACAAACAAAAGGCCTCTGAATCTTTCTTTCAAAAGCAGCTGCTGTGCTTTCTTTAGTACTCAAGTAAATAACTAAAAACTAGAGGGAAAAAAAGATCTAGCTAGCCTACTTTGACCTAACCATACCCTTCCCACAACTGCTTGCTTAGCACACAGCTTAGCTGTATAGAGTCTAATGAAAATGTGAGGAATAGAGGTTCCTTACAGATTGTTTCAGAAAGCCAGCATTGTTTGACGAAAAATTAGTGTAACCATTATAAGTGTCTCCGCTTGTTGTTAATTTCATGAAGTGTTTGTCTTGTTCACGGTAACTTCTGTGTTTATAGATGTTGGTACTAGATTTTTGGCTGCAGTATTTCTTTTAAAGTAGATCATCTATCAGCAGATGCTGCATGAGCATATCACCAGTCAATTATGATTCTCTTAGGGATCATTAAATTTTGGTTCTTTGACACTATAATGCATCTTTGATGAAACAGCCTAATAAATAAGATACAAGCAAATGAATTGGATGTAAAAAGTATCAACATTCATGAAAACAGAATTTTTCTGGATTTATTCTACTGGTTGCTTAAGATGGGTTGGATTGGCTTTTTGGACTATAACAACTGTAGCATTCTGTAGGAATTATCTTCCTGAGCAGCTTGGCATCATTTATGCTGAATTAACTAATGAAGTATAATTTTCTCTGCATGTAATTTTGTATAATCTGATAATAAGCATGGTTAAAAAAATTGGCACATGCATCATGTTTTCAGGGGTGCAAGGTAGTTTTAGCAGCACTTCATGACCTGCTGTGAATTCCTGTGTGTCTGAATGGGACTGAGGACTGTTTTATCCACAGGATCTCAAAACACAGTGCAGCACATTTTTTGAAGTAACTCGATATGAACTGGGCACAGAACACTAATCAACAGGCTTCTGAGTGCTCAGCTTTATCCACTTGACTTCTGTGTCTCTCATGGCCTTAAGCATAAGGAGGTTTATTGATTTCTTGCTAACAGCTTTGACACAGTTTGTATTATCAGTAGTGTTCACTGTGTTTGGAGTGGACATCAAAGTATTGGCCTGCAGCAGAATGAGTGGAAAAGGACAGTCACTTTCCCCACCTCACAGATTCATAAAGAGAGCTTAGGTAAAGGTTAAGGCTTACAAAGTCTTTCTTCCTTTCTTGTTGGAATCCTGGGGTTTATTCTAGTGACAGAAGAAGAGGTGGTATTTCTGTCCCGGGAAAAGATCCTAGGCAACCTGCTCTGTTGGCCTTGCTCAGAGAAGCAGTGTTGGACTAGGTGATATCTGAGGTGCCTTCCAACCTCATCCATTCTATCACTCCTTACCAGGTAGTAGGACTGATTAGTCAAGAAAAAGAACTTTGAGCAAGCAATGATCAGGCTTTTGAGAGATGCAATCAAAGAGAGCACTTTACTGCCTGCAGCCCTCAGCACTACCAGACAATGCAACTGGAATCCTTTCTTCACACAGAAATGCAACTATTCTTCCACTCATTAATTTATCGGTTTTTTGGTGCAAGGTTTCTTAAGATGTTTTAGTTCAGTTTATACTACAAAGTACCGGAAGTTCATTTAAGATGTTTTAATTAAATTTGAAGTGGCCTATATCAGGCTGGCTAGAGAAAAGTGAGCCCCAAAGGAGCAGCAAGCTTACGTTGCTTTGCTTCCTGTATAGGAAGATAACCCTTGCAAAGGCTGAACTTCACAGCCACATGAGCACTAGAAGTCAAAAGCAGAAACTCTTGTCTGCCACTGCTGACAAGGAGTATCAGCCATTATTATTTATGATGTCTTACGTGTTAGAAGCTCTGTAGCAACAGCGAGAGAGCAGCTTTTGTGCTTTGCTGCCACAGAAAGCTCCATCTAAATATCTGTAATTTTGTAGACCACTGTCTGCAGGGTATCATGAGAGGCTTGCCATTTTTTTACTAGTGTTATGAACTAAATATATGTCCTTTTATTATAAATCTGTGTTTTTATTTCTACGGTGTATTTATCAGAAAACAACAAAACAAGTACCATAAAATAGGTCAGAGGAGGAAAAGGAAGCAGTGTTCCTAATCCCAAAAGGAAAATAATTATGGTTTAAGAAAGACTAGGTCATAAGCTAGTTATTTGTTCGGGGATGTTTTTAGGGACTTCAAAGTTTGAGAGAATTCTACTTTGAAAATTTAATGTTCTTCCATAGCAGACCTCAGCACAAATGTGACTATAGAAAAGTTGAAAAAAAATACTTCCTCCACATTTGTGGGGAGAGAGAATAAATATAGTATATAAGACAGAAATTACTGGAGTACTTTAACTAATTTACAGAAACATGATAGTCCTCATAGTCCTCAATTCTGGGGAAGGGGAATTATGAACTTAATGGTGAGGAGGGCAATCCTAAGCACTGGTAGATCAACAATATTTACAAGTTGCCTTCTGTCTGTAGTCCTCTGATCCCTGTAATATTATGAAGCTAATTCCTTCATAATTATCTGCTTTACCCCCAAACTCTAATAGTAGACGGACATGATCTGTTCCAGACCAACTGCCCTTCTTATTTCCAAATGGAATGACACAGCAGGAGACAGACTGCAGCAGCGAAAGGACATCCAGCTTGGCATATAGAGTTGCACTGGTGATTTTGATTTAGATAGGAGTTGGTTAACTGACCTTAAAAAATAGCCACAAGGTTACATCTATGGAAGCTTATGGTTTCTGATTTAAATACTGGTTACCACTGTTAGCTTATCAGGAATTGTTTGTTTGTTGTGAGCCTGGGAGGTTGCAAAGTTTTAAAAGTGCATATCTACATCCTCGAAATTCCTTGAAGCAGGTTATTCTTTTCTTCTGTACCTGTGGAAAGCCTAACAGAGCAGTGATCTCTGGCTTTGAGATCCTCGGTGACATGGCCGTACAAATGAATAGCTGACAACAGCTGGTTTGCTTGCATTTGAAATTAGTAGTTAGACTTAGTGGCTGGGGAGTCAGTACGTACGTTTGTCTGTGTGAAAATACAGGGCAGGAGAGATGGAAAGCTGTTCATACTGCGTTCACAAATAGTATTTGAATGATATTGGGTCTGAAGGCATAAGCACACTCAGCAAAGCCATATATTCAAACTTCTCATGCAAGGATGCATGAACCTTGCCTCTACCTTTTGTATGTAACAGCATTTGGATTTTCCATCTGCCAATGTTCTTAACTCATTTGAACGAGTAGTTCTTAACCGTGCTGTTGTTGAAAAATGTAGGAGTTTTTTAAAGGAAAGGATATAGTTATAAGGCTGTGGTTAAAATCTTACTAAATACTAGTATAGAACTGTTTATCTGGGTGGAAAGAGAACTGAGAGTACAGGCTGTTTGTTCTCATTGGAAATCCTCCAAAATCCAGGGTCAAGATTTCATGGCCTCCGGCCTACGTGCAATCAGTGGACTCAGGCTAATACAGAGGTCACGTTTTTGGGCAGAATGGTTTTGTACTTCCTTCTTGGTGTCATGGAACCTATGTAGTTGCTCCCTAACTCAACTTAGCAGGAAGGAGAAGGTCACTGTGGTTTTGAAATATTTTCCATGGTTAGAGTTTTCTTACTGTATAAAGCGAGCCATTGGTAGCAGGGCCTATCAGCCACCAGTGCAGCTACAAAAGACGTAGCTGCAGTCTTTGGGCAGAATCCACCCAGTTCAGCCTCATTCACTCCTGCTCTTTCTGCCAGTAAGGGGTTTATTACAGGTCAGTGCTTCTGCTTATCAGCCTTTGATCTGTGGACCCTTGGGGGATCTTTAAATAAATGGAAAAGACCTGTACATACACCTTTGCCCACAAGCGAAAAAAAATGAAATGGGAAAAGAGAGACAAAGAGTGAAACCTTTCAAATTTGTATTGCTTTGTAACCAGGAACAGGGTAACTTCACACAAGATGATGCTTGCTGCTCCCACACCCCTGCCCCAAGGGTTATAATATTTCTAAATTTTGAGAAACCCTGTACTAGGGTTTGCCGGTATTTAAATAGCCCTTTCCATCTGTGGATGCTTTGCCAGAGAGATGATATTTTAAAACAGGTGTACGTATTCCAGAAGGTACAGAGATTGATATGACAAAGACCACCTTGCAGCTCAGTGGCAGAGAGAGATTTCCTAATGCTTGCCACTAAAATGCCCTGTTTTTCCGAAGAGGATCTGATAGTGCTCTGTCTTTTGATTGATCACTCAGTAGACCTTTCATCTCTCTGCAGACTGGACAGCTGAAGAAATTGCAGTTCTCTGCCTGCCTTAACAAACAAAAGCATTTCCTTACCCTCAGCATGCCCTGAACCCTGGTGTGGAAGGGCCATTAAGGGCAATTCAGTCTCCATTGTGGATTTGATTTTTGGTTTCTCAGATGAGGCTGCCAAAGCAGGGAACAGTTAATGCCAATTACAGTTAATGCAAATTAGAGTCGTGGCTTTTGTGTGAAGAACATTAGTCGAATAAGAGCTGTCCTGGTTCCACCCAGCTGTTTTACAGAAGCCAGCAAACAAGCCACCCAATGGAAATGGTTTCTAGTTTTGAAAGTACAGCATCTTGCCAGTCTTTGAAAAAGCTGTCGAAAGCAAGAAATTCCTTGGTAATGTCTCCACCTTGAATTTTTTTCCTCATAATGCACTTCTGTTTTTTTACAAGTACTTTAACATGATCTTCTAAAATGTGATTAACTTGTGTATGTGCTTGAGGCTTTCACGAACAAAACATATTTTAAAGGGACTTTTCCTGTTAACATAAAGTTAAATGTAACCAAGAGGCTGTGCCACAGCGTATTGTGTGAAAGCTTCTGTGCCAGGTAGGTTCACGTTTCACCAGGGTAGCACTGATTTTTCTTTCACTCCTCAGTTTACATTTCCAAACATATCAATACACAAATATTGGACAATTGACTTTACATCTCATAAAGAGGTTGGCACTGTTCATGATAATGCACAGCCTTTGGTATAATTACAGCAATTCGTGAGAAGGTTCAACTGTTTCATTAGCTCACTGGAAACAACGAAGTCTTGCGTTTCATTAAAATCAGATGTAATACTTGTGTTCCAAGATCAGTTGGAAATTAATAGGAATAATCTATTCCAACTAAGGCTGAGCTGTGCTAATCACACTGGGGATCATACCGCAGTGGTTCTGCACTAAAATATGTCATATCATAATCCCAGCTTTGGGATGTAATCTCCTGGAGATGTTAAGAGTTAATGCAAGATGATGTGGGGTTTGCTTATGAAAGTGTGTATGTGGAGCTCTTTCATGCCTGGCAGATTACCTGAAGATACACCTGCAGTTTGTGGGCTCCTTAGTTTGGAGGCTGCACAGAACTGATGCAGGGGTTAAACCATGAGAGAGAGGGAATCCCTGCATCAGCCTTTTATGTTTGAAAGTCTGGACCTCAACAGCAACTCCTGACGATAAAGAAAGAGGATGGGGGATCCAATTACAGTTGCCCAAAAAAGGCAGAATCACTTGAAGAGCAGCAGTGCTCAGCACCAAGCTTGTAGCTCCCCTTGCTGGGCAGGGAGTCATACCCTTCACACTAGCACAGGAAGAGGCATGCACAGCTGAGTGGTTATGATGGACTCTTTTTACTGGATTTCTCTTGTCAGTGTCTACTAAACCGAGGCAAGAAATATGGTTAGGTGTTAAGCCAAAAATTAAAATAGATAACTTTTAACTGGTTCCTACAGAAGAGAGAGCAAGGTCCAGTTTCCCCATCCCCATAGTCTGGGAAATATTTATTCTCCCTTATAGAAGTTTTGGCCTGTGAAAAGGCAACATTTTAAAGTAAAGAAGGCAGAAAGATGTGGTTTTGTTCCTTATATTAAAAAAAAGTCTTACCCAGCCTGAAAGGCAAGGCTATAATTGTGAAATGAATAAAATAATTACATATAATCTAAGAGGGAAAAAAAGAGAACCATTTAAATGTTTTGCTTGGGTTTTTTGAGTATTTATTTGGCTTTAGTAGCTAACACAGTGAAGGAAACAGCCCTTGTTAGAGAGTGGAGAACCACTGTCTCTTCAGCTAAGCTGTAAAAACTTTCATTTTACATATTCTGAGGAAATTCAGTGAAATAGGGAATCCTAAGAAATATGAATTAATCCATAACATGTTTAAAATTAAAAGTCATTCTGATAGAAACCCCAATAGCCATAGCAACAATGCAATGACATTTGAAACACAACGAAAATCAAGAAACCTGTGACCAACTTTTAGCTGCTCCTCTCAAAAGGTTTGTATGCTTTAAGGGTTTGCCCTTTGCTATCTATCAGGAAGTCTCTAGTGCTGAAGCAATAGAGGACAATATAATTCACAGTCTATTGGTTTTTTCTAGAAATAGATTGAGAACTCAGTGGAAAACTGTCTGAACTCAAGAGAAAAAATTCCTAGAAACTGCAGAGACTTGAATCAGATGCAAAATCACTTGGGGTGTTTCTTCCCAAAACTTAAGAGCTGGAATCTTGTCTTTTCATTAGCTCCTACTAGGAAAAAGTCTGCAGTGAAGTGAAATGAAACACAGTAGAACAAGCTGTGTCTGAGCTTCAGCCAGACACCCCCTTTTAGATCCCAAGGAGACTTTGATGTGCTGGTGGAAAACTGATTTGTTAGAAAGTGTGGCTGTGATAAAGGCATTTACACAGTGAAAGAGGCCTGCCTGGGTTAGGAGAGAGCTGAGAATATAAAAGCAATGCAATGTAACCTGTGTTTTGATTCAAGAACCCTCACATGGAATGAGCTGAAGGAATTAAATTTCACAAAGTGTTACAGCCTTAGTTGTGTCTTGGTACCTTTCATCACACAAAACGATATTCTGCCCAGAACTAAAACGTTAAGTGGAGAGACATTGAAATGAAAAAATAAGCAGCAGAAAACATGTCTTTTGACTAAATGAATTGGCTGTAAAAACAGGGGTGAAAATGTGGTATAAAATTATCAAAGCTCTCTGCAATTTTTGCAGCACTTTCTCAGCCACAAATATGCTTTCCCACATAAGACAGTAACTTGTTTCTTTGTAGAGCTATCATTAAGTACAGCAGAATGCCAAGTCAATGTCAAAGCTTTGAAAGCAAACTATTAGTGTTTTCTTTCGTCCTTCCTTCCTTTGGAAAAAATTGAGAGATTTGTTTCAATTATGCATTTTTAACAGATTCAGATTACAAAACAATATATTCTACACACATATGAGAATGAAGATGCCAAGGATTTCTTTCAGTAAGATCTTTCCAAAAGATCTGTTCTTTCCTTCAGAATGTGTATATGAGACCTTTGGAAAGGTGAGGAGTATTTTCAGCATACAGATGGCAGTCTGCTTTCTAATTCGTTTTTGCCTGACTGGCCTGGCTGAACTCTCTAACTGATCAGTAGTGACTGGATCATGCATGAAAGCGTGCTAATGCATGGTGCTGAAGCAAAGGTAGTTGACTGAGAACAAGGCTTACGGCTGTATATCTGAGGTGTGTTTCAGTCTGTGATTTTTGGAGTCTTGTTAGCTTTCTTCTTCATGATTAGATTGTTGTGAGCAGCACGGTCGATGAAACGTAATCATCATAGCTCCATCTCAGACCGAGGTTGCGTTACCAGAAATGTGAGTTACGTCTACGTGACACAATGCAGCGTTGTGTAGCTATAGAAAGTTAACTCTGAGGACCAGAAATATGGCCTTGTGAGCTGCAAATATACCGCTGGTGCTGTGCAGCAGGGGAAGCTCAGGAATGCAGGCTGGTGGCAAGGTAGCTCCAGGGAGGCATAGTGAGCGCTCTGTGTAGCCATGACCTCCCTCCCACTGCTCCATTGACCTGCACAGTTTACTTCAATGTTTGCTATCAGAGAAAACGGCAGATACACACAAATGTTCTATCCACACTAAAGGTAAACGCTAATGCTGGGCATGCACTGAAAGGAGGTCTTCAAAAAGGTTATACGATACAGTGCTCAAGAAGAGGATTCTCTGGATTCATGGCCTGTGTTCCTCATGATTACTTTGTATGGCCCTGGCCCCTAGGAACTGACCTGGGTGTTTCATTACTTCTTGAGCTCTCTGTAAAGTCCAGTAAAATATGATGTGTTTCAGTGTCTGCTACTGTCTTATCTTTAGGAAGCATGTAAGTTGAAACCTTTTGTTAATGTACTGTTCTATTGGAACTGAAAAATCTAGCTGCTTTACTCACTGCTCCGTGCACAGTTTCAGCCATTAGACAAGGAATTGCCTTGCTGGAGAGTAACCACTTTGGAATTGGGGTTTTTTATGCCTCTGGTCTCATCTGGAATATTTTAGAGGAGGATTAATCACTTCCCAGTTTTGTTGAACCTGAAACAAGACTTTCTGACTAAAATTCACATAACTTAATTTTCCTGTGGCTGCCTATAAAAACCACCAAGAAATCATGCCATCCAGCAAGGATACTTTAATTTGGTTTCAGGGAGAAAGAGACTCGGTTTGGCACAGAGTCATGGTTTAGTGGAAATATACAAAAATAATAGACTGACAATTTTTTTTCTATACCATATGCCCCTTATGTAGTAAGCTTATTTTCATTTGCATGGACACTCGTGTAGGGATCTTCTTGTTCTGAGGGAGGGTGGAATCAGTTGGCAACAATCAGAATCTTGCTTTTTCAGTTCCATGTTGCTCGCAAAGGAAGAAAAACAACACTGATTCAGCACTGGAGTGAAGTAAGTGATTTGAATATGAAAATGAGGTATAGAAAAGAGAAAATAATTGCCTAAATTTGGGAGTAGGACCTAGGTAATACGACAAAAGGATCTAGGGAAAAGGATGTTTTTCCACAGGTTATTTGCTGGAGCCTGTCCTATTGCATGTTCACTGGGGAAAATGAGGGCCTGCCTGAATATGCCATTAGTTGCTGTAATCCATCCGCAGTGGAACAGATTTACCCTCCACCCCTCCATGGAGGTGCACCAGCACACACAACAAGTCACACACATCAAGAGGCACATTAAAAAGTTGACTCTCACCTCAAGTTTTTGCATAGTTAGGATTTTGTTTCCTCAGGGGTGCAGTGCAGATGCGCAGCCTCTTCTAAAGTGTGTTCTCATGGGCAGAGCACAATTAGTGCTGGTCACTGAAATGCACTGTCCCATGTGCATTGCCCATGGAGTCATGGTGCAGGAGAGAGGAGCAAAGCTCTCCAGTGTCTGAGGTTGGAGCCAAATATCAGACTCTGTACTCAAAATGTATTTGCTGGTACTGACTAATATGATGATCTTTCCTTTGTTACATGAACTAATGTGTCAGATGCAGTAATCAGTTCAACGGGACATGGCAGTGTCTTGTGTTGGGAAAGAAGTAATGTTCTTTCTAAAGAGGAATTAGAAATCTGCTGTTGTTAAGAGCCATCATAATTTCATCAGGTAAATTATTTTATCTGTTTATTCCAGAGCTCCTCTTGTCCACCACTCTTGGGATGCAAAGAGGAAAAACGTATCAGAATCATCGAAATCTCTCTCTGCTGAAATGCTCAGCTTGAGGCAGAACTTAGTGCTGAAATGTTCTG
This sequence comes from Falcunculus frontatus, assembly GCA_013398115.1. NCBI lineage: Eukaryota > Metazoa > Chordata > Aves > Passeriformes > Falcunculus > Falcunculus frontatus. The sequence goes on along the minus strand of VZRV01008901.1, from coordinate 463,309 downwards.
AGATACTCTTTATGCAATAAAGCACACTATAAACTGCTGGCAGCTCTCAGACAGCAAATTCTTCACCGAGAAAGGATCAATAAGCTTCTAGGAGTAGAATAAGCCAACAGTTTCCTGTCAAAAGATTTTTAAACCTAGTATGTTCTATCTTTTCTTAACAAGAATTTTCAGTTTCTGTTGAATGTCTAACTGTTTTACCAAAGAGATGTGGTCTTAAGGAAAAAAAAAAACCCATGTGTTTCTAAAACAAGCGAGTATGGAATATCAAAACCTTTTCAGGGGAAAAAATGAAATAAAAAAGACAAGTTGGATACTTTGGTTTCCCCTAAAATACAGAAGAGAAAATCCTGACAAAACTGGTTCTGCAAGTAACATGAAAAATATTTTCCATATTTGAACTTTTCCTGTTACTCTGTGTTGAGAGCAAGTCTTTATTTCATCATAAAAATCATCAAGTGCCACATGTATGATAACCAAAGTGCCTTAAAGCAAATGATAAATAGTTTCTACATCTGGATGATATCTCATTAACAAAACAGTATTTTAAAAATTAATTATTTTCCCACAGTTTTCCATAATGGACCTGCTTCCATAAAACCCTAATAATGTATCAGTATCTCAGTTTCCATCTCTTAAACTGCTGGGACATTTGCAATTTAGTGTTAATAGCTTTATAGACACAGAATTCTGACTCAAGCAAAGTATTGTGTTAAAGGATTTATACATTTAGTGTACTATCAAGTGCAAATACTGGCATTTAAACCTAGCATTTTCCAGACTGCCAGCCAAACCTCTGTTTAAGATGTCTGGATATAGTCATTTGGGACTTTCCTACTATTCTGTCACAGGCTGGCTTCTATGACTGACTCTTCAGCTTGGTATGTCAGTATGAACATTGCTCTTTAAGTTTGGAATATTTGAAATAATTTTCTTGTTTTAACCAAGCTGGATTTTGTCTGTCCTGTGAATATATCTATGTTGATCACTGCATCAGTATCAACTCAAAATTCTATCTTTTCATATATCCGGTATTTAGGTATGGTGGCACCTTTAAGCAATTCAAGCAGATTGTGACGCTAAAATAAGATGCATTTCTAGATCTTCTCTCTTTCCTAGAACAATGCAGTGTATTCTCAGTGGTCACACGTCCTCCACATGTATGGATAGCTCCGTCAGAATCGCATCTACCCTCTGACTTCGCGTAGATTATTTGAGGTACAGATATACATGTGAAAGTCTGGTAAATATTCTTTTTTATTGAGTGAAAACTTGTACTTCTGCACAAAAATAAGGATATAAATTTCCTTGGGACGTACCATATGCTTGCTTTGTTTCTGCCCAAATCTCTGGACAAGGTTGACTGTATTCAAGAATGCAACGGATAATATTTGGAAAAAAAGTTATAGCATTTTTAATACCCAAGGATCTCAGTATGAATGCAAATACACAACACTTTGCTTGTTCTCTGCCCTTTTTCCAAAGTTTGTAAGAGCTGTTCTATTAATAAGCTTTACATTAGTGTTATTGTAGATAGAAACCAGAATTTCAGAAGAGGATTATTTATCTTTTTATACAATATGTAATGAGCATAATTCTCAAATGTCTTCATGTAGAGCCTTTGTGTGTGGCTTCCTTACTATGGTAAGACAAACCCCTTGCATTTCTAACCACATCGCAAAGATGAGCAGGAGCAGGTACTGTGTGACTGCCTAAACAATGATGATCACAGCCACTGCTGGGAGGTGAGAAAGCACCTCTGCCATGTTCTCAGCTGGAACAGCAGAAGCACGAGTTTGCTCATCAAATTCCTTCTGCAGCTGGTCCCTCAGGGAGATAAGTGGGGCCCCCTCCAAGTTTGCTAGTACTGACACAGCTACTTTGAAAGTGGCAAATTAAAACATCTGCATGGAATGGAGACGGCTGCTGCCAGGGCACATGGCTTGCATGTGATGTTGTGGTGGTCTTGGGACCTCAGATCATTCTTTACTGGGTGGAAGCATGGGCCAGTCCTCTTTAGGACTGATGCAAGCAGGAGTTTCTAGTGCTTGCCAGACAGCTAAAAGGCTACAGAGAAATAAAAATGTCTGTGGCTTCCTGGAGAGTTTTCTGCGTTGCACCTAGCTGGTCTGACAGACCTCCAGTTGCTCCCTGGGAGGAATGGCAGTGTTCTCCTAGCATCCAGCCTGCCTCTGGGTTTGTAAACTTGTGCTAGAGCCATTAACTGAATAGGAGGCCTCTAGAAAGTGCCAAAACCGTGATTTGAAAGAAATGACCCTGGTTGCAGATTCTGTAGACGCTTCTTCCTGCTGGAGGGCATGAGACACCAATGTGATATCAATTCAGTGATACAAAAATCGAAGTAAAATTACTTTAACACCTAGAAAATATCTCTGTCAATTACTTGTTGGAAATGTGTTTAGTATCAAAGTAACTGTTCATGACAGTTCACCACAAGTTATTGTATGTTATTTGCTGCCACTGCTACATTGCAAAAGCCTCACTGGTGGCAAAGTAACATGAATTCATAGCATTTGATACAAAGAGTCTTTCAGAAGAAAGATATGCAAAGACTTTTAGCTTTAAATTATTTCATTCCTGTCACTTCCTTAAACAGATATGTGAGATGAATTAGTCCATCGTTCCTCATCAAATCATTTCTTGCGATTCAGCTGTGGAATTTTAGGATATTAAGAAGCTTTTGAGACAGGGGTGTTGATTGCCAAGCCAGTGGAAACTTCAGAAGTCTGTGTCAAAACTAAGCTTGTTTGACATGAAGGACCAAAACATTCACAATTGTATAATGATGAGAAGGCTTTGGCTTTTGTTTTCAGTTTGTTTTTTAAGTAGCTCTGGATAGCAGCTGATGTCCTGTTTTGCCAGGCACTAATATTAAGAGGTCCCTTTGATGTGGGGAGGGGCACTATTTCTTGGGCTGAGACACTAGAGGTTGTTGCTTCATGATGATGAACAAAAAGTAACGAAAACTGTAGCAATCAGTGTGCTGGGATGGAGCTCTCAGACATATACAGTTCACAAACGAGCATGTGCTGCTTTGAACATTGCTTGTTATTGTATGTGCACTGCCTGTCTGACTCACACATTCTATGTCTGCATGGCTGACTCCTGGAAGGTGGGAGCTGGGGCTAACTGAAGGACATGCCAGTTCCTTGATTAGATTGCCTAGGCTGTAGATTTTCAGTAAGCAGCCATGAGGTGTGTTGGTTTTTCCTTTTTTTTCATTTGTCTTTGCGTGTGGGCCCTTTTTTCTCAGAGTTTGTACTAAAAGGCAGGAGATGTGCAGTTCTTCTAATTTGATTGTTTATTATGTGCTTATCTGAGGCATTTTTGCACGGAGTGTGCTTCCAAGTTAGCAAGGTGGAAAATGGCCCCCAAGTTCTGACCTCCAAGGTCAGTTATACCCCAAGTTATCCAATAATGAATTGCCAACAAATTTATTTTTACTTATAAACCAGTAATCATTCATTTGTCACCCACATTGCGGGCTTTTTGACCCAATAATGAAACCTAGATTTGTGGAGAAGGAAGAAAGAAGAAAAACAAACCCACACCCAAAATCCTCCATCTTGTTACCTACATATTATTAATATCCCATAAACCTAATTTTCCTGCATCTCTACGTATTCCACCCAGTGAACAGATTTCTTTTTAATGACACAGTAACATTCACAGTGTTATTACATAAAGAAGGAAGCCTTCCCCAAGGTTTCAGGTCAAATGTGGTGTGTTTTTGAGGATCATCTTCAGTAAGCACTGAAAGACTGAAATTCCCAGAATCCAGGGTTCCAACAGAGGTGTTTTTCAGTATGCTAAACCATGAGGATTCCTAGTGACTGGCATGTTACTGGGAAGGCTAGAAACTAGTCTGGCAATGGCACGAGAAATTCTGGTTTTGGAAATTTTGGCCTGCTTTGTTCAATTTTAAAATGAGTGGTTTTTTAACTTGTAAACTGTTAAGAAATTGTCTGTCATAGTATCTACTCATGAGACACTACCTGGATTCCCGCATCCGGCTCTGGAATCCTCGTCACAGGAAGGACATCAGGCTGTTGGAGTGAGTCCAGAGGAGGCCACCAAAATGATTAGAGGAATGGAGAATCTCTCCTTTGAGGAAAGGCTGAGAGCTGGGTTTGCTCAGCCTGGAGAAGAGAAGGCTTTGGGGTGACCCAATTGAGGCCTTCCAGTACCTGAAGGGAGCCTACAAGAGATCTGGAGAGGGACTTTTTACAGCAGCATGTGGTCACAGCACAAGGGGGAACGGCTTCTAACTGAAAGAGAGAGTCTAGAGTGGTCTAGAGTGGATATTAGGAAAATAATTCTTTTCTGTGAGGGTGGTGAGGCACCAGCACAGGTTGTCCAGAGAAGCTGTGGATGCCCCATCCCTGAAAGTGCTCCAGGCCAAGCTGGATGAGGCTTTGAGCAACCTGGTCTGGTTGAAAGTGTCCCTGCCCAAAGCAGGGGGGTTGGAACCAGATGATCTTTAAGGTACCTTCCAACCCTGATTCAACTCTGGCATGTGTTCCAACACTACCTGCAACAGCAATCAGACCCGACACTTATTCCAGGTGACTCATGTATTCATTCCAAGGGGAAGATGTTCTGGGAAAGGGAAATGAGTAGTGGTGGGTGTTATCCTGTCTGTTTTCATGATTTCAAACAATGCTATCTTCAGACATATGATTAGTGGGATTGTGCTGCTGTTTTTATCTTCTGCATCACCCTCTCTCCCCTCCCTCCCACCTCCTAAGGAGCCTTCTCTTGGTGAGAGACTTGTATGAGGAAATAGGAAAATCTATACCCAGCATTTGTTCCCCTTGGCAGCAATCAGCTGTCAGTCCAAGGAAGCCACAGTCTCCTGTAGGGCTCTGCTTGATGGTGCTAGGAATAGAAAATGCTGTCTACAGTCTTTCAAACATCAGTCACAGATCCATGGATTCTGGGGTTGAGCCCTGTGTTGCTCTGGGTAGGGGTAAATCTTATCACTGCTAGCATCAAACTGATTAAAACTCTATAAAAACAAAATGGCAGAGAGGCCCCCAGAAATGGTATTTCATCCACCAGAAAATATATAGTCTTATATCAGCGCTTTGTTTAGTTTGTAAAAGGATAAAAAGTCATGCTGGTTCAACTGCTTCTGATTGCTTAAACAGAAGAAAAGCTTTGTAGTTAAGCTGCTGAGGTAGGATTCAGAAGATCTGTGTTCATTTTGTTCCACTGCAGAATTCCTAGGTGACCCGAACAAATTCTTTAATCTCTGTTCCCATCTAAAGAGATATAGTGATAAGGCTCTTTTTATGTAAGTTTTCATGTGTGAGGTTTGACAGTAGGTATTTGCCTTATCCTATGGGGATACAAGGTATTCTTCAGGAGGGAAACTCGTTTCAGCTGAGCCTTACAGCTGTCCTTCTTTGTTACACAGCTAATCAGGGTACCTGTGGAATACTGCTGCCCTATTATATAAGTTTAGGATTAAAGGGAAAAGTTACACACTGACTCCAAGACTTTTCACATTGGCAGGGGATTTATTACACAATTCAGACACCTGTATTGTTACAGATCTGGCCAGAGCCAGAGCCTGAGAACCTGGAACTGCCCAACAGGGAAAAGGGGAGAATAGACCCTTAGATTGAAACAAATCCCATCATCTTGTCTGTGGGAGAAGAACGGAACGGCTGTGTACACCAGAGCGGGTGGGTTACTGAATTTGATGCACAAAGAGTGAAGATACTGCTGGAACACAAGCTAGCTTCCTTTCATGTTTTAGGTGGTAAATGCAGATGCAATTTGAGAGTCAATGTGTGGCTTTTGATTGAACGCAAAGGGGCAGACGGTTCCACATAGTTCTGAAATGAGATGCAATCATATCTGTGGATTGCATGGTGGCAAATGACAGTAATCTGCCTTACGATGCCTCGTGCTGCCCAAAGTGCAGAATCCTGCAGCAGCAGCAGCAAACTCTCCTCACTGACCTGGACTGTGTCCGATCAAGGCACGGTGCAATACTGAAGCAATAACATTCAAAAAGGAGCACTTTCTGCCACAGCAAAGAGCAGTCTTACCAGAGTCAAATCTCACTAATCCAGTACTAGCATTGTTTTATTCAGTTTGCGTGGCTGCATTTCTGAAGAGTTATTATTATTGCTGTTGTTCTGAAAATAACCTGGCATTTCCTAAGCTGGCTGTTTGAACATTAGTAGGGTACACTTCCAGAGTAAATTGTGCTTCTCCTGTATCAGCTGCCACTTCTGATGTCTAGAGACACTATGAGAACAAATGGTTAACGAATCCTATGTGATCAGGTAGGAACAGGATCAGAGAATACTCCTACAATTACCTTTGTAGTCCCTTCCTCTTTTCAGAGCATTTATTCTTATTTGAAACATTAAATAGCAAATTGAGGTCCAGTAAGCAGAATGTAACTAACATGAAAGCCAAGAGAATAACTAATGAAGATCACAACCCTAAATACTTGCCCTTCTCACCACTTTCTCTAATTCATTTTAAATAGTAGAATGGTATGTAAGTATTAGAGAACTGAAAGGAAGAGAACTGACTAGTCACCTAATTTCAAAACCTTGAACTCTTGAAATAAGAAAAGTGAGTAGCTAGCAGGTAGGGAATCAGTCGTAGAAATCTAGAAAGAATCTGTTCTTTTCTGATTCTTTTAACTCTGATATTTAAGATTATAGATCCTTAGAAGAAAGATATTGGTAGAAGTTTGTCTTTTCTCCAGACTGAAGATTGGTTAGAGAATTTTTCTGTTGGAAGAGAATTTAAAATTACTCTGCTTGATGGAGTTTGTGGGAACATCAGGAATTTTTATTCTCTGGATTTTTGATCAAGTGTTGCACAGAAAAGTAGCTTCTGTGCAGAAGGGTTCTCATTTCAAAAATACCCATGTATAGGAATAGTATGTATACAAACCTAAATTTTCTCAATAAAAAAGCAGATGTAGTTTTTTTTAAAGTTTTTGAACAAAACACTTCATTGTGAAGTAACTATGTAAATTTTTGCATTTGGCTTGATAGTGGCTATTTAAGACAAAGAGATACATGGATTAATGATGTAGAAAACATTCCTGTGGCAAAGATTACAGAAGATTAGTTTTACTCATTAGAAGATGAATAGTAGCCCTTTCTGGATCTGTGTGCCTAAATAAACAGCTAACATTTTTAGAAATATACATGCATTCATCGATAATACTGATAATTAACACTTTATCTCCTGCCTTCAAAACCCCCCATATCTACTATCTAAGCAAAAGCAGATATTGCTGTCCAGCCCAAAGGCTTTATATTTATAGTCTTTAGTCGCAATCTGTGATCACGTTTCTAAGTCACTCTGTTAGAGAGGAGTGTACTTAGCACAATAAGAAACCAAGGTCTCCTGCATGTACATCCTTTTATGTTCTAAGCACAGACCAAATAAATTGAAACTAGAGATTAGGAGGGTGGATATTTTAGTACTACTTCTTTATTTGTATTAATAAAGATGCAAGTTAGCTAACAGCAAAAATATTTAGACGCTCTAGGATATTAAGATAAAATAGGAAGCAGTTGAAAATCTGCAAATAATTGTGAGAGAAGGTGTGATGCATCGAAGAGTACATTAGTATGTAGTTCTAGATCCATGGCAATTGCCTCAGCCTGTTTGGCTTCACAGTGGAAAAAAGTGCTAAAGATCCCATTCCAGTCTAGTCAGAAAGGTTGTTAGCTGTTGATCAATCATCTTTGATCAAAGGTCATTGATCAATATCTCCTGCCTGAGAGAGGAGAGAGCTGGAGAAGAGAGAGAGCACGTGACTATGGGTTTGAAAGGAAGTCCACAGGACTTGCTCCTGACCCCAAGACCAAAACAGAGATGAATCTAAAGATGCAGAATCTAAGCTTGTGGAGCTTGGTGATTAGTCCACATATCTGCAATGTCCAAATAAAACCAGATCGTTGCTGCCAAACTGACTTGCCTGTGCTGCAGCGACAGGAACAACCTCCCTGGGAGCCATAGACGACATTTCACGGAGGCCACAGACTGTGTTTGGGCTGAGGCTTGCCTAATTCACGGTGTTGATATCAAAGCAGTAACCTGTAGGTCCTGTTTGCTCCAGTGGGAGATATAAGGGAAGATGTAAGGAATAAAAAGTGACTGAGAAAGTTCTATTCTTGACTGGAATCCAGGACGTTAAATGAAGATCTTTCAAAAAGGAAGTTTTCTTTGAGGCATAACAGAAGTACACTCCCTGAAGGCTCTCTCTGATGGTGGGGGAGCCTTTGGCCCTGGGATGCTCACTAAGAGTCAGACAACCACACTGTAATTCTCTGGTCAACTGTTTTCTTATTTCTAAATTACTGACTAGGATGACTAACAGGCAGTAGCTTCATTACTGTGACTTTCTTTTTGTCCTTCCTTCTTTTCTTGAATGCTGACAGGCACTTTTACTGTGTGCTAGCAGTGCTGCTTTAAGCTATTGAGATGATGTGAAGTACTTTCTGATCCTGAAAGTAAAAGCAAGGTGTGCCAAGGCAGCTGCGTTGGATGAGCTTTTGACACGTGCTCCTCACTCAGGTCAGAGGAAGAGTCTGTGGCAAAACCTTGTGTAACTCTCTGAAGGTGCAGTGTTGACTTCTGGTAGGAAAGGATGGAGAGTAGATGGCATTTACTACAGCTGGTAAGAATTGAGGCTTTATGGCTCTTGGAGTGCACCACTGCAACACTGCAAACTTGCACACAGCTGCGTCAGGCCACTCCAAGGCATGTTCTGTACCAGTGTGGAGCATTTGGTGCTGTAGATGCTGGAGTAGCACCCTGGTGTAGAGATGCTGCCAGCTGGGAGGGGTGCACACTTCCACCACTGAGAAATTTTCTATAACGAGGAGAGCAACTATTTTATCTGTTTAGCTACACAATGCAAGTGCCTCTTGCCAAGAGCCTGTCTTCTCAGTTTAAAGATGTGTTAATTGAGTAATAGACAATATTTGTCATGAGGGAACTATATGTCTCAGGAATGTCTGCCACTGAAACACAAGTTCTGCAAAGCTATTTTTTTTTTAAGTAGCACATCCTTGCTGCACTGTGTGGGTTCTGCTGTGGCTATTGTTCCAGACAGGACCGGCCATAACCCCTGGAATAGATCAGCAGCGTGAGACTTGTTTTGTTATTGTGGTAACCCTTGTAACCTAAGAAGTCAATAGCTGACTTTTTTATTTTAATTTATCTTATAATACAGAAATGGCAATGTGCTTCTGGTAAAGAAACCCAATTCTGTTTATTTCTTACAGTCCATAAAGAAACATTGTGTTCCCCAGATCTTGCTTCTTCAATAATTTTGAGACTGCAGTCTTGAGATTATGCCCCACAAAAATCCCATGAAGGATTGCTCTGTCTAAATTTTCATGGAATCTCAAAGTAATTATTGTGTGTCTCCATCCAGGATATCAATTCACTAATCTTCAAGAACTTTTGGAAATCAGATTGAAAAAGACTGTCTTGAGATGTCTTAGGCAAGTTTGCCTCTCTGATTATAGATACTAGAATATAATACAATCAGTCTCCTTTCAGATATATCAGATCAGATACTCAAAATCACTAGTCGGTTTTGAAAGCTAGAGACCCTCAGTGAGTGCTTTTCCACGATGTATCATGTTGAAATATTACTTTCTAAAGCTCATAATAATTTAAGACATCTAGAATTATATGAGCAATAATTCATAAAAATGTATTATTAAAAATTTAATTTAAATTAAAATCAGACTACTTTTGCTTCTGGCATACATTTTAAAAGCATTATACTGAGTTTCTATGAGCAAAAGTCCCAGCTGATTTTGATGTTAACTTCCTATCTTCTGTCTGGAAACACGGAGGTGTGTTTACTACTCACTAAAAACACCTTGCTTGGCCTGAGTAGAAACTACGAACAAGTTAGTAGATTTCTAAACCAAATTGGGCACACAGGCACAGTTCTGAGGACCTGTGAGGAGACAGAAACAAAATGCAGAGTTGAGTAGGCTTTGCCTACAGCAGGAGCATTTGGTCAAACTTCACAGCTGTTGTCGCTGTCTCAGTCGTGAGAAGCTTGTGGGGCAAAGCCCCTGTTACTGACAGTGCCTTAATTTCTGCAGGGATTTGTCACTCGACCTTGGTAAAGTTTGATGACAGGGAAGTTAAAGTAGAATCACGTTGCTGGAAACGGTGAAGGCAAACTCCTTCAGTTAAAAACCAGACTTGCTTTTACGTGGCTGATTCTAAAACTGGTTTGTTACTATGTACCTTTGATTTTACCTTTTACCTAATGGATATTGTCCTAGAGGATGTAAGATATTCTCATCTCTGCTTTCATGGTGTCTCTAACACAGGAAAGTTTTGATGCAGATATTTAAATGTGGTTTTACAGAGAAAAAAACCCCACAATGTATGTCTTTTAAAACGCAGGAAAAGAAAGTCACACTGCCATGTAGCTGGGTCAGCCACGAGAAAGGAATCATAAGAATTTCCCAAAATCACAAACTTAAGATTTTCACCCATCTCTAATATTAAAGCTCTGGTTTGTCCAAGGCTGAATGTGTTTCTGGTTTGTGTCCTGGCTGACAAATTGAGCAAGAGCTTCACAAAGAAAGAGCTTTAGTAGATGACAATATACAATCCATTTTAACACTCCATGTTTTATATATCCTCTTTTTGAGATGTACTATTTTTCTTAAGAGTTGTCTAAAGACCGTAAGTATTCAGTTAAAATAATTACGTCTAGAATGTGCTGGTTATTTCTAGACTGTTCATAGCTAGACCACTCAGTTAAACAATTATAAATTTGAAAGTGTGTAACCTCTCCCATTTAGTGTACCTGAAAATTGCACATATTGGTCCTAGTAGCAATAGCTCCTTTTTATTCACTTTTACCTTTCATGTGCCTCTGACCAAATGGCTTTTATAATGCTACAGAGATTATGAAATAATGTAAGGGCAGTACTAAGAAATATTTTGAGGTCCTCTCATTTTTGAGATTCGTTCTGAAGGCTTCCATGGTACCTGTAGCTGTTTTGTCAAAAATACTTTTCTTTAGTTGAACCAGTCTCTCAACTCACGAAGGAAAGAATCAGGCATTTTTCAAGCTATCTTGTAGCAATTTATGCAGAGAGAAGAACTGTACTATCTTAGAAAAAATCACTATTACTGTTTATTATTTTCTTTAATCCTAATTAAGCTCTTGAAAATAACTGATATTTTTAATCAGCCTTATCATTGAGGTGACAAAAAGGTTTCTGTTGCCCAAGAAAATTTTAATGGTATCATCTGTCTATTAAGATCTAGTGTAACAGCACAAGCTTCTTGTCTTTCAAAGGGAATTTCCTACAAGACCTATTAGGTTCCTTTTTTAAAATCGTACCCTCTAATGAACAACTAAGAAAATCGTGAGATTGGGGGATTTTCCCTCACACACTAGAGTGGCCTAACTGATGTTCTGTGAAATCTGACTTCAGAAAAAGAATCCTGATTTTCTATTTTAGCCTGGTACAAGCTCTCCACGTATATTTTGGATCCAGACAGATAACTGAATTTCACAGGTGTATCAGAGACTGAGGAGGAGTTGCCTCCTGAATAGTTAGGTGACCTTAAACTGAGAGGGACCCTTAGAAATAATTGTCACCAAGTTCTAGAAATTCAATTATATTCAGACTTGGAGAGAAGCATCAAAGGTGAAGAGATGGCCAGCACTACTGCAGGAGTTACTGTGCATTGTTCCTTCCAGCCGTGCATCTGCTGGCTGCTGGTGCAAGTGCAAAAGTGGGGAGCGACAGAGCGTGGAAGCTGGAATCCACAAACCTTTCTTTGTGTACTGAGGAAGAAAGGGAAAGAAAGTGTGAAGCAACTCATAATGCTGCTGTGTGATTAGTGAAAGTGCAATATATTTAGAGAAGAAATTAAAATACTAAAATTAAGGAAAACAGATTAGTTTGATGCTGACAGTATGGAAACTGTGGCTGCACCATTCTGGAAGGGATGTCTAGGACCAGTGCAAGGGGCAAAGTGTACATGTCAAAAGATTAGCTCTTTTCTTCCCCCTGCTGCCTCAAGTTCTTCTTTAGATTTGGGCAGTTAGACAACAGCAGTGGGAGTTTGGCTTTTGAATGTGTTTTTTATGTTTTATTACACACAAGCATTTGTTAAACTGAGAGCTATCTGAAGCATGCTCACATTTTTTGGATCCAAACTGATCCATTTCCAAATGGCCTCTGACAAATTTATTAAGGCTCACAACTTGAAAGTCATGAAAACTAAAGTCATGCAAGGTGTTTCTAAAAGATGTGATCTGTTTTACATGCTGTGGTGAGAATTTTTCTTATGAGAGAAAAAAATTGAATCCAGAACCAACTGTCTGACTCCTGTGACACCGCTGGACAGACTTGTAAGTGATTTTTCTTCCTTTGTGGTTCATCTGTGTGCTGGCCAGTATTGCTAAATACACTCTCCAAATTGCTCTGGGAGCACTTCAGAGGTCAGCAGAGCAGGACTTGAGTCACAGTTTCCAGAGAAGCTCAAAGGTATTCACCAGCCATTCACAAGCCATCAGATCTCATGGCGGTGAACCTAATGTCTCAAGTGAAGGGTTGGATTGTGTGACGGTGGTTGGGAATGCATTTTGTGAAAGGAAAAAAAGAAATAGGACATAGTTTTGTACCAAGTCAGCAAGGTGAATAAGCTCACCAAGGAGTCCACCAAAGGGTCCTTGGCAAAGAAGGAGAAAAGTCTGTGTGATCAAGAGCAGCGGCAGAAAGAAGTCTGGTAGGATGGGCAGTATCTTTCCTTTTTGGTGATGCAGAGCAGCCAGAATGGCACCAGCTTTAATGTAGCCCTTCACCCCGGTAAAGTATAAGGAAAATAATAACTGATGGGAATAAAACCTAATGGAAAAATAATGACTGGGAGTGTTAAGATGCTGGGACAGCAGTGTTTCCTAGGTGGCCACAGAAGATACTTGCTGGTTCAGAATGTGTAAGGTCCCTGAAATGAGGGAATGGAAACTGGATCCACAGCCACTTCTCCATTGATGACTTTGTTATTGCCATCTTGATTATAGATATGAAAAATTATGTGGTTACATACACAAATCTGACACATGGAGGAAACATCTTTAACTCCCTCTTACCTCACGTATTTCCAGTGCTGCCTTGAGGAATTCTCACTTGTTCTTTACTTCTTCCCGTGACAAATGGTCACTAGAAACCATAAAAATTCTCTATTTTGCAGAGTGTCCTGAAAATAAATGCATGAGAAGTGGAAGGTACTCAGACCCTGTGCTAACAGTGACAATACTAGGACATTAGATAGCTGGCATTATGCATTAGTTTCTGCTCAGCAATGATGAAGAGGATTTATTTCTCTAACCCTTTTAGCGTTTTACTTAAGTATTGTGTTGTCTCAAAAATATGCATTTCTTTCCATCAAGACTTTCTAAGCTAAATGATTCATGGAGGAGGGGAACAAAACCCCATATTTTAATATGATTATAGATAATTCAATTTGCATGCTGGTGATCAGCAATTAATTAGTAGCTGAAAACATTAATCCAGTCTGTGAACCACAAAGCTACAGTCTATTCCAACGGCTCCAAGATAGAGCAAATCTTTGGAGCCAGTTTAGTAATATAAGTAGACCATAAATTTGACCAAAGCGATCTAATGAAAAGTTCAAGCACGACTCAATGGTCTCTAGAAAGTTGGAATTCCAGAATAATTGAATTCAGAGTAATTTTATCCATTTGTGTGGGCTTCTGTGAAGTGGGAGATGGACAAGAGTTTTATTTCATTCTGGCTCTTCTAAAGAAATCTTAGACGTTTCCTTACTGATCAGATTACTTTTAGTTTTCTGTATGACATTTTATTAGAGTTTGTTGGGACTGTCTTCTATTGTTCCTCACATAATCTTATGGAAATTCTGGGCAGCGGTAAGCACAATGGTTTTACCGCCATGATTGGTACACATTTTCCACACATGATAAATGCAAGTGATTTGCTAGATGCCTGCCAATTAAATACTGTAACTTTCCCTTTTTACACAATTATTCATGTAAGCTAGAGACTTCAACCATCACTAGTTCACAATTCTGCCTTTATAACAATTAAACCAGTTATGGTATTGAAATGGGTTCTTGTATCTTCTACTGGCAGCAACAATTTTGGTTAAAAGGATGGCGAATATAATCTGCAACAGTTCCAAAAGCAGGAAATACTTCAAGCAAATTCCGGTGTATTTTTTTGTCTGGTTATTTGTGAAGTTCCCAGCAACTCCCATCTGTCTCCCCTGGCTTCCATGTAATAAGTTAATAGTGCAATAATAGCTGATGAACGGAGAGGGAGCAGAGGAAACAGCAGAGTTGTGCTAAGAGCGGAACGATGTGCCCTTACGATGATAAACTGATCCCATTCCATTAAATCACAAAGCTGTCTCCACTCTTCTCTTCATCCCACATGAGCGGCTGAAGAAAAAATCATGGAATTGCTATCGCTCACTGCAGCTGTCAGGAAATGATACTAATTAGTTTAATTTGCAGTAACACAAGCACTTAACTCTCCAAATAATCTAAGTTAGTAAGTCAGTTTTTATATTATGACAATGACATGTTTAAGAGCCTCTGGAGCAGCGATTTCTTTAACCTCTGACTCAAATGTCTTTCAAAGGAACACAACAAAACTCTTTGTCCCATGTTATTCCAGTACCTGCTTGTGAGGGCAATTACTTGCTAGGAAATTGTGGCAGCATTGCTTAAAGAGGAGCGAACCTGATAGCTGGTATATGCTGGTATTTTGCAAGGCAATGTAGTGAAACATTAATTTTAAAAAAATGCCTGTCCTATGGAATTAATTGCCAGAAGGTGCTACCAGAAAAAGATGGTCAAACTGACTTGGTTTCCTCCTTTCATATCTTTGTGATGTTCCTGGATTTGGTAATTCCTTATTTGTTTCATTTTCTGGCATTCACACAGTTTTCTGGTGTTGTGTATGAGTTTCTAATGCTTCTGGAGAAGTTAGAAAATATTGATGAAACATTTGGAAATACTAGTCAATTGCAAAAGGAAGAAATATCACTGTACTGGCTTGAAAATAATGAAATTTTTAAAAACCTCACCTATAAATAAAGTTGGGTTTGCTTGCTTTCTCCCTTTAGACCTCTCATATTTCACTCTGGACAGTCATAGGAGGTTGTTTGATATAGTGAAATTCACTAATATAATTAGCAATTTAATGTAACACCAACATGCTAGCTTTAAAGCTACAGAGTAATCAAACCTTGGAAATGAATGGGGCATTTATACTTCTCCAAGCTCATGTTTCAGGTTCTATGCAAATTCAAATAATACATTAAGGCACAGCTTCTGGTTTTGGTGATTACTTTGTATTGGCTTAATATAATGATGATAATGATGGTGTGGAGAAAAGCATGACAGTGTATCCCCATGCCTCCTCTCTCTTCATTTTTTAATAATGACTTACATTTCAAAGCAGAGTTTTTTACAAAGAGAAAAATTCAGTGATAAGTTCCTCAGTGATGGAATTGTGGAAATAGGTGTTTTCCTGAAAACGAACACATTGAGCTGACTTAGAAGTCTTGACTGAATTGTCTTTTAAAGGCTTCAGTCAGACCTTGGATTTTAAGACCTTTATGTAATCAGTACAGTTCCAGTGTACAGAATCAATCCCCTCAGAATCTGCTCTGCTTCCTGGACTTCATTTCAAGACGTTGCTTAGAGACATACTCATCCCAGTCTTTACAGTCCAGTGAGGGTCTGAAAAACCTGAATGCCAGGAACAGTGGTAACAGTTTGAAAAGTGTATCAGTGTAGTAAAGAGGAGAAAAAGTCTCTGTAATTGGGGCAAGGGAGGGGGGGGAACAAGAAAACAAAAGCTTATTTACTTAAAGAAAAAATCCTAGAACTCCTAGTTTCTTCAAACCTCATAATAGAGTTTATCAACTGTCAATAATCAAATGCATGTTTCTCTTTTCCCAAGAGCTGATTAAAGCTGTGGTCTCCTCCTGTAATTCATGGCATTCCACTGTGTTTGTTTCTCCTGGAATTTTCAGGCTGAATTACTGTAACTAATATACCACTAACTCTGTACTGGAAGAGCCCTGACCTTTTGAATCTCTACTTCTTAGCAGAAAATTGGCATAGAAAATTTCAACACAATAAATGCTTTTAATGTTTTACTTTATTTTGATCCAGAAATACGTTTACACCATCTTATTACGTTTGTTTGCCACCAGTATCAGATTGGGTTGGAGAGTTCTGAAGATAAGGAGATGGGAAAAGATGAACTATTCCATTTACAGTGGATTAGCAATAACCAGGAAAAAGACCAAAAACTTAGTCCTTTTGGCCTCACTCTGAAATGGGACCATACTTGTGTACAAGTATCCATACACACTGATCACTAGTCCTCACAGAAGTTCCTTCCCTTTGGAAATATTCAATTTTTCATGTATTCAGAAATGGGGGAGAAAGGTTTTGTAGCTTAAAAAATTATCACCTGAAATGTGGTTCTGATTATTCCTTGAATTCAAATCATGACATTAGCTCGTTAGACCCTGCATGAATTGAGAAAGTATTCAAATGACGTGCTAAATATCTTTGCCAGGCAAACAGATATCATCTTCTTGTGGTCGCTGGTACCACGTCAAGACTTCTGCTTACGGCAGAGCCTCAGCAACACGGTGCTGCATGATATGGAATGGAGGCACTGGAGGTGTGCAGAGAAGAGAATGTCGGTGGTAGCTGAAGGGTTGTAAAATGACAATCATCTCAGGATGCTCATGCGCTGGCTGGTTCAGTTTAGGAAGTCCATGTTTCTGTTGAGGCTGCTTTCTTTTTTCCTAATGGTGTGAGGCAAATATTGGTATTTTTCAGGCTGTAGTTCTGTAGTACGTTGCCTTTGCAGACACATCCTACACTGAGACAAACACAAGGAACTTTTGATAAGGGTAGCAAAAAACACAAAGTGAAATTACTCTTGGCCGGGGAATTCTGTGCTTTTTTCAGGCACAATGACACGTATTTTCCTGTGACTTTTGGATAGATGGCAGACATGGTGTGTGGAGGAATAGCCAAATGACCTCTGTATGAAAAAGCAATAGCTGGGTGATGCTGGCTCTCTGTGGCAGCATGGAGCCACAAGATCCCTGTGAAGAGTAAAACCTTGCTCAGCATGTGACATGGAACCTTCAAACTAAAGGTGAGCTGCCCCTGGAGGACCTCACTGCACAGGACCAAGAATAACAATATGCTATATTTTCCCTAAAGAAGTAATTTTTGACACTATCCTCTTCAAGCTGAAGCCAGTAATTTCACATAGTAGTATGAGCAGGATTGCTAGTTTTCCCTCACATCTCTTCTTACCCGTTGTTCCTGATCCTCATCCTCAATATACCTATTTGCCAGTGCTGACTTCAATGTTATAAAATGTTTAGCTTTTTGATGCTAGATCAAATAGAACAAATAAAACACAGCTACTTTACAGCTAGACTATACGAACTCCTGTACAGATGGATGTTAGGAAAGCAAACAGGTAGATCACTCAACAAAATTTAAAATAATAAGATTGTTGATCAACAACAACAAAATCACTATTTAAATACAGGATTTTCAAAATTCTACATTAAGCAGAATTGGGTATTTTAAGAGAAAAGCTTTTTGTAGTCTTTGCATTGTTTGTACATTTCATTAGAAGCAAAGTGAAAAGCAGATTTTTTTAATGAGTCCGCTCTCTGAGGACAGCAATGTAGCTGAATTGAAATATCCACATTCTTTCTGCTGTAGGTTTTTTTTTTTTAATAGGTTGTTATGTTCTAAAACCACAATGAAAAATATCTTCTTCTAAAGTGTGTAATTACACTCTGTTGCTCTCAAATCTCCTCTGGTTTCTGAGCTCATTTAATAATAGTGAACAGATGAGCAAAAGTCACAAATGAAGGTACTATCAATCTGATGCTCAGCACATAAATACCTATAATGATAGTGTGCTTGTCAGCATCCATTGTTTCCAGTTCTGCCTATTTTCTATTTCTACAGGGAGTTCCATCCTCTTATGCAGACAGTGAGAGAGAAACAGGGATTTCAGAGCAGGCCAAAAGGGCCCCAAGAATGTATATATCAGTGTCTGTATTCTCTGAGGTTTTAGATTGCCAAATCAGAAAGTTTTGCCTTGGAGATTCACATCTGCACAGATTGCCCAAGTCTGGCAAGTTCAGATTGATTCGCCTACTAACAAGAAGTTTGCTGAGTGAATTGAGGCAGAAGGTACAGGCTTACCTCTACTTTGTCAAAAGCACAAGCCCATTTTGTATGTCACATTGCACTTAACCAATTTTGTATCTAAAGGGACACACCATGAGGAAATGTTTGTACAAGTACAGTGGAAATCTCTGACAAAATAACTGTGGGGAGATTCATGGACAGCATTGTGTTGGATAGTAAGGAGGGAGTGAAAAGATACAAGTCAAAGGGTATAAAACAAACAAACCCTCACTATCTCCCTTACAGATATTTTGACCTATGACTATTGCCTTGTTCCTGCCACCTCTCAAAGCCTCCTGGCAGCCTCTATGCAATTGTAGCAAGCAGTCAATTGTAATATTAGAATAGTGGTTTTGCTCTAGTAGGCTGCTCCTCTGATAGCTGTGGGCATGTTTAGCTTGTTGTGTAAGTGCCACTACAAATTAGAAAGTTGCATGGGCATATGGAGTTTTTCTGTATGCTCAGTGCGGGGCTGGGACACACTGTAGTGGAGGGAACCATGCTGCCTTGCAGATTAGGCATAGGAGTAATGCTATAGTCAATAGATAGACCTGGAAGGTTTTGTCAGGACAAGGTTTCCCATAGCCCACTTCAAGTGTTTTGGTCTATAGAGGCAGGCCTGATGAGGATCTTGGCCTCTCATGTCATCCTAGGAATGCTTTACAGCTTTGAGTTTATTCTCCTTTTCAGACGTGCTAAATTGCATCTGTATCCTACAGTCTGTTCTAAGAGGAAGCCTTAAGTTCCACTCCAGAGTTTGCTGGAAGTGAAGAGACATCACACACCCAAACTTATTTTGCTCTTACACTTTAGATCCAATGGATTTTGTGATAGAGGGACCACGAGGCACACATATGGGTGTGCCTGGACCTTACCATATCCTAGGCCTTCCTTGCTGGAAGTACTTCTTGTGCCAAACCTCAGATCTCCCTACAGAGTTCCCTACAGGAAACAAGGTGGGCCAGGCAGGGCAGAGTTATTGGCTGCAATTCTGGTAGAAACTGTGTGGTTTGTGTGAGTATACACAAGTACACTCACCATTTCTCCTCTTGATTCCCTGTTTTCCTGAACCTTTTCCTTCAAATGAAGACAGGCTCTGAATCTTTGCTGATCTGGCCCTGCTGCGTTTTTATGGGTAAAGCACCACATGGCGCTCTGCTTTTAATATATCCATTTCTTAACATTTTAAATGGGGAAAAAAATTGCCACTGTTCTGTGTAACGTTTTAACATCACTATTTACAGCACAGACTTCTCCAAATGGGTTGCACTGATGTTGCCCTGAGAAAGCACAGTACAGATGGGACAAGGCTAGGCTGTGACATTTTTTATGAGCAGTGGGAAAATCCCCTCAGGGTAATCATTTGCTTTGCTACACACAGGCATTCCAGGGCAGACTCAACAGCAGTCTCTAGAATACCTTCCTCTGGAATACATCCTTGTTATTGGGATGTGAAATGGAGGGCTTCATCAGTGCTGCATAGGCAGTGCTCCCATAAAAATATTTATCCATTGTATTTATCCATTGTCTGTTTCTGGAGGGAGGTACCCCATGTGTCTTAGTTTTGAAAGGAAATCCAGATTGTCTTGGGTTGTTTGCCCTATTGAGTTTTCCAGAATTGAGGGTACTTTTCCCTTGCTTTTAGTAGTAACCTCTTAAAATGTTTGCTATAAAGCCAAAACTCCTGGCAATTAAAAAAAAGGGCATTCTTGCCTTCTGATTAAAGGCAGATCATTTCCATTGAAACCTGCCCCTGCTCCCTACCCATCCTTTCCTTGGCTGTCAAAACTCCAAGCTTGTGATTTCTATTGTAGGATTAAAGAAGGGTGTTTCAAAGAATCAGGCTTTGAATAAATCCTTGAATTTTGGTAAGGGTGAGGGCAAGGGTGGGCCCCACCCAGCAGCACTCCTGTTCACAGCCCTTGCTTCTCTCCCTTCTCTTTGAGGGTTCCTGTGTATGGGAATGCACACTCTTGCATGTACATGCATGCAACCTCCACAGGAAAGTGAAGCTGTTGTGTTCTTCGTTCACTGTATTCCACCAACTTTAATTCAATTTCATGAGGTGCACAAAATTCACATGGATAATAAACTATAAGATATATTCACAAAAGAGAATGAGGAATAGCAGCCTTTATTCTGTTTCTCTGTCTTTTATATCTTCTCTCATTTTGTATCTTCATTTTGCTCAGATCAAGTATATTTTGTAAAAGCACCCTCTGCTTTTTTTGTGTGTTAATTTTATAAGAGAATAAGCTCTTCGGACACTTAAGTGAGTTGGAATGAAGGTTAAAAAAATTAATACTCTGTTTTCCTAATTCAATAAAGACATTTTTTCGTATCTGTTGGGATTATCACACATTCCTGATAAGTCTGCTGGGACTAAATCCGAACTCAGAGCCTTGTCACGCAATCCAAAAGCAGCCCAGGTTGTAAATTCCTGCTCCCAAGGCCCGAAAGCCACATACTTCAAGTGCTTGCTGCTATGCAAATACTCCTTACTGGTCCCATTTCCCCCATCCTCTTTCGTTGCAGGTTTTGACCAGGAGGAAAATGCTGTCACAAGTTCTTATCGGAAGAATTTCTCATTCAGCATCTGTCCCTGCTGGTTAGCACAGCAGCACTGTGGCTCAGCTCACGGTGTGAGAAAGGTGGTAGAACCACACTATTCTTTGTGCATTGAGCCATTCCTGCTGCAAACAGCATAAACTGCAGTGCTTCAATTCAAATGTAATGTATGGGACAGCAGATTCTGAGACTAGATGAAATAAAGGACTGGGTTATGTTTTTTTATTGATTGAATAAAAATGATGTTCAATCAATATAAACCTGAGGCCAGATTTGTGTTGTAGCTGAGCCCAGTGATTAGTATCACAACTATGAATGCCACAATCAAACTCTCACTGATTTCAGACAGTCCTTAAAAATAACTTGCAAAACTACAGAGTGATATTAGCTTCCTATAGATCTTTCACCTTATTAGTTTTTAGGTTTAATTATATTCCTGCTTGTTCTGTATCTCTCCCAGGCCTGCCTCCCCCATCTCACAAACATGTGTACAAATGATGTACACAGTATATTGAAGACCCAGAGGTGCTTTGCAAGATATGAATTTTATTCTTTCTTTTAAGCCATTCCCTTTTCACCTGTGAACAATGTGACAAGCCAGCTAAGCCAGTTGTCTGTCTGTGTCACATAGCTGCAGCAGTTCAAGGCATTTGGAAGCAAGAGGAGGTTTGGTGCTTCAAATCTTGATGTCCTTTTCTCCAAAGAAAAGGTCTTTTCCATCCCCATCATAGAAATGTGCCTAAAGAAATGGCTGGAAACAGCGGCCTTTATATGTATGCACACATGGGAGAACAGATGCCAGGTTAAAAAAATTAAAAAGCAACTGTGAAAAATGATGGGAAAAGTCATCTGTTTCAGTGACCTTCTAATTCTGCTGTACTGGTCCTCCGGAGGACATTGCTGTCAGTGGCATTTACATCTCTGAACCGATGGGGGTGTGTGGCCATGAGATGAGGGCACTCATCTCCTCCTTGAAAGTGTCAGTTGACTCAGTCCCCCCAGTTCCTGTTTGCAACAGAGGAATACTGGTTTCCCAGAGCATTTGTAAGATCTAGTTTTTGTTTTCTGCAAAATGTAAATGTAAGTGCATGAGAGACAACTGTCAGGCTTCACCGTGGTCTTACAATTAACAATTGACCAGCAGTTCTAGGATGAAAACAAATCAGTTCAAATGAGAGTGGGGAGAGTAGGACAAGACTGTCCTGACTGCATTGCATAACACAGGCATGTCCCAGGCTGGCCAGTGCTCAGCGAGGACAAAAGCCTCATCTTTCCCTTGGTAAAACTGTTGTCAGGTGCTAGCCAAGACAATGTACAAGTAGATTTTCCATCTTTCAGAAAAGAAAAACAAAAGATAGAATTATGTTTTACACACAGTTTCAGCAGTGCATTAAATCTGTTTCTACTGATATATTTGATTTTTCTTATAATTATCCCACAGTTCTTATGTTATGTAATCCTCTCCCCTGTGCCACAACAAATTCCTAATATTCTCTTTTAGATAATTCTTTCAGAAATCTTGTTTTCCCATAGAATGAAACCAATATACATATCTTTTGGGCTGGAAAGTCCAAACTCACTGTACAAGTCCAGGTAAGGTTTGCTTTGTAATAATGACCAGATTTTGCTAACTGAAGCTGGTGTGGGTCCAGTATATCTGAAAAGAACAGTTCTTTCTATTTAGAGTTAATACTTTGACATCCCATTTTACTCTGGGAAGAAAAAATAGCTTAAGCTTTATTTGAAAAACTCTTCAAATATGATTTATCAACTAGGAAAGCACTCAGCTATCATTTAAGATTATAAGGTTTGTGCAAGTTTGCATATTAATAAATAATAATACATCTGCCATGCAGGTCTTGTTTCTGGGAGTTGGAGTGGAAGAGCATATATTGTAACCTCTGCAGTTTTGCTTTTGCCTGAGGCAAGATCTTGGCTCCATGGAAAGCAGTGGCAAATCTTCCATGAGTGTAGGGACACAGGATTTCATCTCAGATTCTCGGTGTTATAGCAGGCATCGTGCACCACTGACCAAAGTCTGTCTCAGCCTCCACAGTATTTACAATTATCTATTGGGATGAAGTTCCAATGCTCACATTACCAAAGAAAATCCCTCAGGTAGATTTATTAACATTGAGGCTAACAATCAATCGTACGGTGCCTTTCGACCCAAGCACGACAAGCACATGCACGTGTGCTCCTCATCTCACCTGGTCTAAGCACTCGATGAGTGCAAAAGCACACATTGCTTCCAGAACACCAAAATTTATTTTTTGATTTTACCCTTCGGTTTCTTTCCACAGTTTAGTGCTAGATCAATAATTGTCAGGGCCCTGATTGCCAAATGGGTTTAGGGACCATGATCAGCTTCACCTGGAGTTTCCCCTTACTTGCCCTGCCCGTAGAGACGCAGAACCATAGCATAGGCCAGGGGCTCTATTTAAGCTCAGCCCTTGCTAATTCAGGCTGCTTCTTGAGAATAATAAATTTTGTGAATCAGGAAATAAACATTCCACCCAGGAAAAGAAGAACTTAAGGTCAGACTAAAAAATGTTTGTGGTGGTTAAAGAAATAGAATAAAAATAGAATTTAAAAAATAGAATAAAAATTTTTAAAAATATGGAGAAGGTTAGCGTAATGTGTTACAAATGAGATATATACTGAAATCAAAGAGTAAATATTTTTATGTGGTTTTTTTGGCTTGGTTTGTTTGGTGGGTTTTTTTCCTTTATTTTTTTTTTTTTTTTTTTTGCTTATTTGTTCGTAGCTGTTGGCCCCACTTTTAAATAATTTGTATTTTTATTTGGTTACATTTTAACTGAAAAAATCACATCAGAATGAAAAGCAATGTCTAGAATGTATTGTGAAGAAACAGTTGTTTCTAGAATGTCATTTGTCTCCAAATACCTCATCTGGCTGATGGAATATAGGGAAAAGGGCAGTAGTGCAAAGATCTCTTTACCTTCCCCGCTGTTCCTGCCTACAGTAAGAGCTATATGGGAACTTGGTGGCTCCCCTGCACACTGCAGGTTCCTATCGTCTCTTTTCAGGATTTTTTTAAGCTGAAGGCTAGATTCAGACCACTTCTTTACAAGTTCAAGAATCCAGTGTATTATACATTCTGAATAACGGTTTCCCTATGTGTGTTTTAGCTCCTATTATTCTTCCTGTTTCTTCATATTGTTGCTTGTAAGAACAATAGTTTGCAGCACCCTCATCTGCTGCCTCCCTAATTGCTTTTTAATAATCTTCTCGACTGTCCATTCTGGACCTTTTTCACTAGCAACCAAGTATTTGTTAAAAACCCACTGAGAATGGGAAGAAGATGAGAGTAGAAATACTTCCTTGAAGTAAGTATATTTCCATTTTTCACATGAAACTACTTTAGCGGATGTTGTTCTTAAAATATACAACTGACATAAACCCAAAGCAGCTACAAGAAGTAAATTTCTCACAAAGGATACCAGCCTACAGAAACATTACAATGAGCTAGAGCATGTTTTTTTAATCACAGATACCCAAAACAGCATGCAATTGCCTTATTTTTGTACAATACTTATAACTAATGCACTGTCAGGAAAAAAAAAATCCAAATTCCTAAAAATAATTTTGAATAATTAATTATAGCCACCTGTTTAAACGGAATGTCTCAAACACCTAAGGCAGCAGGATCTGCAAGAGAATAATTCAGCAAAAAACAACAGTACCCATCTAAAGTCAAGGTGAACACATGCTGGAAACTTGCAAATGCTGAGGAGTTTATCCAAGATTTGCAGCTTGGCCAGTGGCACAAAAAAGAAAACTGATGATGCCTTCAAGGCAGGTACCACGGTGAGGCAGTGCTGTCTGAATGGTGGCTGAGTGGCTTCGTTTATTACCCTACTGAATAGTCGAGGGGAATAAAACTCTGCATGTCTGTAGAGGAGCCACCCTTTTGAGGTCGTGGATCCCAGGCCAGTGTCCTACCTTCTTCCAGGCTTTCTGAGTTTATTCACAGCTGAACATTATTCATCTTGTGGTAGAGACTGGTAAACAAGAGGGAATTTCTTCACTGTGTGGAAGATGGCCTTTTCCAGCCCTTTCCCTCCCTCCTCCCCCCGCTTTGTATCTTGTCAGGGTTACCTGATTTTTCTTTCTTTTTGATTTTCTTTTGCAGTGATAATCTTTCTTTGGTGTTTTTGTAGTTTATGAGCTGAGGGAAGGAAGGATGGACACAGCAGCCAATGTGCCTGCAAAGTTTGCTTAAAAACTCTTCTCTTTGATGTTGGCTACTGCTATTCCCTGTGTAGAAGGGGGTGCATGTGATGATACCTCCAGATCATTAACTCCTTTGATTTAGTAACAGCAAAAGTAGTTTTGTGTTAGAAATGACTCATTGAGTTAAGAAGGCCTGATGGAGTAATCCAAAATAAGACAGAAGGCAGAAAGTTTGGGCAAAACTTTTTTTATAGTGTTACTTATTCTAAATTCTAGTTGACTTTATCAACAAAGTTGTTTTCATTGGTATCAGGCTGCAAAAATCCCAGATTTCAGAAACAGAATAGATGAAAAGGGAATAATCTGAATGCTTATTCAAAGTTTGAATCTTCTCTACAGCAACATTTGTCAATGTAAAAAGGAAATACTACTATATTTATTGTCAATAAACCTTCAGTAAATTGGTTCTTAAAATCATTGAAAGGCAAAGTTTAGCTTAGTTACTTGTGTAACAGTGCAAAAGCTACTCCTAATGCAGCTGTAGGAATGGGATTTTTGGCATTGATACATGTAAGATTCAGTCTTGTTTTGAAGCTTCCTTTGTTGAGCTGATCACTGATTCAAACCAGGTGATGGGCCAAGTGAAGTTTTAAAATACTTGAAATGAGTGAAAGAAGAGATAATAAGCACATGCTATTTTTCCTAGGGAATTTCTATCTGTTGCAGACTTTATCAGCCTCTTTTTATAATAATCCAAATACTTGTGTTTCAACTAACAGTTCTAAATGATCCTGAATACAGAAAGTTTGCAGATCATTCAAAATGTTCCGTGAGTCTGGATTCTGCCTTGCATTTTGGAAAAGCTCTCCCAGACTGGGAAGCAGACTGGTCTGGAAGAATGCACAGAATAGGGAATCAGGAATGACTGGGGAACCTCCCAGTGACCCGCTGCATAGCCTTGGGCAATCTCTCGGCTCCTTGCCTCTTCTCCTTCTCGCACTAAATGACCCTCGGTGCATGTGAGGGCAAGAAGCTGGGAAGCAGCACGGTAGAATCCTTGGTGCGTTTCTCAAGTCTGCCTTCATGCAGAACAGAAATGTGACTGTTCTGCAGGCACTTGGCTCCTCCTTAGACAGGGAAAGGGTAAGAGCTGCCTTAGCGAGTTCAGTGTTAAGACTTTACAGTTTCCAGCAAACAGATCCTTATAGATCTCTCTGGTTGCTACGTGGATCAGGTTTGTTTTCTTTCACAGATATAAAAAATAAGGGGTGACTTACGAGGTTCTCAGTTGTGCTTTTGTGTCTTAGGAGGATGTCTGGCAGACTATCAGTCATTCTTGTTCTCCCGAATAAATAATATACTTCTAAAATCCCACTTAAGAAATCTCTCTGTAGAAAGAGAACTGGAGCAAAACTCTGTCTGTAGCCCAAGCCTCTGAGTAGCCAGGTAGTGCACTAACCTTTAGACCATATCTTTAAAATAGGAGTTAATGAGCCTTGAGCTCCACCAGACATTAATAAGTAAGTGCTCATGTGAAAGTTGTCAAATATCGCTGCTGCATCTCGGAGGATAAGTTCTGTTGTTCATTTTGTAGCTTCATCCTTACTGAGCCGTTACCCGTATCTGGTAAATCTTTCCCAGACCACTCTGGCTCTTGTTGTGTGGGGCATATGCAACCCTTCATATCACTGCTGACTCTGGGCCATTCTTGATATCTTAAGGCCAGATTTCAGTTGGCGTGGGCTTGCTATCTTCAATGACTTGTGCTGGAGAGGGGAAGAATAGGTCCGAACTCAGATGTGTGGAATGCATTTCATCTGCTTTTATAACATTGGAAGGAAAAATGTCATATGTATTGTTTCTAATTCTTATCATATTTTGCTCTACTGAGAATGTGTGTGCTTTTAAGTATCTGAGATACCTAGCACCTCCTATCTCCAACCCCCTCCTCGTCCATCAAATTCCGGAGTCCTTCTAATGAGCCATAAAACAAAATGAAGAACGAACTGCATGTGGTGAAGACCCACAGCAAAGTTTCTGCAGCCTTCACAGTCAGGGCCCAAAAATGCATGCAAGTCTGTCCCTTCTAGTATGACAGGAGAAATAATAGATCAAAAGTCTCTGAGATAATTTTAGAATGGATCAGTTTATGAAAAAGGTCTGATTATGTAAGTGGTTGCCAGTGATTATCTGAATGGTGAGAGCATTGGCAGAGGAGAGAAGACCAATGAAGCCTTTGTCTTGTCTACGTTTGATGAAAAATAGAAGTTTTGGGGTTTTATCTGTGTTCACAAAACTACTGAAGTAGATGTGTAGTATATTTTCACTAGACATACATAACTGCTGTACCTGAGAAAGGACAGATGATGTAATGACATGAAGAATTAAATATTGATACCACAACAAAGAGCAAAATTCTGATTTCATCTGCTTTGGTACAGCCATACAGAAGCACATCACAGCAACACTGAGTGGCCATTTTTGTTCATCTTCAGTCAGTTTATATGCATGGCACTTGACTGTGCATTTTTACGCACTGTGCAGGAGCCTGGAGTTCAAAAACCAGCACTGATGTTTGCCTTGTGCTACTCCACCTTTCTTGTGCAGGACTGGCAGAAGCACTGTCTGCGCTGGTGTGTCAGAATGGTTCTGCCATGAGGTTCTGTAGCTTGTCCATGATGACCTCCATTGACACTGTTTTACTGCCTTGCCCACCAAAACAAGAGAGCCTCAGGTGAATTGCCTGTTGACTTTGAAGTCTGGCCTCAGACAACTCTGGAGACACACCCAAGAGCTGTTTCAGACAGTGCTTGTTGGCTTACTCCAAACTCATGCCAAGAACCAGTTTCAATGTCTGGTAGCACAGACCATTGTGTTCTGGGGCCCAGGAACATTCCTAAAAATGTAAGGTATTTCCCATATTGCTGGATACAGAATTTGTCTTAATAAAGATGTTTTGAAAATATTTAAAGAGCATTGAAAAATGTCAAACATGTCAACAAATTTAGTTTTTATTGCAGCGGAGATGGACACGTGTAGCCAGAAAATTGAAATATGATGGTATCGAGACTATGCAGAAAGTAAAAACATTGGGAGCTTTCCTGTCACTCTAGAACTCAAATGGGTATTGAAGCTTTCACCACCTGAGCTGATGGTAGGAATAACTGGATGTGCTGCTTTATTATGGCTGTGCATTGCCTTTGTGGGAGGGGTTTTGTGCTCTTTTCCTAAATTACAGGAAAAATAGAATGGAGAAGGAAGGATATGTAATTTGGAAAGGACTTGCAGTGCAAATTACTTTTTCCCCCTTAAAGTTATGAAATACTCAAAATCTCAACTTTCTGTTGAGACTTGAACTGGAAATTGGGTTATGTTATTCTAAAGCTTTGTTAAACCAGGAAAGTTTAACACCCAACTCTAAGCAAAGTATTGCAACAAACCTTCAAACAGAGCATCACCAGCAGGTCGAAAGTGATTCTGCAACCCACCAGAAATCCTAGAGAAACCTTGGTGGTACAGAAAAGGTTGACTTCAATTTGCAAGGAAAGAAAGTCTTCATGACTTTAGAAGTGATGAAAGATAGCTGAGTAAAGGCTCAAGGAGCTGTGACTGCAGCAAGGGAAGTGGGTGGACAGATCCCTGTATACAATAGTGGTATGAGATGTGAAATTGCTAAAATAGCCCCTGCCTAATGTAATCACCTTTCAAAGAATATTTGAGAGGCATTTTGTCAGTGAAATATAAACAAAGGCTATGTTTGAAATTCAAAACTTGTCCAAAGTAATTTTTCTTTCAAAGGCTGTTTCCCCTGCTTGTGCTTGTTCTAGTGTTTTGAAAAGGCGTCTTTTTAGAGGACAAGCTATTTTTAATTGTTTATAAAAAAAACCAACAACCAAACAAAAACCTTTTGCAAAGCAGTAAGGAAAACCAAATGCATCTTTGAACAACTTTACTTTTCTAGGAGCAATAACAAGCACAATAGAAACTGCATAAAAGCAGCCATTACCCGAGAACTTTCAGGCACTTTTTCTAGAGCAGAGATCTCATGAGAATATAGAGAGAACAGCAGGCATGGTACCAATAATTTTTTTGCCATTTACAAATAGGCTGTATCAGGATAATAACTTCAGATCTTAGAATGATTTCTCATTCTAAGACATTTCAGATTGCATTACAGACTAGTAGCATAATCCCTTAGCTGTGCCTGTATAAGACTCCTGTTGGCTTCAAAGGCAGTGCTGTGTTCAGGCTGACACAGGATCATGACCTTGACCCAAAGACAAATTATTTACTGTGGTCACTTTAACTTGTGCTGAACAGGAACTACTGAGAGAAAAGGGAGCAAACTGCCTAACATCTTCTGTATTAGCTGTTGCTTAAGGCAGGAAAGTAAAAACCATAAACATAAAAAAAACCTCACCTCTTTCTGCAACTAAAATTTTGTTGGGTTTTGAATTATGGAGGACATAAGTCAGCAGTTGAGCTAGGATTCTGAATACAGTTAAATCTAGGGTATCTCAAGTATCCCCTGATCTCTTACACTCACTAATAATCACCTCTGGGATCTTGAACACTGAAGTTTATGAACACCAGGAACAGTGACACATGAGTTCTCATGGCTTGTGTCTGGTGTCAGACTACGAGTCAGGACAATGAGTTTTTTGCTGCAGGTGGCCCATTTGTATCTGCTTTCCTTCTCAGTTAATTCTTTCTCGTCTAATGAGAGAGTTCATCTTGCAACTTTTCTTATGGCAGGTCACACCCGGGGGGAGAAATGACAGGACTGCCCTCCTCTACCCTTCTCCTTATTGTTCGTTGCTGGCAGGAACTTACTGATCCCTTTCACCTCTGTACTTCAGGTCTTTCTCGTAAATTTTAAACAATTGCTTGTTTCAACCATCATCTACAAGTTTTTAGAGGGAGATGTGAATGTATCGTGAGTGTGTTTGATATTTGACTTACAGGAAACTGAGGGGGCAGAAAAGTCGCTGGTGCTATTTCCAGGCATTGGTGGAAATTAGAAGGAAACGTGTTAATTTGTGGGCACTAGCACAGTTTTTCTTTGTTGCAATGGGAATCACCACGAGGTTTCCGTTGTATTTTCTACCCTTTTTGTGCTTGGAGAGTAAAAAAATGTAGGAGTCTTATTCCCCCTGAGAGGGTACACATCACAGATCTCCTCAGATCCTTTTTTATCTTCCTAGGAAATCCTTGATTTTACAGAACTGGGGGTCAGAGACTGAATTGTGAGCTACCAGGGGCTCCCACTGCCATCTCCAAGAGAAAAGTCATCCCACTGCTACTTGATGTCTTTATACTGCTATATATGCCCACTCAGATGGCCAGCTGCAGCCTAGGCCAAATCTTAAAGAACTTGTGGAAATGAGTTGTGTGTTATCCATCAGTCATGTATATATGAAAGAGAAATCCAGCCTGGCAGTTGCATAGTTACTTTACGTGCCTGGTTTCCCATGAAGCCTACCTCCTATTTTGATTCTTTGTTAGGTGTTGTCTGTAGTTTTTGTGAAGGCTTCAGGAAGCTTGTTTTAGTGAGTGAATTGTCTTGGCAGAAATGAGGGAAATGTTAAGAGGAAGGGTCTGTTACATTGTGCAGACATTGCACATTGACTTAATTGAAAATATATTAATATAAATAGACTTCGGACTCCCTCTCCTCTCTCTCTCTTTCCGAGCAGAAAGCCACCCTTCGCAGTGATGCCGAAGGCTGTTTGTTGGGCGGCGGAGGGGAGGCGGCAGCCCTCAGGGTGCAGCCCGCGGGGTCGGGCTGGCCCGGCCCAGCGCTGCACTCCCGTGTTTGCATTGAGGGTGTGGACAGGCGCTGGGAGTTCGTTGGGATTTTACTGTCGAAGCTTTCGAAAGTGGTGTAAATGTGTGTGCACAAGCTGCCCGGCAGGCCTGTGAAAGCAGGATCAAATAATCTGGGTGAAAATTGAGAAAGTGATTTATTTGGTTCTCTTCCTAGTCAGCACCTCCTGTTCTGCCCGCCCGGCCGGCGCTCGGCTTCTCCCGGCGGTAGCGGGGCTGAGCGCTGGAGGAGGCGGGGGGCAGCAGCCTCTGTGCCGCTGCGGGCTCGGCCGGAGCACCCGAGCTCCGCGGGGCCGGCGCGCAGCAAGCCGGGCTTCTACCGGCGTTCGGGGCCCGCCACAGGTCCGGTTTTGTTCGTACGCTCAAAGCAGTCCGCAAATATGTTTGTCTGTGGGCGTCCCACAGGCAGATATGCCGGGAGGTGCTCCCGAGGCCCTCCGTTCCCAGACTTTGGCGGATCGTGGGAGCCCTGCAAGCCGGAGGGCTCGCGTTCCTCCGGCGCAGAGCCCCGCAGTACACCCGGGACTGTGAGGGTGGAGGGCTGGACCGCCCCGGTGCCATAGCTGCTGACAGCTCCCTAACACGGGCACGGGCCAGGACTCGGCGACCTCTGGCGTGGGCAGGGAGAGGACAAACGGGTGGTGAGAAACGATGTGCCCGGGCGGGTTGTGTAGCAGAGACATCCATGACTACATCTTTCTTGAAGATAGACCGGCAGTGCGATCCCCCTGCATCCCTCACCCCATTCTCCAGCTGATATAGCTGCATCTCCTGCAGATCGGAGGAAATTACCTGGCTATGAAAATCTGGGAAAACCGCTTCCACTTGTTGGTATACAGATGCTGACATAGACTGCCAGAGGCACGCTGAGGAGGCCGAGGGCAACTGATGGAGTTAGCAGTGCTGCTCGCATTCTCCCATCCAGTTACAAGGATCGGCCTTTGCAGGGAGAATCGACACGCTGTCATGGTGGCGGCAACGTTTGGGGAGGCCAGGAAGAGTCCACACGAGGAAGAGAGAGTACACGCGGAGAGTGGGAAGGCCCCGTGCCCCGGGCACTTAATGGAGTCGGGCCACCGGCCTGATGGTGCTCGGTAGCCGTGATCTGCGGATTGCCGGGGGGAGGCTGCCTCGGCGCCCGGGTTCAGCCCTCCGGCCATACACAGGTGCGGGGAGTTACCTATCTGCAGGGGCTGGGGACGGACCCTCTCCCGTGGCCCTGCATTGTGGCGGCGTGCGCTGGGAAGGGTGCAGGAAGGCCGGCTGGCCTTCGTAACGTCCAAAGGAAACGACGGAGGGGACAGACGGCGCTCAGCGGGCCGGGAAGGGTTCTTTTACTGTCCGCCCCCCTGCTCACAGCCTTGGGCCACACCCGACCCTCTCTCCTCCTGTCGGAGAGGTAACGCCAAGTGCGAGCGCGGCGGAGGGTCACCGCCGGCACCGAAAGGACGGGAGTCGCCTCCAGCCCTGTGTATCGCCGTGCTGGCCTCTGGCCGTACCACGTCCCGCAGCACCTGCCGCCCTGCCCTGGTCCGGCTCCCGCGGGCAGTAATGTCGCGCCCGTACCGCCGAGAGTCGCAGGGGCCAAAACTATCGGAGTCCGGATGCTACTAACACTTCCCTCCTGGGGTGGCAGGAGCAGGTCCGTCCTCTCCCCACACCGTAGGAGTCGAAGCCCGGCTCCACCTGCGTGGGGGCTTCGTCAGTCCGTTGCCTGACGAAGTTCAGTGTCCCTTCGTTTCTTATTGCGGCAAGCCGGCAGGGCTGTGGGCTCCCGCCAGTAGGAGCAGCAGTGACTGCCTGGGAAGGGATCGCTGCCCGTCTCGCCGATCGGCTGTCAAAGACTCGGCTCGGCTTGCGACTGGCCCGAGTGGGTGCCTAGAGCTCTGGGAGTGGATGAAGCAGGGCTGGAGCCGCCGGGGCGCGGGGTGCCGTCAGCTCTCCCCTCCGAGGCGTGCGCTCCGCTCGCGTCTAGGCGCCCACTCGCGGTCCCTCAATCGGATCGAGTCAGTTCTGTGAAACTCCTCGGGGCTGACCGTCAGGGTGGCCGGCCTCTCCTGAAAGCGACTTAGGAAAAGCGCAGGGCTGAGAAACTTTGAGAAAGTTGGGCAAATTTGTCCCTTTTGTGTGAGGGCAGACTAAAGCCGCACTCCATGACCCCTCTTGAGTGAGAACACCCACGGGAGCCGCTGCAACTCCGCCTTGTTCTGGCTGCGGAGGGAGATGCTGCAGCCCGAGAAATCCCGTTGTATCTTGTTCAAAATAAGTGGATACAAAGTCAAGACGCTGACAAACAGGCTTTCCCCGGTAAACGCGCGCAAAGACGCCGCAGAAGCTGAGAGGCTGGTGTAGTTTATGTCCGTCTTAGCGAGGTGGGATGTGCAGAGCTGTTCCCAGGGACAGAACAAATACCTGCTAAGAACCAAAGGCGCCATAAGTTGTTGCACAAATGAATTGGTCCGGTAATCGCTAAGGCTATAACACCCTTATTTATGCTAAAGCATGTGACACAGTCTTCAAAATGTGGTAGCTCCAAGTTACCACCTCTTTATTACTTATACAAGCTAATAGGTGAAGTGACTTCTACCTTCTTTACTTGAAGGAAGCACAAAGAAGCAGACAGGTAATTCCGCGCTGCTAATTATTGTGATGTGATGGGTAGGGAAGGGAGAGGTTGTAGTGAAAAATGGGAAGACCGATTATGAAATCTCGCAGTTTAGCTAGTACTGACCATCTCAGATCTCATGATTATTTTCTCTTAAACTGCGGATGTCAATATGTTAGAAAATCTGGAACCTTATCTGCCAGCGTGTGAACCCGTTTATTCTGTCCGAAAGGATGATTTGATAACAGGCATCTCCCTTTTTTTTTTTCCCCTGTGGCTGATTTGAATTCGCCTAAATGTTAGCGTTTTAAATCGAATGTTTAGCTGTTGCGTTTCGCGGTGCGGAGAGAGGGAAGCGGTAGCTCTCTCTCCTGCTCCTGGGTTCTGCGGTGCCGGGGAAGATCGCACTCCGTGCCGAGAGCGGAGCCCGGAATTTTGCCGTCTGCCGCGGTGAAGTTGCGGTAGTGTTGCAGTTCCGCTTGTGTGAGGCTTGCCAGGCTTAAGGCAAAAAGTGTCCCGTATACAAAACGGTCAGAATATTTACAGGTAATTGTGACTGTCAAATACTCTATTGCGTTGACAAAACGCAGAGATCTTGAAGCGTTTCGTCTTTCGGGGGGTGGGAGGTTGCGGGGGCTTGGGACCCCTGCAAGGGGCAACGGCGCGGGCCCGTTCGGCCGGGGAACTGGGGGGCTTCTGGATCCCAACGAAACGCTGGCAAGGAAGAAATAAGAGTGTCACCCCGCAGAGGCGGTGTGGCTGAAAGACTCTTCCTGAGGCAGAAGTGCAGCTGTTCACGGAGCAGTGTAAGTGAGAGCTGCTGTCCCCACTGGGGACAAACTCTCTTGTTAGATGCTGATTTAGTTGGAGCGATTCCGTGACGGGGAGCACACGAGCACTGCGTCTGCTCTGGTTTTGTAATGGGATTTCAAACGCTGGATACCTCTCACCCGTCCCTTTACAAACCTGAAATTTGTCACGGGAGCGCGCTNGGGCTGGAGGAAGAAGAGGCTTTGGGTGGAATTGCTCTCGATGCGTGACAGCGGTGCGTGGCGACAGCGGTGCTGTGCCTGGGCACGGTGGCCGCGCAGCCACCGAGGCCACGGCTCCTCAGCCGGCTTCGGCTTCGGCCGCACTGCTGGGCTGGGAGGTGGCAGCACCCGCCGGCGGCCGAGCACTTGCTGCCGGCCCCCTCCGCGCCCTGCATGCTTCTCAGGAACGGGGCGGGAGTGGCACGGAGACAGCGTCGTCAGTGGCTGTGGAAGCAGAGGGTGATCAGCTCCGCGGAGCCCAGCGGGCGGTAGGAGGGCAGGCTCAGGGCAGTGTCCCCAGTTCCCAGCTGTCACGGTATCTGCCTCGTAGGCTTCTGCCTCGTTCCGCCACACCGAGGAGCCACGTCCGGGTTGAAGGACGCCTCCTCGGCAAGGTTACCGGGGCTGCCTCGGGCGGCGGGCCACCTTTTGGCCACCCTTTCAGGTGCTAGGAGCGGGCAGACAGCCCCGAACCGCGAAAGGCTCTTTCATGGGCCAAGTACGAACCCAAGCCTCGAAACTCAAAGTGTTGGCTCGTGTTGGCTGGCAAAGTTTTGAGGTCAGATGAAAAGATAGGATTGTTTGCAGGAGGAAAAGCGACAGGATTTGGCCCTTTCCTGCCCCTGGCCCCATGTGCGACCCCTCTGCAGAGAGCGCCCTGCTGAGTCCCGTAGGTAGCAGTACAGGGCTTGCGAAAGCCTAAAAAGACTGAGCGTTACTCTGTCAGCCCCTCGCAGCTTTCCATCTGCGGTGATTCCGCCAGGGACAAGCCAGGTTCGTGGCGCGGCCGGGAGGATCTGAGCTACCTTCTGCTTGCTGGAGCCAGGCTGCGGGATGTTTGCAGCTCATGTTTATTAGGATGCGTTTCCTCGATCTATTCAACGGCGTTTTCAGCCTTAATCGTTCAATAAACCCCTGTTGTTTATCTTCACTCGAAATCCCCTTCCCTGTCTGCCCTTTTTTTGTAAGCAGAACCGCAGCCTTCAGTTACTTGCACAGAAAACTCTAAGCCCGCAGCCGGGCACCCCAGCTGCCGGCCGGGCTCAGTTTTGTCACAGGCTGACCTGCCTTTGGCTTCAGCCTAGCGGCGGGGAGCGAGGGCGGGAGCTGGGGGCCGGCACCGGGGCCCCGTGCGGTCCCTCCAAGGCTCTGCTCCCTGAGCACCATTTCGTGTGGCAGCAGCCGGCGGGAGCTGCTGCCTTGTGCCGCAGAGCGGAGGGTTCTCCCTACGCATTTACTGAAGTTTTAATTAACACGGGCATAGGAAGATAAGAGTATCTGTTGAGAGGCAAAGTTTGGATTTAGGAGGAAAATGACACCCTGCTCTGTCCAAAGGACAGTCGCTAATGAGCATCACAGTCCTGGGGAATGAGCACGGCGGGGCTGGGGCTGAGGCTGAGCGCTGATCGTTAGGAAGCTCAGGGGGAGCGCGCTCGGAATCGACTCTGTCTTCCCGGTTCTGTTGAGATCTTTACTCGCATGTGGTTTCTGCCGGCCGTAGGAACTTGGAGAGCGCTTGAGCGCTTGGGAGGCGATGGTGTCCAACGTGGGCGGGTGATGTTTTACTTCTAAGTCGGAGCCTGGCAGAAAGGATGCTACCTTGCTAATTTACGTAAATCGTTGTAATTAAAACGATTCGTGCTTCGGGGTACGAGTCCTCAGCCCTACACGCTCGGCATGTCCTGCAGACCTCCTCCGTCACACGTTCTCATACCGGGCGAGAGCGCGGTTGGAAGGGCAGAGCGGGCTTCCCCGGCATCCCGCGCCCCGTAGGCACATTAGGGGTGTAAAGGCAGGCGCTGGGCTGGCTCCCGGGCCGAGGGTGGCGGCTCTCTGCTGCAGCCCCTTCCCGCATTCGTTCACGCCGCAGCTCGGGCAGTGCGCGGCAGGCGGGACGCTCGTTTCCTTGAGTGGCGCCGCTCGGCGCGGCCACCTCGGGGTGAAGCGGGGGACACCGCCCGGCCCGGGGCAAACGGCGCTGGAGTGGCCTGGGGCTGCGGCGAAGGAGCAGCCGCAGTTAGTGCTCGAGTGGAGGGGCTTGTTAGTCACTTTTCTCTCGGATCTAGGGAACTTTCCTTAATTGCAACGAAGGTGGCAAAACTCTTCCTTCATTTCCAGCTATAAGCCGCTAATTTGAAGGAAAAGACCCACAGGGCACAGACGCTTGTCTGTGCTCTCTTTTTCTAACAGTTTACAAATCTAAACGGAACTATTTTAAAGAATCCATGCAATACTTGGGAGTCTCGCAAGTCTTTTAAGGTGAGGTGGGTCGATGAGCTTGAATATCTCACGGAGGAAATCCCTCGCGGTTAGCATTGCAGCGTGTGATTGAGGGAAAACGCAAGCCCGTGGCCGGGGGAAAGCCAAGATCTGGAGACGTATGTGAGGAACACGGGGAAACTGCAGATCGTAGCGGGGAGCCGGAGGGCAGGAGAGAGCCTAGCAGGACTCCGGCAGCGGCCAGCTCACCCCCGCACCAGGCGTCCAGCCGGCCCGGCCTCCTGGTGAGCCCCACTCCCTGCGCCCGCCTCGGCCGGGGCTGCGCAGCCTTCTGGGCTTCGAAATACCGTGTAATAACGTATTACGTACTACTCGGCTCTGGCCGTGTAGTTCCCTTCCATGTATACGTCTGGCTGTAGAGATTGCCTCTCTATTGTCCGCAGCTCCTTCTCCATATAACAAACGTTAGCAGCAAAAGGCTCGTTAATAAAACCACTGGGGGGAAGGATGGAAGCGAGGGTAGGTCTGCAGAGATACTGCTGTCCCGAAACCCTTTGGTCGGAGCTCGGACGCCTTAAAGACGCTTTGGGTTTGGTTTTCTTAAAATTACTTTTCTTATTCCATTGGTACAGCACGAACGAGCCGCCTGGATCCCGAAGGGGCTGGAGGCGGCCGGCGGTGCTCAAGGGATGCAGAGCCGGCTCCGGTGGGGCCGCGGCGTTGTGCCGCGGAGCCGGGGGACTCGCCAGGCGGCCCGGTGGCCGCCCCAGCAGCCGCCGCGCTCCCCCTCCGGACAGCCGCCGTTCTAGGCTTGGGTTGCTGGGGGAAAGCAGCGGCTTGTGGCTGGGAAAGGACGATGGCCGGCGCCGTGCTCTCGCCGGCACTGTCGGCTGGAGCCAGAACTCTCCCCTCGAAGTGCTGCGGGCAGAGCCGGGCTCCTCCCGCCCTTGGGCTCAAAGACATTTTCGTTTCGTTTCGGCTTCCCCTCCTGAACCTGGCGCCGAAAGAGAGATCGCGGTAGTGCGGAGGGACAGGGACCCCTCCTACGGCGGCAGGATTAGATGGCTCGTCCCCGACAGCGAGCGCTCGATGGCGGGGCTGCCCCGCAGAGGCGGCCTGGCTCCTCGGCTGCCCAGCGCCTTTCCCGGTCCGCGAAGGGAGCGCGAAGAAGGCGCGGCTGGGCAGGAGGTCGATCCTTACCCGCTGCCCGTCGCCGGTTTGCCTGTGCCACCGCTCTGTTCTCTCCGGGCCGGGCCGCGGGAGAGGAAAGGGTGTCGGAGCCTCGACGGCATGTGGCGCGGCGGGCAAGGTGGCAGGGCGGAGCGGCGCTGCAGGGCCGAGGGCGCAGCGAAGGGCGGCGGGAGGGGCCCGCTCGGCCCCGCAGCAGGTGCTGCGCCGTTCCCGCACCGCCGGGGCCGCGGGCGGGCGGGAGCAGCGGCCGCCTCGGGCTGCGTCGGCACCAGTGCCCGCGCGATGGCGCTGTGCAAAGGCGAAGGCACCGGGACGGGTCGGGCGGGTGGTCCCGGCCGCGGCCCGCAGGAGCGGCCGCGGGCTCGGGTCCTGCCACGATGGAGCCCGGGCCGAGCGGGGAGACCGGAGCCCTCGGCTGTGGGATCCGCTCTCCTCTCTTCTCCTGACCCAGCGCCCTGGCAGTGCCTCCTGCAGCCGCCACCCCGAAGGGACCCAGAGCTGCCTCGCCGGTGCTGGGAGCCACCCCGCTCCGATCCCGCCGGCCGCTGTGCCCTCGTGGCAGCCCGGGGCCTCTGCGCTTCGAGACTGCTCCCGGGGGCGGTGAGCCGGTGTTCCCCGGGACCCCAGCGTGCGGCGCCGGGGACCCCGGGCCGGGCCGGGCCGCAGCGCTCGGCCCTGGCCGAGCCTCGCGGTGAGGCTGTCGTCCCGCAGGCGCCGTGGCCCCTGGGAAGTACTGGGTGGAAGGGGGAGGAAGCAGAAGGCGAGGACAGCGCCCGGCGGATTGTGCCACCCACGGGGGCCGGCTCTCGGGCCGGCTGCGTGGGGCGAGAGCTGCCCCGGCCCGGGGGGCGGCATCGCGGGCAGCAGAGGCCCAGCAGGTCGCGGCAGCCGCGGCTGCAGCCGCTCGCCTCTGAAGCCTGTGTGGGCACAGAGCTGCGATCGCTTCCATGCTTTTTGGCTTTAAAAGCGGTAGTTAATGAAAACCAAACCTTTCCAAGGAGGTGTTTTTGTTCAAAATTTTTTGGCAATCAACGACTTAAGGCGTCCACAAACTTCAGTAACAAGGAGCGCTGGGCACGCGGAGTGCATCCAATCCTGCTCTCATCAGAGTTCGAGAGCAGAAAATTCTCATACCGGAATTCGTGTTAGAAAAAGAAAAATAGGTTATTAATATTATTAATAATTTTTTAAAAATAGGCTTTTTTTTTATAGTGACATTGAAGACGGATGAGGAAAGCGATGGGAAATAATCGTCCTTTTTTTCCAGTGGAAATAAGGACAACATGTGAAAATCATGCAACAAGGGGAAAAAAGCGTTTGTAATTCGAAACAGAGAGAAAGTCTTTTATTGGGAAAAAAATATGTAAAACAAAAATAAGCATCATGCTTCATAAAATCCGTATAAATTAAGTAATGTTTACAAAACAGAAGTTACCAAAAAACATTTAAATGAACTCGGTTAATTTTCTCTCAGTTTCACTAACAAGCCCCTTTGCTTCCGTGTCGAAATTTTCAAATTATTACGGCTCCCGATTTCAAAGTTATTTTCTAAGAGTATTTATGTAAACATTCAGTTTATAAATACGGACTAAACACATATTCGGTAATCCTGATATTCCAGTGAAGGCGCAAATGAGAAACCAGCTGCCAGTGGAGAAAAAACGAAAGCAAGAGAAAGGTACAGGGGATTCATTGCAAATGAAGCAATCGCTACATATATATTTAAATGTATTTAATTGTATGCATTATTCAAATACCCTTCTGAGTAGTTTAATAATTTAGAATCGATAGTTTTCCTAAAAACTTTATAAAATATTTACACTTAATAAAATATTAATCGATTAACAAGCCAGTCGTACTCTTATAGGAGCTTTACTAAAGTCCTGTAATTGCGCTGTCGCCACACGTCTCCGCTGTTAAGGAAAGGATCACTGACAAAATGTAAATGAAGATTTTCAGACGGTGGTGTTTATAAAATACCTCATTAATGGGCTTGGATTGAATCTCTCCATCCATCCACATCATCAGATATAATAATAGTAACGAATCAGACAGGGAAGATCCTGGCTAAACCATTGGCATTTTTTTTTTCCAGAAGTACTGAAGTCCTAAATCACCAATTCTTCTAACTTTCTGGCCATTGATCCGTGGGCATTCCTAGTTCAACATCAAAGGTAAGAACAAAACATTATTCAATTATTCGATAGCTGGTGGAAAACGTTAACTTCCATGTAAGAACGTAAGAACTTCCATGCTGCTGAGCTTTATCAGATTTAGGGGGGAGGGGGGAAAAGAGAAAAGTTAGATCGGGTTATTTAAAAAGAAAACAGAGAGTTCTCCAAACTTTGGGGCTCCTTTCTGAGAGGGAAGGCAGGAGACCTGGCTGGCGGCAGCCGCTGCTTTCTCTCCTCCGCAGCCCGCGCGTTCCCGGCACCGCCGCTCGCTCCTCCGAACGCTCCCGGAGCCCTGGCCCTGGCGGGGCCCCCGGGCCCCCCGGCCCTCGGCCTTCCGCTGTTCCCCATATCTTCTCTGGCTCCCCCAGACTTCAGCCGGCAATGGGACCCGGCTCCCACCCGCGTTCACGGCTTGCTGTCCCGGGGCAACGCTGGCACCGCGTCCAGACTTTGGCGGCGGGTCCCCCTGCCCCAGCCGAGGCGGAGAGAGATACGAGTGCTTTGGCCGAGGCGGGGAAAGCCGCACTTGGCACTGCTTTTCGGGGCCGGCCCGGAGGTCGGATGTGGAACGAAGGGATGATTTCTCTTACCCTGCCCGGGGATCCGCTGCTTTTCCCGGCACTATTTTCAGGGGCGGCCCGGAGCTCACCGGGACACCCGAGCGCTCGGCGGGCGGGTGGGCTGTCACTGCCACTCGGAGGGAAGGAGGGGCGCAGCGGAATCGGCGGCAGCCGATCTCCCGGGGGGACCTGACCCTCCTTCAAATCCCGAGGCAGCACTGGGACGGCTGCATGCGGGCTCGGGACAAGCACTGCTGCCCACCCTACTCTCCCCGGGCGCTTCCGGGACGAACGAAAACCTGTCGCCAGGGCTGCCCGGTGGTCGTGATGCTCCCGCCGGTCACCAGTGTCGCCCTGCCCGGGACGGGGGGGCTCCGCTCCCCACTAACCCCCCCGTAGCCCCCTTTTTTTTGACCCTCCGGCG
Source organism: Falcunculus frontatus (assembly GCA_013398115.1). Taxonomy (NCBI): domain Eukaryota; kingdom Metazoa; phylum Chordata; class Aves; order Passeriformes; genus Falcunculus; species Falcunculus frontatus. Next base: position 422,215 of record VZRV01008901.1, on the reverse strand, counting down.
CCACCGTAAAAGGCAGAGCTCTTAAGGGAGCACGGCAGGGAGGGCGGCGCCGCTCAGGGACCCAGCCGCGGACGGGCGGCGGGGGAGGCGGAGGAGGGGGGTGT